>QPMI01000525.1:0-102186 GCA_004431415.1 Cyanophora paradoxa
AAGATGCGCAGGCATTTGTCGTGGCCGCCCGAGACCACGCGCGCCCCGTCCTGCTTTTAATTCAGAATTCGAATTCGAAGATGCTTGGAAGATCGAGGGCCGCACCGACGAGACGGCGACGCACTGGACGTCGAGCGAGTGTCCGGGGGCGTGCGCCTCGCCAGACTCGCCCGCCTGCGCATGCAAATCCCATCTCAAACATATTGGCGCACGTTGGCGCGTGGGCGCACTTCGGCGAGCGAGTGGGCGTCCCAGACGTGGATGCGCCCGGCCATCGTCGTAGAGCAGAGGCGGTCGCCGGCGGCGGAGAGCGCCACAGAAAGGATTCGATCCCGCCCCACCCGCTGCTGGGCGAGCGGCAAGCCGGCCTGCGACAAGCAGAGTCGGCTGAGCTCAGATCGGATCGGATCGGATCCGAACGGATCGGGTCGCACCTCCGCGTCCCAAAGGACGACCCGTCCCGCGGTAGATCCAGTGGCGAGCCGGGATCCGTCCTAATCAAGGAAGAACAACGTCAGACACTTGAGCTTGAGCGTAGATAGTGGAGCCTCGAATTCGCACCGAAGAGATGGCGAGCGCCGTGACGCACTCGAGGGCGTTGGCCCGCGGGAGCGTCACGAGCAGCGCGCCGCTCGTCGCGGAGAAGACGCGCACGGCGGGCCCGTCGCACGTCGCCGCGCGGCGGCCGTCCGCGGAGAGCACCGCGCAGCAGACGCCGTGCGTGTGGCCCGAGAGCCGCGCGATCTCGACGCCGAGGCAGTCGTCCCACACGATCGCTGTGCCGTCTTCGGACGCCGAGAGCGCGCGGTTGCCATTCTGCGGTGCCACAGTCGAACGGGGCGAAAACGCCCGTCTAGATTCTGGAAGGTCCCTCTTAAGCTTGCGCACCGCCGAGAGGGAGACGGCAGTGACGGCCTTGGCGTGGCCGGCGAGCCGGCGGAGCAGCCGGCCCGTGCGCCCACCGTGCAGTCTGACGCCACCGTCGCTGGCGCCCACCACGACCCGCGACCCGTCCTGCGTCAACGTTAGCGCGGTTTCACGCGAATCCGTTTTCGAAGCCTGTCACCTCGCTGAGGGCGATGCAGGCGGCGGGCCCCTCGGTGCCCGTCGGGTCGCGGTCGAGCACTGCGACGTCGGCCCCCGTCTGGGCGTCCCAGATCCTCGCCGAGACGGAGCCGTCGGCCGCCACGACGGCCGAGGCGAGGCGGAGCCCGTCCTAATACCCCGCGTCGTCAGGCGCCTCTGAACACGTACACGCTTAAGGAAATGAAGGCGTCGCCGCACCGACGAGAGGGCGACGGGGCCGAACGCCTTCAATCCCGACTCGGGCCCGCACACCGCCGCCAGCTCGGCCCCAGTGATGCCGTGCAGGACGCGGATCCGCCGGTCGCGGCACGTGGCCGCCAGGCGCCGCCCGTTCGCCGAGGCGGAGAGGGCGTGCGCCGGGCAGGCGACTTGAAACGGGGCCGCGATCCCGTAGGCTATGTCCTCCAGCTTGGCACCGCGGATGTCGGCCCCGGCGAGGTTGGCGCCCGTCAGGTCGCATCCGGTGAGGTCGGCGCCCTGCAGGTCGGCCCCCGCCGCCTCCAGACGGCGCAGGCAGGCGCCGGCGATGCGCACGCCCCGCAGGGCCCGCCCCGCCAGCGACACGCCGGCGGCCGCGAGGACCGTCGCCGCGTTGGCGGCCGCCACGGCCGAGCCGCCCGCCTCGCGGCTCGCCGTCACCAGCGCGAACAGAGACTGGCAAGGCGAGTCAGGCACTCTCCTCGACTTCGAAGCGCAGCGCACGGCAGATTCAAGGTAAAAAAACGGACCGAGGCGACGCCGGGGCGGCCCTCTGTCTGGATCGCGTCCGCGAGGAACCGCACGAGCGGCGAGCCGCCCCGCCAGAGGCTGCGCGAAGGGCCGGGGGTGCCCCCTTAAGCCCTGGAGAAGGGCGGGAAGCAAAAGGCATAGGGGGCGGACCGAGCTGAGATGTCCGCGCCCCGTTCCTCCGCACCCGTGCCCTCAGGCCTAGGGTTGCCGTCGGGCACGAGCTGCGAGAAGAGCCAAATCCAAGTAAGCACAAAAGGGGTACGCGCGTGTACGTTTGTGGCGCGCGCACCGACTGGAGGAAGGCCTCGGAGGCGAAGAAGTCCTGGAAGGAGGGGTGCGAGAAGGCGAAGACCAGGCGCCCGCGGGCCCGCCAGCGGCGCAGCGGGCAGAGCTCGCGGAGCGCGGGGCCCGCCCCCCCGCACAGGGCCCGCTCCGCCTCGTCTGGATCTCCGGATCCGCCCGCCTCCCCCTCCTCCGGGATGGCCCGGGTCGGGTCCAGGGGCACCGAGACGCGGCGGCGGCCGTCGCGGAGCATCGCGGCCGCGAGGCGGCGGCAGAGGGCCAGGCAGAGGGGCAGCAGGCGCGCCCGGCCGCTGCTGCCGCCGCCGGCGCGGGCGATCTGCGCGCGGGCGAGCGGATCGGTCAGACGCGACGTTCGCGGCGCCGTGTTCCGGTCTCCTTAAGCTTGGAATCGCACCTCGCGGCGTACGATCGCCTCGAGGTAGAGTCTGTAGAGGCCGCGCACGCCCACGCTGCCCGAGATGCCGTACTCCGTCGGACTGCCAGCAAGGCGCAACGTTCAGTTTGTAGAAACTCCGGATGGGCACGGCATCGATGAAGGCCTCATTACTATCTACAAAGCCTAGATCTAGAGCGGGGGCCGGGGAGGGGGGGGGGGGAAGAAGAAGTTGGGGGGTAGGCGTGGCGAACCAGGTGCAGAGGGTGGGGATGTCCCGCGCAACCATGGCGAGGCAGAGGCCGTTCTGCGCCAGGCACGCCGTCCCCGTCCGCCGCCGCAGCTGCCGAGCGTCAGGCGGCGGCGGAGAAGGAAAGGAAAAGAAAGGAAAGCGGAGGCACAGAAAGAAAGAAAGATCAAGCGATAGAAAGTGTAAATTTAATCAAGCAAACGTCCGACGGTCCGACGGTCAAAAGGCGGAAAGCGCAGTAAAGAGAAAGTGGTCTAGAGATGGCAAAAGAAAGAGTCGAAGGATCTAGAAAGATCTAGAGAAAAAGTTCGGCCCGGATCATCCATCTATATACGGACCTGCGATTCGTACTCGGCTGCGGGGATGGCGCCGATGGTCCCCTCGTGCAGCTCCGCGTAGTCTTCAAGGTACTCGTCGATCTGAGCGGGCGGGGTACACAGATAAGGGCTCGTTGCAGCGCGCATCGAATTTAAGGTAAGATTTAAGATTTAAGGTAAGAAGATCGGCCGCTTTATAAGATTTAAGATTAGAAGATCGGCCGCTTAAGCTTTGGGCGCCGGCGCACGTCGGGCTTGGTGAGGGGGCGGACGGTGAGCTGGAGGAGGCCGTTGGGGCGGGCGGCGCCCCCCTCCCGGTCCGCGGGGGCGAAGATCGCCTGCAGAGTACAGACAAGGTCAGACGGGGCGGCCGCGGGTCCGGAGCGCGTTTCACGACTCGCGTGGAATTTCTTGAGAGGGTCGCTTAGTGACAAAGCGATCGCGAAGCATGCGCACCTCGGTCTGGGCGAGGGAGAGGCGCGAGCGGAGCTCCGAGCCACACGCGACGACCGCGCCGCTGGCCCACGCGCCCAGGTCCCCGCCCCGCCACAGGTTCGGGTCCCCGACGGGCCCGGCCACGATCCGCCCCCCCTCGCCCGCGACCTCGTCGTACCCGTCCAGCAGCAGGACCAGCCCGAAGCTGCGAGAAAGCAAACAGATCAATGAGCGAAAACGAAGGAGCGATCTGGAGGAGAAAATTGCGCACCGGTCCCGGATGGCGGGGAGGGCGGCGGCGGGGACGCCGAGCCTCCGCGCCGCGAGCCGCCGGAGGGCGGCGAGGGGCCCCGACGGCCGCGGGTCGTCCGCGACCTCGTCGAGGGGTACGAGGACCGTCGGGGGGATCGAGGGGCCCGCCCCGCCGTCCGCCGGCTGCGCCCACTCGCGGCACGATTCGCGGTGAAGCCGCCGGAGGAACGTCGACTTGGACGCCCTGGATCAAATCGGGATCAAATTTCGGATCAAATTCGAATTCGAGCGATGGAAGAAGCCGTACCCCGAGTCGCCGACGAGGAGCAGGACCTTATGGTGCGGGGCGCGCCCGTCCGGCCCCTTCGCGAGCTCCAGCTTCTGCGGGCGAGAGTTTCAGCCCTTGCACGCGGCCAGCTCGCGATTGCAATCCGGAGGGGATTTTAGGGGGCCCAGCTGTGCGTGCACCCCCCTCGAGCTCCGAGATCGAATTAATAAATCGCGCGCACCGCGAGGAAAGCGTTGACCTCGGCCCGAAGGTCCGTCGTCACCTTTTGATCGGCACTGGCATCAAATCTCTTCCCGATCGCGAGGCAGAGGAAGCTTAAGGGGTCAAATCAGATCGAATCACCTTGGAGGCGGGGCGCGCGGCCCGCGGGGGCACGTAGGGCTCCGGCGGCTGCGGGACCGCCAGCTCCCGTCGCGCAAACTGTGAAGCCCTCGAAGTCAGAGGGGGCGGGTTCGGGCCCGGCCCGAGCCAAGGCGGAGGCCGCGGCTGCGCGTGGAGGAGAAAAGGCGTACCCGGGCGACGGCCGCGAGGGCGGGGTCCCGTTCTACGTCCTGATCACGAGGCACGTCTAAAATAAGCACGGGGGTACGAGTTCGAGTCCGAAGGGGGTACGCGCCTTGGGCAGGTCGTGAACCCCGGGGCCGGGGGGGGCGGGGGCGCCCCGGGGCCGCCGCGCGTCGCGCAGGAGAGAGGCGGCGAGCGATTCGATCGCGTCGTCGCGATCAGCCGGCGAGGCGCCCGGCGGCAGGGCCGTCCACTGCCGAGGCGCTCAGGGATCAGAGGAAGAGCGAAGCGAAGGCGGCGGCTAATTATAGGCACCTCGAACTGCGCGAGGCGGCGGGCGAGGGCCTTCGGAAGGGCCGCGGCGGCCGCGCGCTGCTCCTCGAAGCAGACGGGCCGCACGCAGCGCCCGTCGTCCACCGCCGCGTCGAGCGACTCGACGCACGCGGCGTCCGCCGCCGTCGCCGGGCGCGCGACGAGCAGGAATGCGCGCGCGGGGCAGTCCGACGCGTCCGCTGCGGCGCAGGGCCCCGCCGCGCCGCTGCACGCGATCGCAACCGAATCGCCCGTCAGCCCGTCAGCCGCGCTTGAGCTCGAGCTCGCGCCCCGTAAGGAACCCGGCGAGAGCGAACCAGAGGCGGAAGCCGTACGTATCGTGCAGCTCGGCGAGGATGCCGCCGGCTGCCGGAACGTCCTCGGGGACCGCGCAGACGTGCACTGCCGGCCGCATCGAATCCAGCAGCTCCTGCGCGCAGAGCGTGAGCCCGAGCGAGGCGTACGTGCGCGTGCGCAAGCTGGAGGGCTGCGGAAGGCTCACCTGGATGCTTGCGCCCCCATCCGCGTCCGCCACGCCGGCGCCGTGCTCGGATTCATTCGAATTCTCACACGTGCACTCGCTGGCGCTAGCGCTGGCCATCGGCGGCGGATCGTCGACATCGAGCTCGAACTCGTCGAAGAGAGGGGAGAGAGGCGGCGATAAGCGCTTGGGAGACAGGCTGAGTGCTGGCGTGCCGTCGCTTGCCCCATCGGTCGGAGGAAGGGAGAGATGCAGGCTCCCGCCCGCGCTGCTGCAGCTGGCGCTGTTGCAGCGCCTGAGGAGGAACCTCTCCTTAAGCCTGAACGATCCTGAGGCCTTGAGCTGCTTTATGCTGCGCACGCTGCCGGCGCGCTGGATCGGAGCGCTAGCATCGATATCGGAATCGACCGCGCCCTTTCTCCGCGGCTCATCCGCCTTTGCGCACGCCTTCGATCCGATCAAGGCCGGCCCTACGATGATGAGATCACCGTTGGAGGCAGGCGCCGCCGATCCCACTGAGCTACGCCGAGCTCTAGCCTGGCCGCAGCTGTTGCCCATCCTACCGCGTGCCGCTGCCGATGCTACGCGACGACACAGCTCAAAGCGCGCATGCGAGCGCCTTCTGCACGCTGATATCAAAAAGCCGGCCCATCCAAGCGCTTATGCGACGCTTCCACGAACGAATTGCAAGTTTGCAACTCCTCCCCCCCTCGAGCCGCCTGACCGGGTCAAATCTTGCAATTGCGTCACCGTGCGCGCACGGCAGCACGAGACGCAGGAGACGCGCTCGAGTAAGCAGGCGAGTCGAGGCGCTCGCCGAGTCGGGAAGGCGGCAGCGCGGCACTTGCCGGTTCGGGCCCGTCTGGCTGTACCCCCCTCCAGCTTGCTCCCCGAGCTCGTTGCGTCGATCAGAGCTGTAGCGTCGATCGTAGCCTGCAGCACATCGTGCTGCTCGTCAGGGTGCGTCCGCCTACCAGGCTAGTGGGCTGGCAGCCGCCCGAACACCTGCACACCGGTCCTAGCCGGCGTGGCAGCGGGACACCGATCGTGCATCCCAGTGAGCGCCTGGCGTGTTTGCTTTGATTTGGGCGCTTCTAAACTCGAGCGCGCCTCGCCGCAGCGTCGGATAGCCAGGGCGATATCGATCTTGGATCGGCAACCGGAACGGTCGGCCGGCAGCTGCCCAGCGGGCGGGACTTCCGGCGAGGCTCATTTCCAGCTTCTTTCGTTAATGCAACGCCGCCAGCATCGTTTCCGAGGCTGAAACAGGCCCGGCAGGAATCGACGTGACTCGTAAACGTATACGTACAATTGCAAACAAGCTAGGCGTTACACGTTGACTACAACCGCCGGCCCACAGCCAGCCTGCAGCTGCTATCCTCTGAGCCTGCCAAATGAGCTCGCCGTCGGGCGTGAACAGTAGGACGCGGAATCGGCTGCTGGATGCCCGGCAGCGGTCGTTCGAGCTCGGGGACGGGCAGCCGCAGCCGCCGGCCAGGGACGGCAGCCCGGCGAGGCCGCGGAACGGGTCCCGTCGCTTCACGATCGGGTCCATCATGCCCGAGAAGCTCGGCCTGCCGCCGGCCGCCCCCGAGGAGCCGGCGAAGGACGGGGACTCGGACTCGGGATCGGAGGGCGCCGCCGCCGCCGCAGAGGCGCTGGCGCGGGCGCAGGCGAAGCACGCGGCGCAGATGGAAGCGATGAAGGCGCTGCTGGAGCGCGAGCGGCGCAGGGCCGAGGAGGCCGAGATGCGGGCCGAGATGGTGCGCATCTGATCCCGAATTCGATCTGAGATTCGATCTCCTCATGGGGCGCGCGGGCGGACAGGCGGAGCGCCACGCGCAGGAGGCGGCCGAGGAGGCCAAGCGGCGCGCCGAGGACACCGTGGTGCGGTCCCTTTACCCCCCCCTCCCATCCCCCCCCCACCTCCGCCCCCACCTCCGCCCCCCCCCCCTCCCCCCCCCAAGGGGCTCGGGGTCTGGGGACCAGCCTGGCAGGGGACGCATCGCGCCAAACAGCTGGGGACGCCTGGCGCCGTGTAGCTAGCTGCTTGGCGAGCGCGCGAGCCACGCCTTGGGCTAGCGCCACCCTAGGCCCCCGCCCCGCCCTCCAGCGCGCCTAGCTACTGCGTTGTACGGAAGCCGGCGAGCCGCGCCTTGCGCCGCGCCCCCTCCGCCCCGCAGGCGGAGGCGGAGCGGCTGGGGCGGGACGCGGCGCTCGAGGCCGAGCGGCGCGCCCTCGAGGCCGAGGGCGACGCCGACCGCCGCGCCGAGGAGGTGCGCCGCGCCCTGTACCCGGGCTTCGAGCCGGACTTAGGAGCTTAGAAACTAATGAGCCGGCTTAGGCGGACTCGCTCTCTGGCTGGGCTGACGCGGTGCGTCCCGGGCGCGTGCGCGTGCGGGCAGGCGGAGCGGCGGGCGGAGGAGGCGCGGCGGCGGGCGGAGGCGGCGCACGAAGAGAGCGCCGCCTCCACCAACGTCGTCCGCACCTCCGAGGAGGTGCCGTTCGCCCCCCCCCCCTCCCCCCCCCCCCCCCCCCTCTCCCACCTCCCAACCCTCACCATCCTCTAAGCCCTCCCCTAACCCCCCTCTCTTCCCTCAACCCGCCCCTTCTCCCTGCCCTCCTGCCCCACCAACCACCGCCTCCTAACCCCTCCCTTCCCTCCTTGGCTCCTCTCCCTTCCGTCTCCCGGCTCTCTCCCGCGCCCTATGCCCCCCCCCTCCCCGCTCCCCCTCCCTTCCTCTCCACTCCTTTTTCCCCTCGCCCCCGCCCCTTTAACGTACCCTTCGTTTGCCTCCCCCACCCCCTTCCCGGCTCCCCTTCCTTCCTTCCATCTCTCGCCCGCCCCCCCCCCCCCCCCCCGCCCCCGCCCCCCCCCCCCCCCCCCCCGCCCCCGCCCCGGCATTCAAAAGTCAAAGTCAAGGCATTCAAAGTCGACCAAAGTCAACCGGCGACGAATATTAATTATTTGTGACCCTGCATGTACATGTACATGTTTGAAATAAAATTGTGTTCGTGATATCGATGCGTTGTGTTCGTGATGCGATGATTTGGAAATTGAGACTGAGACATAGTACAGCCACATGTATGTGTCCAGTGCAAGCTTGCATGATACTGACAAAAATAATGCTCCTATGTACACAAGTACTACGCCCCCAGTCTACGGGACTACGGGACAAAAATAATGCTCCTATGTACATGATCATGAGTACTGCGAGTATGCGGGGCTAGCGCTGCTCCGAGGCTCCCCGGCAAAACAAAGGCTCCAAATCTAGCTCACAGGATCGAGCTCGGAAGAGCTCGAGCCTCGAAAATGAATCCGATGATTCAATGATTCGCAGACTCGCAGTTATACCCGCGGCCGGGTGACCGCGCCCCTGGTCAACCGATTTCCGCATGCAACACGAGCGAATAAATAAATACCGTTACCCCTATAGCTAGAAGATGCGAGGATTCGAGAAAAGCGACAAGGTATGTGACTGGCGGGGGACTAAATTTCGCAAGAAAACTCAGTGACTAATTCATAGTATGCGGAAGTGCAGATCTACGTATACAAGCGGCACGAAATAGTATAAGAAGAAGACGCTCTTCGGGCTCGGCTCAGGCCGAGGCGACGATGTTGTTCTGCTGCTTGAAGCTGAGGGACCCGCGGCGCGCGGGGGCGGCGCCCTTCGTCAGAACGACCACCCCCCCGCTCTGCGGAGCCGAATTTCAGGACATATGAGAATGAGGCACTACCCCCGCATGGCCGGGGCAGGCATAGGGCCCGGGGCTCAGGCGTCAGATTATTAGAAACTAAACCCGCTATATTATATATTCTTATGTGCCGCCGAGACTGGCGGGGGTCCGGACGTCAGAAGGGAGCCACAGGGCCGCGCGCGCGCGCGCGGGAGGGGGCGGAGGGGGGGGGGGGGGGGGGGGGGGGGTGACGCTGGGACCCTCGGGCGGCTCTTCATTAACTAGAACATAGAACATAGAAGATCGAAGAACATCTTAAGAAGAAAGCCTTGGGTGGCCTATGAAATCAGGCGCGGACCTGCCGGAAGGAGCCCGCGATGCCCTTCTCGAACCGGTTGTCGGCGATCGTCCCGAGGGCGTCCGCCGCCACCTGAGGCGATTGCAGAGCACAGAACTCGATTAAGAGCAGAACTCGAAGAGTAGTGGGGGAGATAGATTAATATGTAGATTTTCTAATAGATTCGCGTCTGAGCCAACGGAAATGCACAGATCTAGAGCGGACCTGGGTGCTCATCTTCTGGTTATAATAGATTTATATATAGATCTTCTAATAGATTCGCGTCTGAGCCAACGGAAATGTACAGATCTAGAGCGGACCTGGATGCCCATCTTCTGGTCGCGGACGCGGTTGGCGCGGACGGTCGGCTCGGCGCCGTCCCCGACGAGCACCGCCAGTCCCCCATTTTTGAAGATCTGAGCGGCCCGCCCATCAGCGAGCGCCATCTCTAAATCTCTACGTATACTTATCTGTCGATCTACAGTGATCTAAGAGACTCAGTGAGACAAGCTTAAAGAGGCTCACGACGCGCCGCCCAATAGGTACTTCGAGATCTTTATATACGTAGCCACCTATTTCTCTAAAGCTATGCGATCAGTGATCGCTACATCTCTCTCTCTCTCTCTGCCTATCCATCTATTTATCGATCTAGATCTCTAAACAAGATCTAGAGGCTCTAAACGCTCCGCCCTTAATGAAGACGAGAGGCCCTCGACGGCGGCGGGCGCGCACCTCGCAGCGCTCGATGACGGGGCGGGCGGCGGCGGAGGTCACCACAATCGCATTCTTCGCGCAGTCGTGCACCAGGCACCTGCGGGCCGGGCCGGGCCGGGGTTGGGCCCGATCGCGCGCGTGCTTTTGCGGACGGTGGGGGCGGTGCCGTCTAGAGCTCCGCGCCTAAACTACCAAGCTTATATAGCTTACGCTCTCTTAAGCTTAAGTTCTAGCTTTACGGTCGATCCAGATCACTTCAGCTTTACGCTCTTTTACGCACTTGCGGACGGTGGGGGCGGTGACGTCGGGGTACGCCCCGCCGCGGATCTCGAGGGCGCCCCGGGCGGCGTCGAGGACGGCCCCGGAGACATCCAGCTCCTCCAGCGCCGCCCGGCTGCATTGTGTTGCGAAACGTTAAGCGATATATATTATATGACTTATCTGCTAATTTGTTTATAGTTCTCAGCGCCGATCTTCTATCTTGAGCTTGAGCTTGGGTTGCGGTGGGACGGCACCTCCCGGACTCGACCACGATGGCGGGGTGGCGGGCGCTGCGGCCGCGGATGCACAGCCCCTTGACCTGCCGGCCGGAAGGCGAATTCGAATCAACGTCAGCTGCAGCCGGACGCGATCAAGCTGCTCCAGCTAAAAATAGCTCACCTGCCCCGTCGCGCGGGGACCCCTCAGAGAGAGCACCGTCCCGACGCTGCAGCGGACCAGCCACGTCATGATCAGTCAGCGAGCCGGCGCAGCTAATCATGACTCCAACAAGAAGCTGAAGGGCGTTCCGTATAATCCGACAAAAGAGAGAAGCTTAAGGGGGCCGCCGGCGCGCGCGCCTGTACTCAAGGACGGCGTCGTGGGAGCCCTCCAACGAGATCTCCTTCTCGACGGTTACGGCGCCCCAGTAGCGCCCGGGCGCCACGTAGATCGTCTGCGATCGGAGCGCGGGGGTCTAGGCGTCAGCCCCTTGCGCTTCTTGCCCGGGTTTCTAGATCTAGGCCTAGACTTCGGGGTCTAGGCGTCAGAGAGGCTCTCGCGCGCGGTCGGTCTTGGAAGGATCTACGCGCCAGCTCCTTCTCCGCTCTATCCGCCGGGCCGCTCTCTTCCTCCCCGGTCTCTGGAATGCGAAGGGTTGCCTTACGGACCTGGCCGGCCGAGGCGTACTGGACGGCGGTGGCGACGCTGTCGAGCTCCCCAGCCCGGCCCCTGTCGACCGCCCCCGCAGAGCCCGGCCCCAGGTCAGCGGCCAGGCGCGCGCTAGCGTCCAGCGCTAGCGCTAGCGGCTTAGGCCTAGGACAACACTGACGGGGAAAAGCGATCATCCCCAGCAGAGATGCGATCAGCAATTCGAAGCGCTAGGGTGACCTCCTTGAGCTCGTTCGCGAGGGGGGCGGCGCCGCGCATGCGCACGAATCGCACGAATTCGAAGCGCTAGGATGATTTCCTTGAAAGAAATAGAAGAGATATAGCCTTAGACACGCGATCGGTGTCCTATAGCTATTTCACCTCTAACGGTCCCTTAGACTATATCTCTCAGCGCTGTGAATGCGCACCGGGCGTCGACGATGATGGCGCCGCGCTTCCGCGCCGCCTCCCGCCGCCCCGCCTCCCTCCCCCGCGCCTCCTCGAACCGCGCCTGTACGCGCGCGCCCGCCCCCGCGCACGCACGTAAGCTCCGGTCCCAAGATATCATAGTATCACATGCCCCGGCTCTAATAGAAAACTAGAGACCGTACGCTTAAGGCTCATTATAAGCGCGACAGATCCTTTAATCTGATGCCTCGCGAGTATTCTTCTGTAATCTCGAACCCTCTCTCAAACATCTGTCTTAGAATACAAGCGCACCTCCTCTTCCATGAGGATGTTCTGCTTGAGGACGGGGGTCCCGTCTAGCACCTGCGCCCGGGGAGCGAACTCGAAATCAAACTTTGAGAGCACTTATCAGAAAAGCTCCTTCGGGGGGCGCGCTCGCCCGCCTTAACGCCGCCGGACTCGGCATAGTCGATTATCGCTTGGAAGCTTACGAACGCTCAAAGCTTGAATTCGAGCTCCCGAGAAACGCGTTACCCGCCTAATGTGCTGGAAAGCTTGAAAGCTTGATCATGAAAGCTTAACGCTTGAATTTAAGCTGCTAAGAAACGCATTCGATGCCTATCTCTGGCTTTGTTTCGCGCGCGGACCTTTATGCCGCCCGACTCGGCACAGTCTCTTATAAATATATATATATATAACGCTTAAAAGAACGCTTTAAAAAAGCATAAATTGTAGCTTCGTTTTGCGCATGCGGACCTTGATGCCGCCCGACTCGGCGTAGTCGATGTCCGCGATGCGCTCCAGGGTGTTCCCGAGGATCGAGCCCGCCCCGCCCGACGAGACCTGGGGGGGGGGGGGGGGGGGGGGGGGTTGGGTAGGGGGCGGGGTGAGATGGAGGAGGGGAAGACAGAAGGCGGGGGAAGGGTGGGGGGAGGGGGGGGGAGGAGACTAGTCCGATGTGTTGGGGGGGCGGGGGGGGGGGGGGGGGGGGGGAATCGATGGAGGAGGGAGGCGAAGACTAGCCCGATGTTCCTCACGCTTCACGTAGATTGGGTGGGTGGGTGTGGGGTTGGCGGGGGGTGGGGAGGGGAGGGGGCAGGGGGCAAGGAACGCGCCTGGATGCCCCTGGCCTGGTCGTAGACGTGGTTGCCCTTCACGAGCGGCTGCGCCCCGTTGGCCACCGCGACGCCCGCCAGCCCGTTCTTGAAGATCTGCAGATCAAATCGAAGGCAAAATCAGCAAGGGACGCCCGGTTTTTAAGCTAAAATAAGCTAAGGACCTCGCAGGACTCGACGCGGCCCTTGCAGGCGTCGAGGAGGACGCCGGCGCCCTTGCCGCCGTGGACGCGGCAGCCCCGCACGAGGGGGTCCGCCCCCGCCGAGGCCTGCGTGCGTGTATACGCATAGTTAATAGTATTCGATAGCAGCCAATAGTATAATAGCTATTAATAGTAGTTGATAGTATATTATTTAGTCGATAGTGCGTTGGGGTGTCCTTAGAGCTCGACAGCTACAAGGAAAGTAGTCTTAGTTCGAGCTGGGCCTGTCTGGTCTCTCTGACCTCGACCCCCGCCTCGCGGCTGCCCTCGATGTCGCACGCGTCGAGCGTGCCCTTCGCCCCCTTCGAGAAGACCACGCCCGTCTGCACGATAGGAGGAATTGATCGAAGAAAGAAAGAAAAAGACGGGAGAGAAGAGGGGCGAGCGAGCCTGTCCGCAGTTCTTGATGGAGCAGGCATGAAGCATTGGCTCCGTCCCTTCGCCAGAAACCTCCACGCCGCGCCTGCGCGCGCGTGTATAACAAATTATAAGATCGCATCAATTAAGGCTTAAGCTAAGTTTGCGTAAAAACGGACCCGGCGCTCTCCACGAGGAGTCCGTCCAGAGCCGCTCGGCTCCCGCCGGCGATCCGGACCGCGGCGCCGGCGGCGGCGCCCGTGGCGCGCACGGCGAAGCCGCGGAGCGAGGGCGCGGCGGCGCCCTCGCAGACCAGCGGCGGGGCCGAGCCGCACTGCACGACGGCGTCCCGCGTGCCGGCCACGTGGACGTCCTTGTCCAGGGTACAGGATTCCTCGTAGGTCCCGGGGGCCAGGAAGACGCTCTGCCCGGGCGACGCCTGTGCGATCGCCTGCGCAGAGTTTAGTAGACCGCGGCCGCGGGCCCGGCGCGAGGCCGGGCCTGGGGGTACAGGTAGCGATATAGGGTCGAACGGACCTGGGAGAGGGTCTTCGAGATCCCGGGGAGTCCGCGAAAGTCCACCAAGATGCCTGCAGCTAAAAGAGTTAAAAAGGAAAGAATTAAGGGATCGGCCGGAGCTAAAGAGTTTATAGATTAGAGCCTAGGCCTACGACATCATCTATCTCTAATTGACCGTATACGTATACGTAAGAAAGTGAAACCATCTAAGATGCCTGCAGGCACGCGATTCGTCATGACTCAGTGATCAGTAACATTGCAGTCACGTCGAGATCTAGAGCAATCCGCGCTCGAAGTTCGCGGGGAATTCGCACCGCCGCGGGCGAGGCACTGCCTGAGGAGCGGCCGCGCGCGCCGCCGCGCCGCCTCGAGCTCCCGCTCCCGCTCCGCGTGGGCCTTCACCTGCGAGCGAAGCAAGCGGCCGGTCGGACCCTCCCTCCCTCCCTCCTTTTAGATTCTTCAACTGAAGTTCCTCTGTTTCTCTATTATATTAGCGCTCTTGTTTAGCGCTCTTTGGCTGAATTTACATATTCTAAGGCTCCCTCCGCTCCTTCAACTGAAGCTCCTCTGTAGCTTGCGTATATATAGCTTTTAAGCTTCTTATAGAACTCCATCGCCAATAGCTTGCGCGCGCGCGCTCTCTCTCTCTCTGTCTCGCCCACACACACCTTCCCCGCCACCTCCGCCCCGGCGCCCTCGAATTCCTCCGCCTCCGCCGCGCTGACCACCGCCGCTCTGCGCGCGATCGCGAACTCAATTCTTCGCTTCGGATTCGATTTTTCGAATTCGTTTCGCGTACCCCGGGGAGACGGCCTTGGCGAGGGCGGTGGCGTCCCTCGTCAGGGCGATCGCGAACCGGGGGCGCCAGGGGTACGCCTTCGCGAAGCGCGGCTCCTCTGCGCATACGAACAGAGCCCCGTTAGATTCTAGTACCCCTTGCGGCCGACACGGCCGGCTCCGCGTCCCGGAGTCCGGTCTCACCCTCGCAGTGGCACTCGGCGTAGGATTTGGAGACGAGGGCGACCAGCGTCCGAGACTCCTTCAGCGCCAGCTGCCCCCGGTGGGGTAAGGAGCGGGGGGGGGGGAGAGGAGCGGGGGGGGGGGGGGGGGGGGGTTCGGCGCGCGCACCGCCACCTCGTCGGCCCAGATCTCGCCCGTCTCGGTGCCCTTGTCGTACCTGCGGCCGGCCCGTTCATTTCCGAGCTTGGGAGGGTAGGGCGAGGGGTGGGAGTGGGTAGGAGGAGGAGGGTGGGGAGGAGGAGGAGGGTGGGGGTGGGAGTGGGGGGGTGGAGGCGGGGGCGGGTTGAGGGGGGGGAAGGGGAGGGGGGCGAAGCGAAGGAGGAGGAGGGAGGGGAGGGGGCAGGTGGAGCCCCAGTGGGGCGGGCGGGCGGCGAACCACACGGCGAGGCCGGAGGCTTCGAGGCGGGCGGCGAGGCGCGCAGCCAGCTCCACGTCCTGCACCCCAAACAGTTGAGCGCGAGGGCTTCTTATTATAAAGCCCTATAATAAAATCAAGGACTCTTGAATATAAGATTACAGGCCGACCTTGTGCGTGCTCGAGATGAAGGCCTCGTAGCGGTAGGGCGCGCTCCCCCCCAGCAGCGCCATCGGCGAGTCTGCCGGAGAGTTCGGGATCGCAGAAATGTTCGGGATCGAAGAAGAGTGTTCGGGATCGAAGAAAGATGTTCGGGATCGAAGAATAGAAGCACCTGGGGCGGCGCCATCGCCGATGCGGTCGTCGTGGAGGGAGTCCGCCCCCGAGAAGCCGTGCGGCTGGCCCTGGCCTTCGTTCGTGCCCGCGCCCGCCTCGGCCGATGCTGCGGGCCCCGATCAGCTATTAATAGCTATAGGCGACGGGGTACGGCGCACGGAGGCCGCTGCCGGCGGTGGCTGCGGCGGCGGCAGCGGCGTCGGCGCGCCCCGCGCGCCTGCCGGCCTCGTACGCCTGCCGCGCCCCTGGCCCTCGACGTCAGCGACCCTTCTCAAAGCTCCTAAGCTTATCTCCGCTATTCCGATTCTAGAACTTCTTGGTTCGAGTTTCTTCGTTCCCAAGCGCACCTCGAGTTCTATATGCTATACACCTTATGCTCTTCTCAAAGCCTAAAGGGCGATAGGCGATAGGCCTTCTCTCAAAGCTCCTAAGCTAGGCTTCGCGGGTCCGATTCTAGATTAGATCTAGATCTAGCTCTAAATGAGGTCAGATTCAGATTCAAGATCAGATCCTTAAAGCTTGCATAAAACAGCTTCTCGGAGATGGCTCAGTTGACACAATTGTATAACGCTTTATTCAGCTCGACTTCAGTCGTTGAGCTGAGCCAACGTCGCTGCGAACGCGTTTCCAGGCGCACGGACCTCGGCCCAGCGCTTTTCGGAGATGGCTTTAAGACTTTAAGATCTTAGACTCGTGACTCGTTGAGCTAGGCCAAGGTCGCTGGGCTAGGCTAGGCTAGGCTTCGCGCGGACCTCGACGCGGCGCTTCTCGGAGATGTCGAGGCGCGCCTCGAAGTCCCCCCTGAGGCGCTCCTCCTGCGGAGGAGGAGGAGGCCGCAGGCAGTCAGAGGAGGCGCGAAGGTCGGACAAGGGGAGGGTGGGTGGGGGGCGTCAGGGCCCGGCGGCCTCGGAAGACCTAGCGAGCGCTATCTCGGGCTTCTCTGGCTCTCTAGCGTTATCTAGATTGCTGCAGGCTGAAGCTAAGCCGAAAACGGATGTACCAAAAAGGTCGCACCTCGGCGTGCTTGATCGTGAGATCCTGGACTTGCTTCCTCAGGTCCGCCAGGATCCGCCGCCACGCCTGCCCGGCCCGAGCGGGAGCGCGCGCGCGGCGCGAAGGTGAGCGAGCGGCTGTGATCGATATCGATCGAGTTTGGAGCATTCCTAGAGAGCGGTGCGGGGCGCGGCGGCGCCTGAAGTGGGCACCCCGGCCCAGGCGCCGGCTCAAAGGAGCCTTCGTATGGGGACGTACAGGCAAGGAAGAGGGAGCCGGAGGAAGGGAGGGGGGGCGGAGGGGTAGGGTGATGAAGGGGTACGGAGAAGGCGCGGGTGGTGGGAGGTGGGAAGGGGCGTGGGCGTCGGGCGGGAGGGAGGGAAGGCGGGGGAGTAGGGCAGACGAAGAGGTGGGGGGTACGGAGCTTAGAAAGGGGAAGGGGTGTTGGGTGTGTGTGTGTGTGCGGAGGAGAAGGTGTCGGAGGGGGTTAGGAGGGAGGTGGTACGCTCGAGGGGTGACTGGGGGCGGGGAGGGGGAGGGAGGGGGGGAGGGAGGGGGGCCGGGTAGAGAGAATAGGCAGAAGAAGGGGTGGGGTAGGGGTGGGGATGGGGTTTGGGGGGCGGGGTGGGAGGGGAGGACCGGGGGGGGGGGGGGGGCAAGCGGGGGGGGAGCGGGGGGGCGGCGGGGGGATGTGGGGGGGAGCAGGGGGGAGCGGGGGGCGGGGGGGAAGGGGGCGGGGCGTCCCAGGCGCCGGCTGAAAGGATCATTCGTATGGAAGACGTCGGGAGAGGGTGTTGGGGGGTGAGAGGGGGCGGGGCGGGGAAGGAGTCGGGGGGAGCGGGGGGGAGGGGGGGGAGGGGGGGGGTAACGGTACCTCCTCGGAAATGCGGACGACGTTGGAGGAGGCGGTACTCTCTTCGTGCGCCGCCTCCGCCCGCCGCCGCGCCTCCTCCGCCCGCCGCTCCGCCTGCCCGCACGCGCCCGGGCCGCGCCCCGTCAGCCCAGCCAGAGAGCGAGTCCGCCTTAGCCGGCTCATTGGTCGCTAATTTCCTAAGTCCGGCTCGAAGCCCGGGTACAGGGCGCGGCGGACCTCCTCGGCGCGGCGGTCGGCGTCGCCCTCGGCCTCGAGGGCGCGCCGCTCGGCCTCGAGCGCCGCGTCCCGCCCCAGCCGCTCCGCATCCGCCTGCGGGGGGGGGAGGCGAGGGTCAGGGCGGCTCAGGGCAGCAAGCCGGGCAAAGGGGCGAGGAGCTGATTAGGGAGAGGGAGGTCTTCAGCAAGGCGTCCCCGGCTGTATGGCGCGAGGCGTCTCTTGCCAGACTGGTCCAGACTGGGGGGGGGGGGGGGGTGGGGGGGGGGGAATGGGAGGGGGTACAGGGATCGCACCACGGCGTCCTCGGCGCGGCGTTTGGCCTCTTCGGCGGCGTCCTGCGCCAGGCGCTCCGCCTGCCCGCCCGCGCGCCCCGTGAGGAGATCGAATCTCAGATCGAATTCGAATTCGGGATCAAATGCGCACCATCTCGGCGCGCATCTCGGCCTCCTCGGCCCTGCGCCGCTCGCGCTCCAGCAGCGCCTTCACCGCCTCCATCTGCGCCGCGTGCTTCGCATGCGCCCGCGCCAGCGCCTCTGCGGCCGCGGCCGCGCCCTCCGATCCCGAGTCCGAGTCCACCTCTTTCGCCCGCTCCTCGGGGGCGGCCGGCGCCAGGCCGAGCTTCTCGGGCATAGATGCGATCGTGAAGCGACGGGACCCGTTCCGCGGCCTCACGGGGCTGCCGTCCCTGGCCGGCGGCTGCGGCTGCCCGTCCCCGAGCTCGAACGACCGCTGCCGCGCATCCAGCAGCCGATTCCGCGTCCTACTGTTCACGCCCGACGACGAGCTCATTTGACAGGCTCAGAGGATAGTAGCTGCAGGCTGGCTGCGTTGTAGCTACAACGTTAACACCGATGTCTTGTCGGGCCTGCAGCTGAGCCTGTTCAGCCCCGGAAACCCTGCAGGCGGCGTTTCGTTAACAGAAGAAGCTGAAAACAAGCCTCACGCGGCTTCCCGATTGCTGAGCGAGCCGATCGCATGCGCACCGGTTGTCGATTCAAGATAAGGCAACGCTGCGGCGAGGCGCGCTTAGAAGAAGCGCCCAGATCAGAGCAAACACGCCAGGCGCTCACTGGGACGCACGATCGCTGTCCCCAAGGCACACCTGCTGTTAGCTAGGCCTAGGACTGGCGTACGCGTCGTGTGTTCGGGCGCCTGCCAGCCCACTTGGTGGCCGCGGGCTGAGCAATCTAACGAACAGCACGATGTGCTGCAGGCTACGATGACGTCGACGCTAGCGCACGGCTCTGATCGACGCAACCGCTCGGGGGGGAAGCTGGAGGGGGGTAGTCGGACGGGCCCGGCAATTAAGCTCGGCGCGGCGCCGCCGGCCCGGCCCCGCGCGCGCTGCGCAGCTGCCGCCTCCCCGAGCGCCCCGTTTCGACGTCGACGCGCTCTTCTAGAACTGGCCATGGGTCTCGCATTGTCGTGCGCGCGCGATGACGTCGACGCGGTCGACGTCAGCTAGCGCTGGCGGTTTTGAGGGAGGGGGGGGGGGAGGGGGGGGGGAAGTTGGTGAAAATGAAGGACTTGAGAAGCATTTTCACTTCGAATTCTTCGGGCGGGGACCGTTCGGGCTGTTCAGTGCCGGCGCGTAGAAGGCTAGAAGCACGACGCATGCCGCAGTGCGCGTCGTCGCGCGCGTAGCATGAGCAGCAGCAGATGGGCAACAGCTGCGGTCATGGCCACGCAAGCGCTGGAGCTCGGCCGCGGCGTGGCTCCCTTGGATCCGTCGCTGTGGGCTCGGCGCCTGCATCCAACGGCGATCTCATCCTCGCAAAGCCGGCTTCGATCGGATCGACATACGCAAAGTCAGCAGATGAACCCCGGCGCAGAGGCGCAATCGATTCCGATGCGCACATCGACCCGCATGCATTTGCGAGCGCCCCGATCCAGCACGCCAGCAGCGTGCGGAGTTTGAAGCAACTGAAGGCGTCCCTGTCGGGGTCGCTGAAGGAGCGGTTCTTCCGTCACAGCGCCAGCAGCAGGGGTGGGAGCTCGAGCATGCAGCTCTCAATCTCCGGCTCAGCGGCGCTCAGTCTGTCTCCCAAGCGGTCGTTGCCGCCGCCTCCTCGAGCTCCTTCTCCCCGTTTCGAAGAGTTCGAGCTCGACGTCGAAGATTCGTCGCTGATAGCTAGCGCTGATCATGATCATGCATATGCGAATTTGACTGGAGCGGAGCGCGGCGGGCCCGAGGCGCCGGCGGACGCGGATGGATCCGGAGGCCCAAGCATCGAGGTGAGCCTTCCGCAGCCCTCCAGCTTGCGTACGTACGCCCCAGCCCGCTCGGGCTCACGCGCCGCGCGCAGGAGCTGCTGGATTCGATGCGGCCGGCAGTGCACGTCTGCGCGGCCCCCGAGGACGTCCCCGAGGCCGGCGCCGTCCTCGCCGAGCTGCAAGACACGTACGGCTTCCGCCTCTGGTTCGCTCTCGCCGGCCGCCGGTTCCTTACCATGGCCAGCTCGAGCGCGGCTGATCATGTCGGGCTATCCGGTGGCGTGCAGCGGCGCGGCGGGGCCCTGCGCCGCACCGGACGCGTCGGACTGCCCCGCGCGCGCGTTCCTGCTTGTCGCGCGCCCGGCGACGGCGGCGGACGCCGCGTGCATCGAGTCGCTCGACGCGGCGGTGGACGACGGGCGCTGCGTGCGGCCCGTCTGCTTCGAGGAGCAGCGCGCGGCCGCCGCGGCCCTTCCGAAGACATTCGCCCGCCGCCTCGCGCAGTTCGAGGTGCCTTAGCCGCGATTTTAATTTGGCTTCGTTCTTCCTTTGAGCCCTGGGCGCCTCGGCAGTGGACGGCCCTGCCGCCGGGCGCCTCGCCGGCCGATCGCGACGACGCGATCGAATCGCTCGCCGCCTCTCTCCTGCGCGACGCGCGGCGGCCCCCGGGCGCCCCCGCCCCCGCCGGCCCCGACCTTCACGACCTGCCGAAGGTGCGCACGTACTCCCTTTGAACTCGTACCCCCCGCGCTAACTTTCAACGCGCCTCGTGCACGTGGTCAGGACGTAGAAGGGGATCCCGCCCTTGCGGCCATTGTCCGGGTGCGCCTTTTCTCCTCCACGCTCAGCCGAGACCCCCGCCTTGGCTCGAGCTCGAACCTGCCCGGAGCCCCTAGCCTTCTGATCATGACTTCGAGGGCTTCGCAGTTTGCGCGACGGGAGCTGGCGGTCCCGCAGCCGCCCGAGCCCTACGTGCCCCCGCGGGCCGCGCGCCCCGCCTCCAAGGTGATTCGATCTGATTTGATCATGATTCCTTGCTCTGCCTGGAAAGAGATTTGATCCCGATCAAAAGGTGGCGACGGACCTTCGGGCCGAGGTCAACGCTTTCCTCGCGGTGCGCGCGATTTATTAATTCGATCTCGGAGGGGCGGCCACGCAAATCAAAATTAAATCAAAGTTGGCCCCGTTGAAATCGGAGGGTACAAGCACAGCTGGGCCCCCTAAACTCTCTTCCGGATCGCAATCGCGAGCTGGCCACGGGCTGAAACTCGCCCGCAGAAGCTCGAGCTCGCGAAAGGGCCGGACGGGCGCGCCCCGCACCACAAGGTCCTGCTCCTCGTCGGCGAATCGGGGTACGGCTTCTGTCGCTCGAATTCGATCCGAAATTTAAATTTGATCCCGATTTGATCCAGGGCGTCCAAGTCGACGTTCCTCCGGCGGCTTCACCGCGAATCGTGCCGCGAGTGGGCGCAGCCGGCGGACGGCGGGGCGGGCCCCTTGATCCCCCCGACGGTCCTCGTACCCCTCGACGAGGTCGCGGACGACCCGTCGGGGCCCCTCGCCGCCCTCCGGCGGCTCGCGGCGTGCAGGCTCGGCGTCCCGGCTGCCGCCCTCCCCGCCATCCGGGACCGGTACGCAATTTTCTCCTTCGGATCCTCGCGATCGTTCGTTCTCGCTCGCGATCGTTGATTTCTTTGCTTTCTCGCAGCTTCGGGCTGGTCCTGCTGCTGGACGGGTACGACGAGGTCGCGGGCGAGGAGGGGCGGATCGTGGCCGGGCCCATCGGGGACCCGAACCTGTGGCGGGGCGGGGACCTGGGCGCCTGGGCCAGCGGCGCGGTCGTCGCGTGCGGCTCGGAGCTCCGCTCGCGCCTCTCCCTCGCCCAGACCGAGGTGCGCATGCTTCGCGATCGTTTTGTCACTAAGCGGCCCTCTCAAGAAATTCCACGCGAGTCGTAAAACGCGCTCCGGGCCCGCCCCGTCTGACCTTGTCTGTACTCTGCAGGCGATCTTCGCCCCCGCGGACCGGGAGGGGGGCGCCGCCCGCCCCAACGGCCTCCTCCAGCTCACCGTCCGCCCCCTCACCAAGCCCGACGTGCGCCGGCGCCCAAAGCTTAAGCGGCCGACCTTCTTATCTTAAATTCGATTCGCGCTGCAACGAGCCCTTATCTGTGTACCCCGCCTCCTTCAGATCGACGAGTACCTGGGGGAGTACGCGGAGCTGCACGAGGGGACCGACTACGCAATCCCCGCCGCCGAGTACGAAGCCCAGGTCCGTTGGCTTGTTTAAATTGACACCTTCTATCGCTTGTTCTTTCTTTCTTTCTTTCTTTGAAGCCCAGGTCCGTATACGTATACGTGTACGTTAACATGTACATGGTAGATGGATGATCCGGGCCGACCTTATTCTCTAGATATAGATCTTTCTAGGTCCTTTGAATCTTTCTTTTGCCGCCTCCAGATCACTTTTTCCCTACTGGGCTTTCCGCATTTCGACCGTTGGACGCGCTATCGACGGGCCCCAACGGCCGCACGGACTGTCTTTCTTTCTATGGATTCCCCTGCCGCCATTACTTCTCTTCACTTCGCCACCGCCACCGCCTCCTCCTCTTTCCTTTGATTTTACTTTCCCATTCCGGATCCGCTTCTTCTTCTCTGCCGCCACCTGCAGCTGACGCGCGGCAGCTGCGGCGGCGGACGGGGACGGCGTCGCTGGCGCAGAACGGCCTCTGCCTCGCCATGGTCGCCCAGGTCCTTCCCGTTCTCTCCACCCGGTGCGCCAAGCTAAGCCTTACGGCTCGAATGTTAAGCCTTTTCCCTTAAGCTTCATGATCATGATCATGATCAATTGCAAGCCTTCATCGCGTCCTTTTTCGAGTACATTCCAACTTTGTGTCTCAATCGTAATCCAACGCATTCTGCCGGCAGCGTGGGCGTGCGGGGCCTCTACAGACTCTTCCTCGAGGCCATCATTCGCCGCGAGGTGCGAATCCAAGCTTAAGAAAACTGGAACACAGCGCCGCGAACGTTGCCACTGATCATGACCAATCCGCTCACCCGTGCGCAGATCGCCCGCGCCGGCGGCGGCAGCGGCGACCGGGCGCGCCTGCTGCCCCCCTGCCTGGCCCTCTGCCGCCGCCTCGCGGCCGCGATGCTCCGCGACGGCCGCCGCCGCGTCTCGGTGCCCCTGGACCCGACCCGGGTCATCCCGGAGGAGGAGGAGGCGGGCGGAGATCCAGACGAGGCGGGGCGGGCGCTGTGCGGGGGGGCGGGCCCCGCGCTGCGCGAGCTCTGCCCGCTGCGCCGCTGGCGGGCCCGCGGGCGCCTGGTCTTTGCCTTCTCGCACCCTTCTTTTCAGGACTTCTTCGCCTCCGAGGCCCTCCTCCAGTCGGTGCGCGCGTCACAAACGTACACGTGCGAATCCCTTTTGTGCTTACTTGGATTTGGCTCTTCTCGCAGCTCGTGCCCGACGGCAACCCTAGGCCTGAGGGCACGGGTGCGGAGGAACGGGGCGCGTACATCTCAGCTCGGTCCGCCCCCTATGCCTTTTGCTTCCCGCCCTTCTCCAGGGCTTAAGGGGGCACCCCCGGCCCTTCGCGCAGCCTCTGGCGGGGCGGCTCGGCGCTCGTGCGGTTCCTCGCGGACGCCATCCAGACAGAGGGCCGCCCCGGCGTCGCCTCGGTCCGTCCATCCGCGCTTTAAATCTACCGCTGCGCTTCGAAGTCGAAGACAGCGTCTGACGTGCACACGCCTCGCCAGTCTCTGTTCGCGCTGGTGATGGCGAGCCGCGAGGCGGGCGGCTCGGCCGTGGCGGCCGCCAACGCGGCGACGGTCCTCGCGGCCGCCGGCGTGTCGCTGGCGGGGCGGGCCCTGCGGGGCGTGCGCATCGCCGGCGCATGCCTCCGCCGCCTGGAGGCGGCGGGGGCCGACCTGCAGGGGGCCGACCTGACCGGATGCGACCTGACGGGCGCCAACCTCGCCGGGGCCGACATCCGCGGGGCCAAGCTGGAGGACATAAACTACGGGATTACGCCCCCGTTTCAAGTCGCCTGCCCGCCAAACGCCCTCTCCGCGTCGGCGAACGGGCGGCGCCTGGCGGCCACGTGCCGCGACCGGCGGATCCGCGTCCTGGATGGCGTTACGGGGGCAAAGCTCACGGCGTTGGGCGGGCCCGACTCGGGATGGAAGGCGCTGGGGCCAGTCGCCCTCTCGTCGGTGCGGCGACGCCGTCATTTCCTTAAGCGTGTACGTGTTCAGCGGTGCCTGACGACGCGGGGCCTCAGGACGGGCTCCGCCTCGCCTCGGCCGTGGTGGCGGCCGACGGCTCCGTCTCGGCGAGGATCTGGGACGCCCAGACGGGGGCCGACGTCGCCGTCCTCGACCGCGACCCGACGGGCACCGAGGGGCCCGCCGCCTGCGTCGCCCTCAGCGAGGTGACAGGCTTCGAAAATGGATTCGCGTGAAACCGCGCTAATTTTGGGGCAGGACGGGTCGCGGGTCATGGTGGGGACGAGCGACGGAGGCGTAAGACTGCACGACGGGCGCACGGGCCGGCTGCTCCGCCGGCTCGCCGGCCACGCCAAGGCTGTCACTGCCGTCTCCCTCTCGGCGGTGCGCAAGCTTGAGAGGGACCCTGCAAGACGTGCGGGGTTTTCCGCCCCGTTCGACTGTGGCACCGCAGAGCGGCAACCGCGCGCTCTCTGCGTCCGAAGACGGCACAGCGATCGTGTGGGACGACTGCCTCGGCGTCGAGATCGCGCGGCTCTCGGGCCACACGCGCGGCATATGCTGCGCGGTGCTCTCCGCGGACGGCCGCCGCGCGGCGACGTGCGACGGGCCCGCCGTGCGCGTCTTCTCCGCGACGACCGGCGCGCTGCTCGTGACGCTCCCGCGGGCCAACGCCCTCGAGTGCGTCACGGCGCTCGCCATCTCTTCGGTGCGAATTCCAGGCTTTCTTTCAATGCGGCGCTGATTTCGAGGTTTCAAATTCGCAACGCTGTTCGAAGGGCGGTTCGCGGCTCGCGACGGGATCCAGCGACGGACGGTTGGTCCTTTGGGACGCGGAGGTGCGATCCGATCCGATCCGATCCGATCTGAGCTCAGCCGACTCTGCTTGTCGCAGGCCGGCTCGCCGCTTGCCCAGCAGCGGGTGGGGCGGGACCAGATCCTATCTGTGGCACTCTCCGCCGCCGGCGACCGCCTCTTCTCCACGATGCGTACGCTATCGTTGAGCGGGCGCATCCACGTCTGGGACGCCAACTCACCCGCCGAAGTGCGACCATAGCCAAATGCCGCGCGCCTACCTCCATGCCGCCAACGAGGCCTATGTTTGAGATTGGGTCTGCAGGCGGGCGAGTCTGGCGAGGCGCACGCCCCCGGCCACTCGCTCGACGTCCAGTGTGTCGCCGTCTCGTCGGTGCGGCCCTCTTCCTCATCCAATGCCTTCAATTCAAATGTCTTCTGATTTCAAAGCAGGACGGGGCGCGCGTGGTCTCTGGCGGACACGACAAGTGCCTGCGCGTCTTCGACGGCAATGGCGGCGCGGAGCTCAGGCGCATCCAGGTGCGCTCGCCATTAATTATATAATACTCGACGCTTTTACCGGCGTCGACGGGATTCACGCGCGCTCTGAGCTTGGAGATTATATGTCGCAGGTCGGAGTCGGCTCGGGCTCCGTCTGGTCCGTCTCGCTCTCGCCGGTGCGCAGTTTTTCGGAAATGAAGAAAGGAATGAATCCCTGACCTGCTCGCGTCTGACGTCCGTCGCGGCGCAGTGCGGGCGGTGGGCGGTCGTTGCTGCATGGGACTTCGTCGCTCGCATCTTCGACACCTTGACCGGCGTGCAAGTGCGCTGCGTGCACCCCGCCTCGCAGAAAGAAAGTTTATGTAAGTCTATATCTGAATGATCGCGCTCGCAGGTCGGGCGTCTGAAGGGGCACGAGAAGGAGGTCCTCGCCGCTGCCTACTTTCCGGTTCGCATTTTCAGGAAGAAGCTTTGAACGGCTAGCTTTTACTTCAATGCGTGGTAATTGTAAGAAACCATAGTAGTTATAATATAAGCGTCCCTGTTTGTTCCTCCACGCTCGTCTAACGAATCTCCGCTGCTCAGGACGGGAATCGGGTGGTGACGGGGAGCCACGACCGGACGGTCCGCATCTGGGACGCGTCGAGGGGCGAGGAGCTGCGGAGGATTGCCGAGCACAGCGATACCGTCACCTCCGTCGCCGTCTCCCCGGTCCGCGTGTTTGGCTCGCTTCTCAGCTCCAGCTGAAGCTTTAACTGCCTAGGATGGGGAATGGCTCGTCTCTGGCGGCCACGACGGATGCGCGAGGATCTTCGACGTCGCCACGGGGCGCCAGGTAGGCAGACAGTTTTCAGTGTGTGTAGATGCTTATTTGTTATGAGCTAAGATGCGGGTTTTGCGATCGCAGACACATTTCCTCTCCACCCACAAAGCGTGGGTCGAATCCGTCGCGGTCTCACCCGTGCGCCCTCTGCTTTAGACCAGAGTTCGATCAATTCGCGCGTTTGACGCGCCGCGCTTCGATCTCAGGACGGGAAGCGCGTCGCGGCGAGCTGCCGCGACGGAGGGATCCGAGTCTGGAGCGTCAACAGCGGCACCGAGCTTCTCCACGTGCGCTCGCTCGAAATTACGTGTGATTAAACCTCGCTCTGATTTGCGCGTTCTCGCAGATGCGGGGGCACGTCGGGCCCGTGTGGTCCGTCGCCTTCTCGCCGGACGGCGCGTGGCTGGCCTCTGCCGGCGAGGACGGCACCGTCCGCGTGTGGGACGGCGCCACGGGCTCCGAGCTGCAGCGGCTCGCCGGCCACGCCGGCGCCGTCCGATCCGTCGCCGTCTCCTCCGTGCGTCGGCGTTTCGGCGCCTCTGACGTCGACCACGACCGAATTCGAATGCTCGACAGACGGACGCCGGCGCCCGCATCGTTTCGGGCGGCGCGGACGCCTCCGTTCGCGTGTGGGCGGCGCCGCCGCCGCTGCAGCCTCCGACGCGGGCGGGTGCAGAGGCGGGACCTGCACATATTTGCCCCCCGGTATGCTATACTTTCTTTCCGCACTTCAATCTGATCTGATCTGATCTGACCTCTTCCTCCTTTTCCCAGCGCTTCCTGTGCCTGCGGCGCATCCAGCGAACAACCAAGCTCGAGATGTCCAAAGTTAAGGTGCGATTAATTGGTGGCCCTCGAATTCAACTTGCAGCCTTTCCCTCCCAAGCTTTTATATATAGATATCAATAGACCTTGCATGGCGATCGCATAAGCTTCAGCTTGAGGGCGATTCTTCTGCCGGGCCGTGGATTGACCGCTGCTCGCGGCAGATGGATGCACCGAGCTCGAGCTTGAGCTCGAGCTCGAGCCCGCCGAATTCGAAGCCTCATGCACATATGCCAGTCTAATATTATTGATGAGCCCCGTGAGATTGCAATCCTGCAGGGTTGCCAATTGGCATTATTATTTATGTAACTACTAGGCTAATTGAGTCTACGTTACTAGGTTAGCGTTATCGCGATCGGAATCGTGATCGGAAAACTCGCCGATAACTTGGCGATAATGTATAAGAAGGATCTGGCCCAGTGGATTCTGGCAGTGGATGCGGATCCGAAGATTCCGATTCTTTTTCCGAACGGCTTCAAATTCAGGTCATGGACATTGATGATTGATGGGCAATGATATCGATGGCCCGCTGGGCCGCTCGGACTCCTCGCCGACTCGACGCCGAGTCCTCGGAGCCTACTACCGTGTGGCACTATAATACCGCGCCCACTTAATTACCGCGGTACCAAATTACCGCGTCGAGAATTTGTAATTTAACGCGGTAATTTGGTACCGCGGTAATATGCTGCAGCCAAGTTGCTCCATACAATATCCCCCACGATTACCGCCCCATACAAGCCTCAAGTTTGTTAAAACGCGGTAATTTGGTACCGCGGTATTTTGGCCACCCTCGGGCCGGAGTTTTTAACGCGGTAATTTATGCCGCGGTAATTTAGTGCCACACGGCAGGCTAGTCGGAGGGAGGCTCAGGGAGCCCCCGCTCCTCGTTGATGGCCATGGGAGTTTTCGGGCAGATTTCAGACATCAATTTATGATGGACCATTGATGATTCGATCTTTCGGGGCCCGGGGGAATTTCAGATCGCGATTCGATTCGTCCGCGATCTGAAATGACACTGATGATGACAAGCCGTGAGCCTGCGTGAGGATCCGATGACCGTGAAAAAATATATGCTCGGATAGGTCCGGCCAGGCAGGGAGGGGGTTGCCCCCCTCCCCACGCGCCGCTGTTTCCAGCGGCTCGGCCGGACCCTATAGCTAGAGGATCCGATGATCCGATGATCGTGACTCCATTAATATTCAATGATTCTGGCCCGGGAGCTGGCATGTTCATGCGCCACCTGCCGCGGCCGCCGGCTGCTGGCCAGCGGCGGGCCGCCGGCGGCCATGCACCGCGGACAGCGTAATCACTAATCAGTATCAGCGTTCACGGTTTACGCGGGAATTCAAAATTACGCCTGCGTTTGCAGTACTAGTCAACTTTGCACCGCTGATTATGAGTCAATTAATGACTCGAATTTTATGAGCTGCAGACTGCAGTATTTTAATCAAGTTAGCGTTTACGGCCGGACCAGCTGCAATCTGCAAATTACACACAAAAGGCTGCAATTACATGTACAGCAGCCTGTAAATTTCTTTCTCTACGTACTGGTTAACGGCAGGATCGGAATGGGGGTCACCGGGTGCGGGGGAGCTTGCCCCCCTGCTTGTATAACATGCGAATGTACAATGCACGTGCGTATACGGTCCATGCACCAAGGCACATATTTACCAGTACGTGAGCTCGCTAAAAGAAAGCATCCGTCTACGTCGCGCCGGGCAGTGGCAAGGAATTCGAAGGGGGGCTCGTACAGAGTCGTACTGTCACAGTGTAAAACACGAAATCTCCGACGGCACTTAATCATTGAATATTCGGCGCTTTTCGGCGTTTTCGGCGCTACTCGGCGCTTTTCGGCGCTTTTCTGCAAGGAATTCGAATATTAAAGGGGGCTCGTACTGTAAAACAATGTACATGTTCAGATGTCTGGCAGCTGGCAGAAGAGGGCTGTACGGATGTGTTGCCATGGCTGTACGCATGTGTTGCCAAAAATATGATGACGACAAAACCACAATTTCGGCGCATTTTTCGTATTTTGCCTAAATAAATTCAGACTGGATATTGCATGTTTTACAGTATGTATATTGTGATTTCAATTTGGCCTCTACGGGCGGCGGAAACGCATCAGCGCTGAGACATCTGAACTAGCACGTACACTATATGATTGAGTCATCGATATCGGTTGTACAGACCCTGAACTGGGCCACAACTGGCACGTGCACTATACATATCATAATACGTATACTCTGCCAGAGTGCAAATTAGATTTGGATCATGCCCCACCTTGCCTGTATACGCCCCCACAGTGCTGGAGTAGACTAGAGGCTGTGGCCGGTAATTCACCAAAAACAAATTAGATTTGGGCTGGATAATATATATTTTATTAATTATTAGATGTGGCTTGGGAGTTGCCGGGTTGGTGCTCCAGCCGCTCCGTTTCCGTGTCTGCGATCGGGATTAACCTCTACCTCGGTTTCTGGATCTGGAGAGGAGCGGGCCGGGGTCGAATTAAAAACAAACGTACGTAGCCGCTAGTGTGCTCTGTGACGAGTGCTCTGTGCGAACAAATCTGCGCATTAATATTGTCATGTGAGAGAAGCTCGATAAAAGGCACATATATATGCGTTGAGATCACTGCAGTTGCGATCGCGAGCGGACCGAGAAGATGGTGGATCATTATTATCGTCTGCAATTGTTGAAAGCGCATCTATGTGGTAAGAAATTCGTGTACATGTTTCGAAGTGATTGCAAGTTGCAGTCGGTCTGCAAGCCGCACCAAGAGAGCTGTTGACATTATTTCGACGACGTTGCCGGAGCTTGATCTGCGAATCTCGACTAGCTGAAAGCGCACGAAGCGATCACGCAATGACCGGTGATTTTCACGATTGGGATCCGGAGCCTTGGACAATAAGGATCCAAGGAAGGTCCCGGCGAACACAGCGGTACCCCGGGCCACCATGAAGAAAGTTTCAAACGTGACGTGTGCCCTGAATATGTTTACAAGATGAGAGATCTAGAGCAGAGGGCTGCTATAATCATGACTGTGACTGATATCGATACGCTTTCACTCACCGAAGGACGTTCAAGTCAATGTTTGCGCCGGCTAGTGTGAAGAAGGGAATGAACACCCATCTGGCGACCTGCTCTCGCGTGCGGCGCGGTGTTGATGATTTTCATCTTTGCCGCCAGAAGGGTGTTCAAATTACATGAGAGAGGTGGCGTTTGAGTTTCGCAGCGTGCGAAGTTACGTTCGAGACGAAGGCCCCTGCGACAATGAACACCTGAAATCCAAACCCGCGGACGTCAATTCATCACCCCGAAAGCTTATTAATTACGATCTAGACACTAAAAGCGATTTCAAGTACCAGAAGTGGTTCTATATCAATAGTAAGTGGAAGCGTATGGCGTTCGGAAGCTCGAACAACGGCATCCGCTGCGGCGTAGAAGAAGCATCCCACGGGCATCTGCGTTATCGAATGAAAATATATATATTTCTAGACCTCTCCACACGGTCTCAGCTTTGAGCGATGCATACCACGAGCCAGAGAGCGCGGAGCCTGCCATAGGCGATCGCGAGAAGCAGCTTAAATAGGAGCCCCATGCCGAGCCTGCAATATCAGGAGGCGTCACTGGTGGTACAAGGAAACGGGTGCGCATGCACACACACAACTTGGCATACCCAATTACAAAGGACACTGCCATTCTGTACCGGATCCGGAGAAGAATCGTCGTGTGGTATATAAATGAAAATCGAAGGAAGGGAGAACGGAGCCGCGCGCATGTGAGAAATGAGAAAAAGAAAGCATCAGATCCTCGAGCTTGCACCTCATTGAAAGCACGCCTGTTCGCAGATCTCTGAAGCCTCGCCCTGCCGTAGTGCGTATCGCTCTTCAAATGTTTGCCGAGTCGGAGCACTGCGCATGCAATTCTAGATCTTTATTGAATTCAAATCCATATGTACGTATACATTCTGCCTTGTGACCCCACGCCGCGCGTGCACCGCGCCGTCGCGCGCCATGCCATTATTATAAGATTCATTATCACGTAATCATACGCACCAGCAACGCAGGTCGCCTTCGTGGGTTCTTCGAGAGTAAACGTGAAGAAGATTAATCCGATCACATCGCCTGCGCACGCACCATGCAAATACCGATGGTTTCAGTTTCAGAGGCGCTCTCGAAAAGCGGAAGCAATCGCGGAAGCAATCCCCAAATCAAAGCCTTACAAACAACAATTGCGCCCTGCGAGCAACACGCATGTCGAAAGTAAAGATTCTGGATTTCGGCCCGGAAATTGTTTTAAAAGCGATCGGAGCGTACCAAAATTGCTTTTGTAATGGGACGTCGGCCTTTGGACTTGAGCTCTTTCATCTGGGTAATGAGAAGATCCCGCATTAAATATTCAATGCGGAAACTGGAATATGTATTGTGCTGGAATGTGTTCCAGCGCTGCGAGATCACTGAGCGCTCGAACTAGATCGAGATCGATTGCCATGGTGTTGCGTTGCGATATATACATTTATGACAGATCTAGAATGCGGACTGCGCACCTGATTAGGAGAAATTGCATGTAGCTCATTGCCAAGTTGATTTTGCCCGCGGCCGGCTCTCCGGATCCGTTCATCGATATCGTAGATCTAGATCTAAAGTTGTAATCACATGCATATTATATGCACTGCGGCATATGCATATGCGCATGCACATGCATTTATGCGTCTTGCGCTTGCGCGGTTATAGCTGTAAATACATATATATGTGGCGCCCGGCGCGCGTCCGACCGGCGTCGTCGATCGCGATGGTCGACAAGGCTCGAGTTATCCAAATGTCACAGGCCTAGGGCCGCTGGCAATCTCTAGCTAGCTAGCTATACATGTATTGCAGTGCTATATATAGCTAAGGTAGCGCAAGCGCTCGAAGGTACAGTGCAAGCCCGCGGCCGATGATCAAGCCCAGTGCAAGGCAATCCTACTAGGGCCTACCGGGTACTACGGTAGTACCGTAGTACGGAACTGCCCGCGCGGGCCGAGGGCCGGCCCGGCGGGCCCCGCCGCCCGGGGCCCGGCCCGGGCCCGGGGGCCCGGGGGCCGGGGGGTGCGGGAGTCAGCGGGACTCGGGACTCCGGGACTGTCACAGTGTCAGCCTGGCAGTGTGCAGTGATGAGTCTCTAATTTATAATACAAAATAATACTCATTTATATAATTATTATAATAAACATTACTGTAATAGTCCCAGGGCGGCAGTTATCGATAACAATAAAATAACCGGGGGGGATACAGGCTACAAACACTCTAAACGCTGCGTAATTCATGCTTAGCAACGCCTACGTCAAAAAGAAACGATGCGCAGCAAGCTATAAGAGTCGTACAGCATCTTTGGCGTTCCGGCAGGTCGCCCGCCCGCCCGTCCAGCCACGGGGGTACAGTGGGTACGGCGCCTCCCTCTGGTGAAACCACGGGAATTTAGATGTCTGCATTCTGAAATCCACAGTATAATAGCTTAGGCGATGTTCTTATCCCTTTTCTAACGTTTTCGAGCTGTACTGTGAGGTGCGGGGGGGCCCTCTCTATGGAGCGTTATTTATAATACGCTAATCGTTATAAAAATATTATATAACGTTAGTGTAATATTATAATAAAAGTGCGGATTTTGGCCTAATCTGTAATCCCATCACTGGCAGTGTGAGCCTCAGTGTGAGGTCGAGTCGGCACTGACTCGGCAGTGACTCGGCACTCGGCACCGTAATGCAGAAAATTAAGGTCTGTACTTTATTATGTCATCCCCAAATTATGTCGCCTCGGATGTGAGAGAACGACATAATTTGGGACCGTCATAGTAGAGCACGCTCAGTGGTACCCCATCAAATTTACCGTCCCATGCAAGCCTGAAAATAATTTGGGGACTGTCACAGTGTCAGTGCACGTGTGAGCTCGAGTCGGCAGTGAGTGCCAGTGACTCGCCGAGTCGGCACTCGGTACTCGGAATTAGTCGGGAGTCGCGAATCGCGATCGGGCCCGGCCCGCGGGGAGTCGGCAGGGAGTCGCCGGGGACTCGGCCGCCGGGCGCCGGGCGGGGACTCCCGGCTCCGAGGGCCGATGCTCGGGAGTCGGGAGTCGGGACTCGGGACTCGGGACTCGGGACTCGGGAGTCGGGAGTCCGAGGTCGCGATCCGATGATCGGGACTCGGGACTCGGGCCCGGGGAGTCGGGAGTCGGGACTCCGGTACTACGTAATACGTATATACGGTAGTCGGGACTCGGGAGTCGGGAGTCGGGACTCGGCCCCGAGTCGGGACTCGGGACTCGGGACTCGGGGAGTCCGACGGTCGGGACTCGCGATCGGGAGTGAGGACTCTGGGGACTCAGTGGGGAGTCGCCGAGTCGGGACTCCGGGAGTCGGGAGTCCGACGGTCACCGACTCGGGCCGAGTCGAAAGACTCGAAACTCGAGTCCGACGGTCGAGATCTAGAGGCGGGCTCAGGCGGGCCTGCCGCCTGAGGCGGCCCGCGGCCCGCCGCCCAACGCGTACGTGCGGGCCGGTGCGGCCCAAGCAACATCGCGGAATCGACGCGACGCGGATTAAGTTATATTCGAATTCGCGGTTATATCGCACTACTGTAGTATATATGTACGTAGCTTGCGCCGGGGAATTTGAATTCAAGCCGGATATTTGCTCGATCATATGTATATGGTTTTTTTGAGAGACTACGTACGGTGGGGCGAGATCGAGCACACCGTAGGAAGTAATATTACTAGCTATAGCTATAGTTAATTATAAGCCTTGAAGAGATACCCGTAGGGCCGTAGCTCATGTTGGGTCGACAATTGCGCTGAAACTTCACTCGGAAAATCACCTGAAAATTGGGCTGAAAAAGGCCTGAAATTCAATGACTCGTTTTGTCCGACGCGTGCTGTCACGACTTCGCATCGTGAGTCGCGGCGTGACGCGGCGTGAGTCGCGTCGACTCGCGAATCGCGATCGGCGATCGCGACGTCGACGTCGCGGGGTCGAGTCGATCGCTGATTCGCTGTCGACGTCCGACGGTCGACCAATGACGACCATATGCATCGGATCGTCTGACCCGGTGACCGTCGGACCGTGGGCCGTGCCACGGTTGGCGTCGGTGGCCCGTGGGTCCGTCAGTGACCGTCACGGTCCGTGACCGACCGTCGGCCGCGGACGTCACCGTCACGTCGGACCTTTAAAAAATTTGTTCTGACTCAGTGAATTTTCCTGAACAGGAGGTACGATCTTTGCAAGTTGTTCAGAATCTTCGGATGAATTTCAGCCGGCCCGGCGGGCTTATTATTCACCGAGTCAATGATTGCGCATCCGGGCGATGATCATGATCATGATGCGGGCCATCATGCGGCAAGTCGCCGGCAACTGGAAATGCAGCGGCAATGCTGCGGGCCTGCGGCATATGCGCAATGCGCATGCATGCATATGCCGCAGTGCCGCAGTGCCGCAGACTCCCGCAGTGCGGCCGCGTGCCCGGCGGCCGCGGGCCGCGGCCCGCGCGCCATAACTTGCAATTGGCCCATAACTTGGCCATAAGCATGCCATGACGTCGACTCAGTGATCATGATGCATTCTAGTATATGCGGGCCAAACTACTACTGTAGTATTATGATACTATGATACTGTGGTGTAATATTAATGCGGCCCATCGCCGCCGCCCATGCTGCGTTATCAAATTTGGACGCTTGTATACGCGTACGTATGGGGCGGTAAATTTGGGGGGTACTGTATGGGGCAACTTCGCACTGCGGGCTTAGTCTGCGCGGCGGCAGTTGACGGTATCTCTAGCTTTAGCTCTTCTTCGTGTCTGTCCTCCTCTGTCACTAGATCTAGATCTGCTCGGTCTGGTTCGCTTCTCATCTCTTTTCGATCTGCCTCTGTGCCTTTCCTCTTTTATTGTCGATTTTGGCTTTTTGTCTTGTCATTCTTCGTCACGGCGTGCTTTTGTCTTAGTTACTTTGCTTCTTTTGTCCCTGTGCCCCCTGGGCAGCCCCCGCAGTGCTGGCGTCTAGAGACCGTGGCCGGTAATCATAGTAATTCACCAAAAAAAGTCTACGGCAGCAGGTTATTACCGCGGTACCAATTGCAAATTACGGCGTTATTATGATGCATGATTAATATTTCGGCGCGCTTATTTGGTACCGCGGTGATTATAATCAATGATTAAGTGGGCGCGGCGCGGTATGTATGTTTTCTAGATCTACAGTATATGCATGGCCATGGCCCATGGGCCATGGACCCTAGCGGCTGGCCCCTGGACAGTGACCGACGGTCTTACTAACAGCCTAGCCTGGCAGGCTGGCACTGCCAGGCTGCAGCTACGGCCGCCGGGCAGTGAGATTCTATATACTTTTGATATAGCTATATATATGTAGCTAGCAGTGCCTAGCACACAGCCCAGCAGTGCATCCGACGGTCTACAAGACTACAGCGAACGCGCACGAGCTCTAGCTCAGCGGCTATATATAGATCGTATCACTCATATCCATATCCTTAAGCTTCAGTGGGGAATTTCGAAGGGGAAACTCGCGATCGGATCGGATCGGAGCGAATTCGAAGCACCGTACGCGCGCGTGGCAGGCGCACCGCAAATTAAAGAGAAAGCAATATATAAAGACAGCCGCTGAGCAGTATTAGCTCTAGCGTACGTATTACGTTACTCTCGGCCTACATATAGATATGGCAACAATATCGAAGATCGAGCACGGAGGCTGGCCCTCGGAAATCTTCGAGGAGGGTGAGGAGGAAATGGCGGAGAAATTGGAATTGTTGTGCCCCATCTGCTTAAAGGTGATGCGAGAACCCGTGCGTCTTGCACCTGTGTCCAGCGTTTGATATTGAATCTAGAATTAAATGAAAGCTAACCGTTGCGCCCAGACGCTGATTCGATGCACAAACGAACATGCTTTGTGCCGTACTTGTGCAGATGCGCTGGCGCGGGGCACATGTGCACCGCACGGCCAATGCGACCCTTGCCGAGACGAGCACGCGTGCTTAAATGCGCGGCTGAAGTGCCCGCTGGACCGCGAGTTCATCAACCGGGATCTCTTCTGGCCCGCCGCCTACCTTCGTCGACGCATCAATGAACTCAGAGTGCAGTGAGTGCATGCCGTGCCATGATATGTATACTACTAATAATGACCATAAACACATATATCTACGTATACGTGCGCCGCGATCCAACGACTCAGCGACTGATCCATTGCCCTTGCACGTGCACTCGACTCGTAGCTGCGCTCACAAAGACCGCGGATGCGGCTGGATAGGCGACTTGGGCTCCTTTTTGCTGCACACCAATGAGTGCACAGTCGGGCACTCTGTACATGTCGGAGGCGAACGCTGCCCCGGCTGCGCATGCGCGCAGCTCGTTTCCTCTGTTGACATATCGGTGCGGCCGTATCGTATACGTACGTGTGCCATATATATATATATATCAGCCTATAGCAAGCTATATATAGCACAAGCGCGGGTCTAGCTATAGAGCTCTCCGAGATTTGAGAGATTGAAAGAGAGAAATGCTCGAGCTCGGTTTCTCTGAGCTGACGTACCTTCGCGGAGGGACAGGGGCACGAGAATGCTTGCCGCCCCTGCCCATACTCCAAATTTGGATGCCGCGCCATGGTACCTCGGGCCGGGCTCGATGCACACATGGGTGCGTCCAATCCGTACTTTCGTGTCAACTTGCAAGCCTTGAAGCTTTTGTGAGAGCTGTCGGTCTCAATTTCGAGCGCACTTACGCGAATGCACGCAGATACGTGCGCGTGCTACGAAAGCCTTGTCGTCCGCCTTGACAACAAAACCCGTGCGTTGTCTCACTTCAATACGTATATATGTATACGTACTATAAGAATTCGACCGTTCGATCGGCTCGCCTGACTTTACATTTTGCGTTGATCGGCGCACAGGAGAGCTGAGACGTCAACGAGTAGTGCTTGGCTTCTTTCTACTTTTGTTATACATAGTGCTTTGGCGGTACATATTCGCAGGCGTAATTCTCGTCATTGTGTTGATCGAGAAGGCCGTTCTTGCAGTATTCTCTCACTGGATGTACTACTCGACTTTCCTTTCCTCAGTATTGATCTTGAGCGCTGTGATCGCCTATGTCTATGACGAAGACAATGTCGATCGTTCGCATTTGTGAACGATGTATACGTATACGTAGCTATAATATATATATAGCATGTACATGCGTATGTACATGTGTAATCGATATCCCGGTCGCGTGCACGTGTATATATGCATATGTGCCGTATACATACGTACTTCGGTAGGCTCACGTGCACGGTACCGGTTCCAGCGCTAGCACTAGTACAGTGTACATACATATATATATATATATTCGAGCTCGAGCTCGTCTTCGAATTCTCGGATTGAGAAACACGAACGTGTACAGCCTGGCTGTGTTTCATCGATGTAATTTTCTGAGCTACTAGGCTACACGGCCGATACCAAGTTATATATAGCTAATTAGTTAAGACGCAAAAGGACCGTCGGACACTTGCGATAGGGTGATACGTACTACGGTATATACCGTAGTACGTATACCCTCGCGCGATCGCAACAGACAGCAATCATAATTATAGCCCGGAGGCCTCAAATCTACATGTCGCCCCCGACCTTAGCTACTGCGAAAGGCTGCACGGTGCGCGATCGGGGGGGAGGGGGGGGGGGGTCGGAACTCTGAAAGCTTAAGACGGTGGTCGGAGTAGACGGACTGGAGAAGCAGCTCAAGGAGGCGGATCGATGTCGGAGACCGCGAGGCTAAGAAAGCCCTGTTAATATATTATATATATATATATTGGGGGCATGTGTACGGGAGACGGGAGCAGGGGGAAGTGGGGGGAAGATGGGGGGGGGGGGGGAGGGGGGGGGGCGGCGGTGCCCCCGGGCCCCCCGAGGAGGCCTATTAGGCTACCCCTGAAACGTCAGCGGAAGATCTAGAGGGAGGGAAATGAGGAGGGGGAGAGGAAAGGAAGGCGGAGGTGGGCACGTGGCTCAACGTCACCACTGACGTCAGCGGGAGGAGACGGAGACCGCCGGCGCCGGCGCCCCGCAAGGAGTCGGCTCATGATCTTCATGTTAGATCTTAATGCGAAGCTTCGAGCACGCGTAATATTTAAGATTAAGATATAAAATTAAGATCATGAGCCGAACCCTATAGCTAGCTGTAGCGGGAGGTGACGGAGACCGCGGGGCGCCCCGCGAGGAGGCCCCGTATGGCCTCCAGCCGCTTTTCCCAGCTGCAGGCCCCCGGGTCCCCCGGGTCCTCAAGCTCGTACCCCCCCTCCTCTTCCTCCTCCCCCTCGCCCCGCCGCCGCCGCCCCCGCCTCTTCGGCTTCGGCTTGAAGTACTTGGCGAACAAGCGCGCGACCTCGTCCGGGCGGTGCACGAGCCGCAGGTCCAGGGCCACATGGGGGGCGAGGGCCCTCAAAACCTGGCGGCCGCGCGCGGGCAGTGTGAGCAGGGGGCCGCGGCCCGGGGCGAGAGGCTTCGCTAAGAGTAGTGTAGATATGAAGTAGCTGCGCTTCTATTGATGCTAAGCTTCGAGCGCGCTTAGTATTAAGATTCAATTGCAATAGATCTAGACCACTCTAATTATAAGCCCGAGCTTCGCTAATCATGAGCTTCGAATTCCTAGGCTCGCTCAACTCATGCAGGATCGCACCTCGAAGGGGCGGAGGGGTGGGAGCCAGTGGGAGGCGTACGAGAAGGCGAGCCGCTCGAGGGACCCCAGCGCCAGAATCGCGCGCGCCTCTGCCGCGGAGAGCGGCCAAGCGGCGTCCAGGCTCAGGGACACGAGGCAGCGCTGCACGCCGGGGCTCCGAAGGAACTCCGCGAGTCGCCCGGGGCCGAAACCGCTGCTACGGAGGTACATGCGGAGCCTTGCCGAGTCAGGCAGGCGGGAGGCGAGGTCTGCCAGGGCCACAAGAGCCTCGTCGGAGTCTGTGCCGCTAGCTATAGAGGCTTCGAAGTCCACTTGGCACGCGGCGCGGGCGAGGGCGAGCAGGCACGCCGGCGGCGAGTCGGCGAGCTGCGGTCGTGCAGAAGTCACAGTCAGCGCAGGACAGGCCAGGGTTAGGTAAAAACACGAGGCGCCTGCAGGGTTTTGAGGGACTCCAGCCTCGGCATGCGGCCCAGGGCCAGAAAGTCGGCTTCCGAGATTCGAAACCCGGCAGGTTGGCGTTCGGCATATGCATGGTCCTGCGTCCTCGGAAATTCTCCATGCCTGCATGCACCGCTCCCTCTTAGCGCGATAGAAGCCAAAGAGGAAATCGAGGGGCGCAGATTAAAGAGATCTAGAGCACACACCTGTAAAGGCGAGTCTCGTCGCCGGCGAATTCAATGCTTCGCAGGCTCGCGCCCGCGGCGCCGCCCGCAAGCGCCGACACGACGCCGGCGACGTCTCTGTCCTCCCACTCACGATCGGGCAGCCCGACCAGCGCAATGTGCTCGAGATGCGCCAGGGGCGCGAGGGCCGCCAGCGCCGCCGGCATCGACGAGCTCGAGCTCGAGTCTCGTGGATGTATGCTGAGGGAGCGGAGGAGGGGGCAGGCGGCGGCGACGGCCGCCGCGGCGTCCGGACCCAGCCCCCCGTCGATCGGACCGAAGAAGATGTGGAGCGAGCGGAGCCGGCCGAAGGGGGCGAGAGCGGCCTGCAGCTTGGCGGCCCGGGGCCAGTTGAACCGATCTCCGCAGCTGCTGTACTTTGCCATGGTGAACCCGATGCTGAGGCTCTCCAGACTGCTGGGCGCGCCGTCCGCCGCCGGCCGCAGCGCCCCAAGCACGCCGAGCAGGGACGCGCGCAGCATATTTAGAGGCGTCCGCCGGGAAGGGGAGTGGAAGCCAGTCCCGCCCATGAGCTCGACGATGACCCCCCGCAACTGCGCCGGGCCGCTGTGGCTTCGCGCGATCGCTCTAAGGATCCGGCACGCTGCGTCTACTGCCGCGCCCGCCGCGGGCGAATCCCCAGCGTACGCTGGGAGCTCCACCCGCAGCGAGACGCTGCCGCCGCGGCCGAGACGCAGCTTTCGATGCTCGAAGAGCGCCGACAGAAGCCTGGACAGCTGGCGGTCCCGCGGTCTCGAACTCGCGCTAGTGGTGCTTGAACTCGCTGCAGCTGCTGCTGCATCGCTATCGCTACCGCTGTCGCTTGTCCACGTCAATCTCCACCTTTCCCTGATCATGATCCACAGCTCTACGCTCGCCCACTCCATCTCCTCGACCACCTGCCGCCACCGCCTGCGGTTCGCTGCGTTCTTAGCCATGGCATATGCATGTGCATGCACTCGTTCAGCGCTCGACATTGCAACGCGCACCTGCAGACGCCGCGCAGGGGCCAGCTCGCCTGCAAGCCGAGCGCCTTGAAGACATCGCTCATGACCGCGTCTGGCAGCGCATCGAACGTCCGCGGCCGTGGTGGAGGCGCTGCTGCAGGGTCGTCGACGCGGGCCCGCTTCCTCGCGCGCCCAGCCGATTTCCGACCAGACATCGATATCGTAGGACGCTCCGACTCGGCCCCTGGTGCCGGCAGATGTGGATCTCTGGATCACTTGGGATGCGATCCCATGCACTAGCCTGCAGCTCCCGCGGTCAGCAAGCGTCAAACCCGCCGCGCAGCCTCTCGAACCTTCTGCGGCAGCACTCCCGGAGTCCTGGTGCTCGATCCGCGGCCAACAACGCACTGGCGTTAACGTACCCCGGCTTAAACGCAGGGCCGTCGCAGGCCGGCCCGTCGCAGGGCCGTCGCCGGCCGCGGTTTTTGCGCAGGCCTGGCGGTCCTAATATGAATACGCTAAATGCGTGGGAGCGGATTTCTCATTCAGCCGGTGTTCTCACCAGCGCCGCGCGCGTCGCACCGCCCGCCGGTCAGCCAAGTCAGCGGCTTCGATAATTTCGCCCAGCTCTCGACGCGGCGAGACTCCGCCGCCACCTCCGTGCTTAGTGTGTGAGTACGGTGCGAGCTTCGCTCGCCTGCCTGGCCATACGGTTATATGGGGGCTGACTGGAGCCGCAGGACCCGTTCCCGAGCGCGCGGCGCACGCGCGACTGCATCGATATCTGGTCGCGCCGCGCGCGTGCGCGTGCGGTCGGGCGCGGACGCGCCGCGGCGCACGCGCCTCTCTCGGGCGCTGCTGAGCTCGAGGGCGCCTCTGTCGTGCCGATCGCCGCTCTCTCTCGCGATCGCAGGAGCCGTACGTGTGCCCGGCCGCAGCGCGTTCGCGCTCGCCGAGTCGCCCGTGCACGTGGCGTAACCTTGCGAGCTTCTGACAGCTGCAGGCTCTCGCGGTCTTTAAGACTTTCATGATCAAGTGTGCGCACCGACCGCGGACCCGCCTCACCCGGTGCCTCTCTGTGCAGGCGTCCTGTGTGGGCCCTTCGCGCCTCTGACCAGGCCCCAACCCACACAGGTCAACCGCGGGCCGGGCCCCAGCCCCACACATCCGACCGCGGGCCAACCGCGCCTCGTCGCGCCCGTTCGAATGATGTGCAGCATGCCGCGGGACGGGTGTGCGCGCACCCCCCTCCCCCCCTTCGAATTTTCCGCCCTATACCCCCCCCCCCAGGTCCTTCCCCCTGTAATACAGGACCGCAGCCCCAAGCGATGCCTCCGCGCGAATCTCACGCCCCCGCAGCGCTGTGCAGATGCAACCTTCCGCCCCCTCTTTGGCATCGTATCCCGCCCCCCCCCCCCCCCCCTCCCCCCGCTTCTCTGGCATCTCCCGCCTTTCGGGTACGCGTCGCCTGCTCGCCCAGCGCCCCGCTCCATTCTCCCCTCCCCCGCCGGGGCCGCTTCCTGCCTCCGGCGAGCTTCACTATACAGAGTGCCGTGCACCGGGCTGGGTGGCGGAGAGGGACGGGGGTACGATGCGCGTTGCGGGCCCCGGTACCCCTCTGCGGCTCTGAGCCCCTGCCCCCCCTGCAGCGGAGCAGCCAAAGGCGTCGCTCGGGGCAGCGACGGCTCCGGCGCGGGGCAGGTCGCGTACCCCCCCCCCCACCCCAGCCCCCCCCCCCCTCCGGATCCCCCCCCTCCCCGAACCGAGCGAGCCTGCTGCGCGCTCCTAACCTCCTCGTATCGATATCCTTCTTGAGTCTTGACCCCTCCCCCAAATTCGAAGTTCCTCCCATCCCTTCGACTCTCGAGCTCCTCGCCCTCGACCCCCTACGCGTACCCCCGGCCGGTGCCCTCGCGATCGCTCCCACCCCGCCCTCCCTTTAGCTTCCGAGGGTAACGTTCAGGCACTGCGGCTTAAGTAGCTTCGCCGCCTGCAGCTGCCGCCCGCCCCCCATATATGCATCGCCGAGTCGATATCCCGCCGCTTATATAACACGAGTGCATCCTCCCCAGCGCTAGCCTGCAGCTGGCAGCCTCGGGCCTATAGCTATAGCTAGGCCTAGCTAGGCGCCGATCGCGAGGCCCGAGGCTACGATCGCGCGCGCGCGCGCAAGGCGCGTGCTATACTGAGGCTTTACTATGATAGCGTTTATACATGTAGCTATAGGCTCGCGCGCGCCGCGGCCGCGGCGCCGGGCGCCAGCGCTAGCTGCGCATGCGCGCGCGCGCGCGCGCGCGCGCGCATATGCATGCACTGCGGCAGCTCAGCGGCTACCGCGCGCTGTGCAGGGCGGATCGCGCGCTTAACTCGAGGTAATTGGAAGGCGTCTAATGAAACTAGCGCTAGCTATAGCGCCGCGCATGCGAATCCCGGCGCCGTACGCGTATATGGCGGCGCGCGCTCAAACGGCGGTATGCGCCTGTGCAGCTGCGCGGTGTACATGAATGCGGATTCGAATGCAAAGCGAGCCTCGTATCGATATCGGTCTGCCTGCAGAACCCTCGTGTAGTCACCGTTGCGGATCTCGTGTACCCCATAAAGTCTCCGAAGTCTCCGCGCGCGAGAAGGATGCCGGTAGCGGCACCTGTGCGGGGCGGCACAGCCGCCCCGCTGCTTGTGATCGATGGGGACAAGCTCGTGGTCCACGAAGAGGGCGTTACTCTGCTGTCGAAGGTAACGCTATGGCGCCCGGCGCTAGGCGGGGCCGCCTGTCCGGTACAAACGGCTCTGATTGTCCTACCGCACAGCTCGACACCGAGATTGCCGTGCTCAGCATCATCGGTTCGAAGGCCTCCGGCAAGTCGCTCCTGGCCAACTCGTTCTTCGAGACGTTTGACGGCAACCACTACGTGAGCGGCTCGTCCGGCAAACCCCCGACCTACAAGGGCTTGTACGCGTCAGGTCGGCACGCCGCCGCCGCCGCCGCACTGCCGCCACCGGCCGGCACGGCGTTGACCCACGTGTGCGGCAGTCCACCGCATGGAGCCGAAAGCGGGGCAGCGGCCGATGAACGTGGTGCTTCTGGATGCTCAGGGAGTGGGCCAGGGCAAGGACCACAGCTCGCTCGAGGCGAAGCTCTTTACCATCGCGGCCCTCGTCAGTTCGTCGATCGTGTACAACGTGGCCGGCGAGTTGACGCTCGCGTCGCTCCAGCTGCTCATGTGCGCTCCCGCTTCCCGTCGGTCCCGCCTGACCGCCCGCCCGCCCGCCCGCCCGCGCCGCCGCCGCTAACCGCCGTGCCCAGCGACCGCCTACTGCCGCAGGGGCACCTCGTCTCCTACCCGGACCGCGTGTCGACGCCGGTGAAGAGCGGGTCGCCGCAGGCGCGCGAGGCGGAGACGGAATCGGCGGACAGCGCCGCGCCGTTCTTCTTCTGGGCCGCCCGCGACAACCACGGCTCGTTCAAGGACAAGTCGGGCAAGCCCGTCGACGCGACGTGCGCCCATCGCTGCTTTCTTTCTCTTTCTTTCGCCCACGCCCGACCGCGCAGGCGCTACCTCGAAGACCTCCTCATCGGCGCCCAGAACAGCGCGCTCCTCGACGAGCTATTCTCGGTCCGCCCCTCCCCGCTCCCTTCGTCCTAGTCATATCAGCATTAGTTAGGTAGTATTGCTATGCTTAGTCGAAGTCTCGGTCCGCCCCGCCCCGCCCCGCTCCGCTCTTCTCTTCCCCGCCGCCCCGCCCCACCCGCTCTTCTCTTCCCCGCCGCCCCGCCCCGCCCCGCCCCGCTCTTCTCTTCCCCGCCGCCCCGCCCCGCCCCGCTCCTCTCTTCTCCGCCTCACTCTCCGCTCGGGCCCCGCTTGCCCCCTCCGTCTAGCTTACCTCTATCTTCCCCGCCCCGCTCCTCCTCTTTCTCTTCTCCGCCGTCCTAGAAGGTGGCACCAGCTCGCTCGCGCCCTGCGTGCCGCCTAGGCCAGCCTCCGCTGGCGCGCCAGCAGGCGGCGCCCCGCCCCGCTCGGCTCAGCCAACACTCCGCCGCGCCCCGCGCAGCGCGTCGAGTGCGTCTGCATCCCGCCGCCCGCGGCAACCTCCACCGAGGCACTGTCCCTCTCTTCCAAGCCGTACCCCTCCCTCCCCGCCTCCTTCCGCGCCCAGGTACCCCATCCTCCCTCCTCCTCCCCCTCTTCCTCTTCCTGAGGGGTACGGCGCAGATCGACATGCTCCGCCAGCGTACCCTCGCCTCGCTCCTCCCCAAGACCATCTGCGGCGGCCTCCTAAACGGACCCCGTCCGTTCCCACTTCCTTCCCCGTGTTTCGTCCTCCCCCGCTCAAGCATACCGTACCCCCCACCGCAGTGTTCGTGCGGCTGCTCCGGCACTACGCGGCGAGGGCCTCGACGGCCGCTTCCTCCTCCTCGTCCGACGGCGGCGCCGCCGGCAACGGGCGCGCCTCGGGATCCCAGGTGGGCCGCCGCCCTAAATCTAAGCGCTTCGTTCCTTCTGTCTCCCTTCCTCTCTGAGATCGGACAGGGCCTCCCGCCCCTCCCGGCCGCGTGGCGCGCGGCCGTCGACGCCGAGTTTGAGGACGCGGCGGCGGACTGCGCGGCGGCCTACCGGCAGCAGCTCACCGCCGAGCTCCAGGAGAAGCTCCCCGTCGAAGCTGGCGCGCCCCTCCTTTCCGTTCTTTCCTTTCCTATCCTCTTTTGATCCTCTTCTCCTCAGCCGAGATGAAGGAGATCCACCAGCGCTGCCGGGACGCGGCCCTCTCGGCGTTCGCGGCGAAGCCCGTGCCCGCCGGCGGCGACCGCACCGTCCACACCACGCGCCTCCGGGTGCGCTCGGCTCAGATTCCGCCCGATCTGAGCTAGCTTTCTGAGCGGGCCTCGCCTTGTCCCCCGGCAGGCCGAGCTCAAGCGGGCGTACCGCGAGATCTGCGCCGCCTACGAGGAGGTTCGTTCGACCCCGTACCCTTCTTTCGAGTAGCCCTTTACCCCCGTACAAACGCCGCCGTACCCCCGCAGGTCTGCTACGCGGAGTGCGTCGATTGCCTCAACGAGCTGTACGCCCCCATCGACGAGAAGGTTCGCGCACCCCCTCCTCCACTCGTGCCCGTCCTCGCAAATGACGCCGTACCCTTCCTTCCTCCCCCGCAGGTGGGCCAGGAGGCCTACACGACGCTGGAGGAGTACGACGTGGACCGCCGGGTGCGCCGCCGCGCGCAGGGACGCCTAGACCTGCCGGGTTCGAATCCCCGCGGCGCAGGTTGTTCTGGAGGAGTACATGCGCATCGCGCGGCGGCCCAAGCGCGAGGCGGTCGTCCTCGAGGCACTCCTCCCCAAGGTGCGGGGGGTACGGGTTCGGGGAGGGTACAGAGGAGGGAGGCCGACCGGGGGTACGCAGATCTACGAGTCGGTGGCGAAAGTGACGGAGAAGCAGCGGCGGGAGTGGGAGTCGGAGCGGACGGCGCTCCTCGAGCGCATCGACGAGCTCGAGCAGCTCCTCGTCGCCGTGCGTTGTACCCCCCCCCCGGCCCCCGGTCGTCGCCTCGTACCCCCCGCCCGACCCGCGCCTTCGTTCGCAGAAGAACCTCGGGGGTGAGGTGCCGCGCTCGACGCAGGTCTCGGGCCGCATCTCGGAGCTGGTGAACCGCGAGAAGGAGCTCGCCGGGCGCGTCCGCGAGCTCTCCGAGGAGATCGCCCGCATGCAGGAGGCGCGCCGCCGTACCCCTCCCGAACTCCCCCCCCCTCCCCCCCCGCTCACGATCCGGGTGCAGGCGCACAGGGACGTGGTGGAGGGCATGGAGATCAAGTCGCGGGAGCGCGAGCGGTCCCTTCAGGCTCAGGTTCAGATGAGCGTCGAGCGCCTCATGGACGTCGAGCGCGAGTCCCTCCGGTACCCCCCTCCCCCTTCCCCCCCCCCTCTGTTCTGAGGCTCCCCGCAGGTCGCGGCTGCAGCACGAGGAGGAGCGGGCGCGGGCGGAGGAGGCGCTGGCGTCGGCGACGGCGGCGGCGGAGGAGGCGCAGAAGCAGCTCGCGACGGCGCAGCAGCGGGCGCTGGCCGCGTACACGGCCGACCTGCAGGCCGTCGAGAAGCGGCACAGGGACGAGCGGGAGGCGGCGGAGCGCGAGGGCGCCGCCAAGGTCGAGGGCCTCGTCAAGGAGCTCGGGGAGGAGCGGGCCGGGCGCCGCAAGGCCATCGAGACCGCCCGCCGGGAGGCCTTCGAGGACGCGCAGCGCCAGCTCGAGCAGGCGCGCGCGCGCGCCCGCCTTCTCCTTCCCTCTCCTCTCCTCTCTAACTCGCGGTCGCGCAGCTCTACGGGCGGCTCATCGAGGGCCTCACGAGCACGTGCGAGTCGGCGCGCGAGAAGGCGAACGCGGCATCGCTGCGGAGCATCCGGCCCTCGATGAGCACGAGCTCGGTGCCGGGGACGCCCTCGCTGTACCGGTCGCCCAGCACGTCGCAGCCGATCACGCCGCGCGAGGGCCCCAGCGTGCCGCCCCTCCCCCTCGCCGCCCTCGTCGCCCAGCAGCTCGCCGGCGTCGCCTCCCCCACCGCCCCCGCCTCCGCCCGCGGCTCGGGCCCCGGCCCGACCCCCCGCACCACCACCTCCGCCGCCGGCGGCGGCGCGCCCCCGGTCCTCGTTCCCCCTACCCCCCACTCGAGCGCCATCGTCTCGTGATCGACGGAGGCCGCGCCCGCCTCCCCCTCTACCCCCACGCCGCGCCCTCCCCAGTGCTTTCCGCTAGAGAATGAACGAAATGGAAGCTTGGTCCGCAGTCGACTCCACGCGGCATCGAGTCGATCAGGGACCCAGGGACGGGCCCGCGGCCGGAGACGAACCGATCCGCTTCTGCATATGCACAGCACAGGCCGCACAGCCCCGTCGTGGCCGGGAAGGACATCAACCACTTCTAGCTCGGTCGTGCAAACGAAATCCATAATAACAGGCAAAAGTAACACGTACGGGCCTGCCTACAAGTCGGCCTATGCGAAAGCGGAATCGATCTCTAGCGGTGCAGAGGAGTGTGGTACTGGTGCGCGCCATGCGCGGCGGCCGGGGCGAGCGGCTGCCCTATCGACGCAAGCAACTCCAGCATGTCCGCATCCACGCGCAGCTCGTTCACGGTACCCCCCTCCTCCGGGATGGGGTACGGGTCTTCGAGGGGGGGCGGCCCCTCCAGATGTTGAGGCGCCGGCGTCGCCTGCACCGAGGAGGAGGACGAGGCGGCCGCCGGCCCCGCCGGCTGGGGCCTGGGGTACGCCAGCTGGGAGGGCGTCGGTACCCCCCGCGGCGTGCTCGACGCGCTCTGCGTCTGCGACGGCTGCGCCCCCTCAGAAAAAGAAAGGGGAAAGGAAGGAACGGACGGGGGAGGACCTGGCGGCGGGGGGAGAGCTGGCCGCCGGAGGCCGCGGCGCGCTTCTCGAGGCCCATGATGTACAGCCGCTCGTGGATCGGGGCGCTGTCCGCGCGCTGCAGGTTCTTCGAGTGCTCGTTGATCTCGGGCGTGAAGCGCTCTGCGGCGGGGGCGAGGAGCCGTCGTCATTGGGAGCGGCGGGGGCGGCGGCGGGGCCAAAGAGCTGGGAGCGCGTACCCCTCGCCTTCTGCTCCTCGAGCCTCTGCTGCCGCTTCTGCTGCTTGATGTGGTAGCTGGGAGGGGGAATGAGAAGGTCAGGGGGTACAGGGATTCCGTGCGGAGGGGGTACGTCGCGGCGCACTCGGCGAGCAGGCGGTCCTCCACCGGCAGTTCCTGGATCTCCTGCCCCCGGCTGGCGATCTAAAAAAGGCACCACGGGGTCGGCCCGTGGGGTACGGTGCGAGAAGGAAGGGGGTAGAAGCGCACCAGGCGCGACCGGTAGTTCAGGGAGGGCTTGAAGACGAGCGGCGCGGCCTCCTTTGCCTCCTTCTCGGCGCGCGCGCGCTCGATCTTTTGCTTGCGCTCCTCGTCCCACCGCTGCCAGTCCTTAGCTGTGCGCGCCATCTGCTTCGAGCGCGCCGAGATCATCTGCGAAGGCGCCGGCGCCGTGAGCGGAGAGCTGGGAGATTGATGCGCCCGCCGGTCGCACCGGCGCCGGCCGCAGCTCGCAGAGCTCCCGCTCCTCGCGCTCCCTCCTGAGCCGGTCCATGCGCTCGGCCGTCGAGCGGACGATCTCCTCGCGGAGAGAGTTGTGGTGCTCTGCCATCCGCCGGGACCGCGGGTTGATGCTCGGCGTCGGCTTCAGCTCCTTGACCTGCACGCCGCGTGAGAAGAAGGAGAAGAAGAGAGAGGGAGCCGGAGCGGGCGGAGCGGAGAGGGGCGGAGCGGGGCAGGCGGGGCGGGCGGGGAGGGCGGGGCGCGCGGCACCTCCTCCTCGTCCCGCTGCTTCCGCTGCTTCTCGAGGTGCGACTCCTTGCTCCGGGCGCTCCCGAGAAGCCTCGACGTGAGCTGCGTCATCTGCACCTCCCCCAGCGTCTTGCTGTTCTTCGGGTTCAGCTTTTCTCTGAGGATCTCCACCTTGGCGCGGCTGCGCGCGCGCGCGGGAGTTCTCAGCGGGCGGGGCGCGCGGAAGCGGGGGCCGGGCCGCGGGCGGCGCTCACTAGCGCTCGCCCTCGGCGATGAGGCGATCGGCGACGTCGTTGCCGGCCTGGTGCGAGGAGCCGGAGTGGCTCCGCGCGGACGACGTGGGGCTCCTCGCCGTCGGCGGCGGCGAGCGCCACGCGCGGGACGGCGAGCCCATCGACTGACCGAGCATCGCGCGCTGCGCCGTGAGGCTGCCTTTCCTGAGATTCGGGCTCCGCTTCGGAAGCTCGTCGACGCTCACGCGGATCCCGTTAACCTGCGCGCCGGGGTCGAGGGCGCTCGGAGAGACTGAACAGGGCGGGCGGCGTACATCGACGTGCTCGCGGTCGTCCCCGTCGTCGTCGTCGAAGCGATCCTCCTCCTTATCGTCGGGAAGGCCGTGGCTGATGCCGCGCATCTCGGGGACTGACTGGGCCACCGAGCTGCCCCGGGACCGCCGAAGAGATGCGCGTGGGCTGGGCGTTACCGCCGCTTCTACGGAGCTGCCGCTGGACGCCAGCGGCTTGCCGGGAGATGGCATTGCTAGCACCGAAAAGTCGATCGGCTTCGTAGGGGACTCCGCGCGGATCGGCGCTGGCGCGCTGGCTAGCGGAGGCGGAACGGCCGAAGTGAAGGGCGCAGGGCCCGGCTTGGAGGAGGGAAAGGAAGAAGAGGAAGACGTTGGCCGCAACTCAGAAGCCTCGTCGGGCGACCGCGGCCTTGGCCTCGCGCCCGGAAGGTCTTTCCCGATGAGTGGGCGGACGGCTTCCGGCGAAGACTGGCCGATTTCCGCCGAGATGCGAAGATCCCGTCCAGAAGTTGGACCAGAACTGATATCGCCGTCCGACATGTTGTGCTCCTTCATCATGCGGCTAATCTGCGAGGCGAAGTTCATCGATAAGCGCGGCCTCTCTTCGAGCATCCAGCAATCAAGGCCCAACAGCCCAAACCTGCTTAGAGAGCTTCTCGATAATGCCGAAAGTGCTCGTAAGCGAAGAGGCCTGCTCGGTGGCGTCGAGCAGGCCCTGCTCCGTCTCGCCTGGGGCCCGCTGAGTGACCGGGAGCTCTTCTGCGTGCTCGCCATGCGGCTGGTATCTCGCTGGACCTCGGCCGTTCGCGTGCAGGGCTCGGTCGGAGTCGGGGTGAGGAAACGACGAACGCGAGCGCATCGCTGCCGGGGAACGCAGCCGACTGCTTTCCCGCGCCCGCGTCGAAGGATTCGCAGCCGATCGGAGCCCGCCCGCGATGTTCGCAAACTGTTGCCCGGGTACACGATCGCCGTCAAGGGATGCGGACGGCGCTTGTGAGGCTGGCCCGGGGTGCGTGGCAGCCGCGCGCGGCGTTCATTGTCTGCTATCTGATCGTGTGGTCGCTCCCCTCGGCAGCGGCCGAGCCGAGATCAGTCGCTGGCTCGACGCGGCGACCCCGGGCGCGCGCGAATGCGGCCGGTGGAAAGAGGCCGTCTCCGAGGCGGCCTGCGCCCCCGCCGGATGCCGTGATCGTCGACGCCATTCGAGAGATCGCACCAGTGCGCACCGCCGCCTTCCCTCCTGCCGCAAGACCGAGCGGCGCGCAGAGCCAGAGCGATCGGCTGGAGTCCAAGCAGAAGGCTCACATCCGAGCGGCCCTGCAGGCCGAGCGGGCGCAGCTGAAAGCGCGCCCGGCCGACGCCGATGCGGTGCTCATCCGGGCGCGCCGGAGGCGGGGCGCGCGCGAGCCGGAGGAGATCCCGGAGCTCACGGGCAGGGAAGAACCGCTGGAGCCGCCGCCCGCCTCTGCGTCCCTCGACGACGTGCTCCTGTGGATGTTCAACCGCGGGCTGCCGCTCCCCCGCGGCCTCGCGCAGCGGCCCGAGCGCTCGGCGGTGCAGCACAGGTACCTCCACCAGCGCAACGCGGCGGCCGCGGCGGCGATTGCGCGGCTGGCCGGCCTGGGCCGCGTCGACCTCGCGGAGCGCACGCTCGTCCTCCACATCGAGTGGCGGCTCCGGCCGCTCTTCCGCGTGCGGGGCGACCGGGAGCCGGCGCTCACCGCCGCGCCGTTCCACGCGTCTATGGAGGCTCACATGCGCGCGGGCGCGCCCGACAAGGCGCTGGAGGTGCACCGCCTCATGGTGCAGTACGGCGTTGCAGACCGGCCTCGGACGGTCGAGCTGGTGGCGCTTGCGCACGTGGAGGCGGGGGACGCGGAGGCAGCGATCCGGTTCGCGCGGCGCGCGGCAGACGCCGGCGTCCGACTGTCGCGCAACGGGCTGGCGAGGCTCGTGCGCGCGTGCGCGCGCTCGGGCGGCGGCCCCGAGCTCGTCGAGGCGGCCCTGGCGCTGGGCGGGGAGCCGGCGGCGCGGCACGCGCCGACGCTGATCGAGCGGATCGCGGCGGCTCGCTCCTCGGGCGAAATCGCGGACCTGGTCTCCGGCGTCCCCGGCGCCGACCGGCCCTCGGAGAACCTCGGCCGCGCCGTCGTCCGCGCCTACGGCCGCGCCGGCGACGTGGCGGCCGCCGCGCGCTACGCGCACCGCGCGGCGACGGACGCGGAGCGGGCGGGGCGGCCGCTGCCGCTGGGGGCCCACGCCGCACTCTACGACGAGTTCCTCCGCCTCTGCGCCGCCCGCTGCCTCCCCGCCGCCGCCGCCGGTGCCCTTGTAGAGCTCCGCAAACGCCACCTCCACCCCTCCAAGGAATCCTTCCGGTACCCCTCCCCCTCCCTCCCGCTTCGCCCCTCTCTTTCCCTGTACCCCCTTGCGCCGACCTCTTCCCCCAGGGCGCTCTTCCACATGGCCTCGGTGCTGTCGTCCCCCTCCGCCTCCTCCCCCTCCACCACCGCGGTGCCGTACCCCCCCCCCGCCCCCCCGCCCCCCCCCCCCCCCCCCCGAAACGTCTCCCGCCCGGATTCGAACCCCCTTTCCCGCGCAGTTCGCTGCGGGTCCCATCACCATCGAGTCCCTTTGGGTCGGGGCCGTCGCCGGTGAGTTCCAAGTCGGCCGTCCGGGGTACGGGAATGGTTCTCTTGTCTGACTCCCGCCTTCCAGCCGGCGTCGCCCGCCGGCCCGACGTGTACCGGGCTGCCGTCCACGCCGCCAGCGCCGCGCGCGACGTACCCGCCCTCCAGGTTCGCCCTACCCCCCCCCCCCCTCTTTCGTTTCTCTTTCGTCGGACTCGTGTTTCACGCTGGGCCGTTTCGCCGCAGCGGTTCCTTCGGGACCTCTCGCTCGACCCGGCGGGCCCGACGACGGGGGCGCACCCCTCGTCGCGCTGGGCCAGCGAGGGGGCCTCGATCTCGGCGGCGGGGCCCTCTGTGGCCTGGGAGGAGGGCGACCGGGCGCGCATCGTGGGCCGCATCGCCGCCGCCATGTGCCGGGCCCGGGACTTTAGGGCCGCCAAGCGTGCCATCGTCGGCGCCGGCCTCCAGGGCAACGAGCAGGTGATCCGTCTACCCCAGCTACTTTAACTTGAACTTTTAACCTAGCTACTTGAACTTCAACTTAACTTTTAACCTAGCTACTTTAACTTGAACTTTTAACTAATTTTTAACCTAGCTACTTTAACTTTCACTTAACTTTTAAATCTAGCTACTTCCCGCTCGCTCTGAGCTTTGACTCTGCCAGGTGCTCGTGAGCCTGGTGAGGGGCCTGAACCGCGCCGAGGAGCTGGGCCTGGCCACCGAGGCCGTCGCGTACATGGCCGCCAACGGCGTAGCCCCCTCCAAGTCCGTCCCGCGTACCCCCCCCTCCACCAGTTCGAATTTGATCCGATTCGGAGCGCAGGTGCACGGCGGACGAGCTGCTGAGGCTCTGCGCACGGGCGCGCGAGGCGCGGCGGGACGGGCGGCGGGCCGACCACGTGCACCCCTCGAGCGAGCTGCGGCGGGCCGGGGTACAGGTCCCGAACGAGCCGGCGGACAAGCCGGCCGCCGGCTCGGACCCCGTCGGGCACGCGCTGTACACGCTGGAGGCGGCGGCGCGGCTGGGGGGCGACAGGGGCCGCCGCACGGCGGGGGACACTATCTCCTCGGCGGTCGTCGGCGCGGCGCTGAGGCGCGTGGGCGAGCTCATGGGCCTCGCCGACGACGCGGAGGCCGTCCGACGTCTGTTCGGCGGATCGGGGGGCGAGGCGGAGGAGGAGGGGGGGAAGGAGACGGGGGAAGGCGATGAGGGGAAGGGCCAGGGCGGAGGGGATGGCAAGGCGGCCTCGTAGGCGCTGAGGTGCTGCATACCTGTGTGGTTCTCTAGATCCGGTCCGTAGGTGATAGCTAGAGCAAGTAGCGGCACCTTGATTTCATTCTCTTCATTCGGTTAGCCTTGGCAAGGAAAAGCCTGTGGCTGGCATGGGGGAGGGGGGGGGGGGGGGGGGGGGGGGAGGAGGGGGCTGCGAGCGGGTGTCAATTCGCGTATCCCCCGGCCACGGCTCACCAAGCGGTCGGCAGTTGCGGCAGTTCCGGCGGTTGCGGCAGTTGCGCATGCGGCGGTTGCGGCAGCTGCGGCAGTTGCGGCAGTTGCGGCAGTTGCGCAGCTTGCAATTGGGCCGGTAGCTTCGCGACGAGCGACATCGAACGCGCGGCGGACCGACGGCGGCTTCGCGATCCAGCTTCCGACCGCGTGCGGGCCACGGTGAGGCTTCGAATTCTCGTCCTGCCGCGCCGCAGAACCAGCGCTTACATCTGCGCTAAATCGCCCGGGTGGGACGCCGACCTACGGCGCCGCGGATGCATATGCATATGGATGACAGCTATATAGCTAGCTATAGCAGCGCACTTGCATATGCATGCGCGCATGCAAGTCATCTCCCGCTACGTTGACACGCTTCGCAGATCGCCGCGCAGCGATCGTCGCCTGCAGCTGCGGCCTTCGCATGCGCACCGGCGCGCGCCCCGCACCGGCCGCGGCAGCTGCAGCGTAGCTGCAGTCGCAGATCAGCAGAAAGCTTCCCGACGTTAAGGTGCATCCGCGCGCTGCCGGCCCCGCCCGCGGGGCGCCGCGCGCGCCGCCGCAATAGCCTGTTGGCGCTGGTTGACTTCCCGACAGCTGCAGGCGCCGGCGTTCCACAGCGACACATGGCCAGCTCAAGCGGAGGCTCGGAATTCGCGATCGGCTCCTCGAGCAGTTCTCAATGCAATGCTCGAGCTCCGATCGATATCGATATCGCGACCCATGCAGCAGATCTCGACAACGCAGCAGCTGCAGCTGCATCGCTCGTTCCCCCACCAGCTGCAGCTGCAGCTGCGCATGCATGCGCAGCTCCAGCCCATGTCGTCATCGAGCTGTCATCGGACGAAGAAACGGCAGGCCATATGCATGGCCCGCCTAGGCCTGCCGCGCTCTCCAAAACGCTGGCACGTGCACCTACGTCGAGCGACAGGGAACAGCTGCAGCTAAAAGGTGTACGGCATTGCACTAAACGCGGCGACTTTGGCTTTGAGTTCCGGTGGCGCGGACAGTTCTCTGCCGCAGAATTCTTTTTCCCCCAGGTGTGTTCACAATCTTTCGCTCTTCATGATCAATGCGCCCGACGGTCATTCACAATCAACTCATAATCATTATTGCGTGCAGGCTGCGGCACGGTTTCGGGACCGCTGCATTCTCGTTGCGCAGTGGCTTGACCGGCGCGACAGGCGCACTGACGGGCCCTCGGACGCCGACCTCAGCTATGACCGGCGCGAGTACGAGGGCGACCCGCTCTTCGCGAGGCTGGAGGAAGGAGCGCTGGACGGGATCGATGTTGCGGACAGCCGGCAGCTCAAGCAGGCGGTGAGGGTTTTGGTGCAGCGCTGGACGGAGCCAGTCCAGCCAGAGTCAGAGGGTGCGTCGGAGAGAGCTCGAGGGGTGGCAGACAACGTAAAAGATATTGAGCCCGTGGCGGCAGCAGGCAGCGCAAATCCGCAGCAGGAAGGGCCGCTCCCGAAGGGTTTGAGATGGACAAACGACCAAGGGCGCTATCGACTGTACATTTCATTCCCTTGGCGTGGCCGTGCGTTCATTGCTTCCGGATTTGGCTTGGAAAGATTTGCAGCTGTGGTATGAACCCCTCCACACCTAGCCTGACTTGCAGTGTTGGGTTTAAATTTAAATTGGGGCGGGCGCAGGAGACAGCTGTGCGGTTTCGGGACCGCTGCATCCTCGTTGCGCAGTGGCTCGACCGGCGCGACGGGCGCACCGACGGGCCCTCCGATGCCGATCTCAACCGCGAGCGGAGCGAGTACGAGGGCGACCCGTTCTTCATCAAGCTCGAGGAAGGAGCGCTGGACGGGATCGATACGGGGGACATTCTACGGTTGTTTCCCGCGGTCAGGACTCTGGCATGGCGATCGACTGCGGCGGTCGATGGCAAGACGAGAGGTGGCAAGAAGTCTGTCAAGAAGCGCTGGGGCTCCAAGATGGTTAAGGCAAAGTCAAGGCCCACTGCGGAAGAAGTTCTGCGTGCGCGCTGCACCGCACCGCATCGCCCGTGAACCGCTCTCTAAGTCTGAAGGCCGTGCACAGATTTCATGCAGACAAGGTGGCGAGACTTGGTAAAAGTTCCGGTGACTTTTCAACACTTTGTTTTCTAAACACAGAGCAGAAATCTGAAAATCGCTCAGGTGAATCGCAAGCTCCTCCAGATGGCGTTTTGCATTGTCAGAATCCGAAAGGTAAACTCTACCCCGTGGGTCTACGTGCGTGCTAGTATCCTTTCATTTATCTCTCAAATCAGGAAGCGCCTCTTGTGTACAGCATCTTCCCAGGATACTATGTGACCGCCTTCTATCTGGATGAGAAGAAGGTGTCCTTTCTTGAAAATATTTTATTCCTGTCTTTTGCCTTGAATTGATTTCACCTGTTCAAGCATTTGCGCGCGCTGCTGCGGGTCGTCTCGCCCCTCCTTCCATCGGTCGAGGAAGCTTGGCGCTTCCGGGACCGCTGCCGGATTGCATGGTGCGGACCTTGAGTTTGCACTGCTTAGAACTCGCCTCGCTTTCTCTAGCTTGTGCCAGGCGCACTGAGGAGACCAACAGGTCTGGCCCGGAGGGCCCCGCAAGCCCGGGCGACGCACTCAACTTCCCGTTGAAAGGCGCGTGCTCGTTATAACTAATTTACGGATTCACTCTGCTAACTATCGCCTTTAAATTACTCAGAATACAAGAACGAGTCGTTCTACAGGAAGCTGTTCACTGGCCCGGAAGCGAAACGGCCCCCTATCGGAGGCAACGATCCCGCGTACGTGTCCGCCCTATAAATATGTGCCCCGGCCCCTCAGCAATATTCGATCAACCTCGGGGCTTGTCTGTAGGCGGCAGTCGAACCATTTGAGGGTTATGGGGGCTGTGGCGCGGGTGGTCACGTTCGTGGCGGAAGAATCAGGTGTCGTGGAGGTGCCCGACTTGCACTGCAGCCGATCTCGCCCCACACATAGCGTTATCGATGCACGCTGATGTCGACTTTGTTCAGGAGGGCGCGCCAGATGGCATGGACGAAGAAGAGGACGAGGACCTCGACGAGAAAGACGAGGAAGATATAGGCGAGGAGGAGGAAGAGGAGGAGGATGAGGAGGATGAGGAGGAGGAGGGCGAGGAGGAGGGCGAAGAAGAGGACGAGGAGGAGGCGGAGCTCGAGCCGGGCCCGGCACCGGAGGCGGCGCGAAAGAAACAGCGCCGCTGCAGCACCTGCACGTGCAACGACTCGGTGGGAAATTCAAACAGCGGAGGCATGTCGTCGAGCTCGATTTTGCGTGCGCATTTTACCGCTTTCGATTGCACTGTTATTCGCGCAATTCTATCATCGAACTAATTCGGTTCAGGTGCAGCCATTCCAGCGCCCGTGCATGCGCCGGCGCCACTGGAGCTGGCTGCCCCAGCACGCTCTAGATTTAGCACGCTGCCTCCGGCGACCTCTGAGTCGAGTTCGAACGTTTCTGGATCAGGTGCAGCCGTTCCAGCGTCAGCACAGGTTCCGCTGGAGCCGGCTGCAGCCGTCCCCGCAGGCCCCATGGCCATGGCCAGCTCGAGCTTGCCGCCCCCGGCTGCCTCTTCAAGCTCGAGCTCGAGCTCGGTCCCCGCGCCCGACCCGGCGAGAGTGCTCGAGTGGCCCTTTCCAGTGGCTCTGGAGTGGCTGCGCCGAACGTTCTTCCTCTCGGAGGCATCCCCCGAGTGCGCACTCTGGATTCTAATCTGTTTGGTTTTAATTCGTGATGGCACAGTGTGCTGCCTCCTGAAATAATTATTACCCGTACAGGCTGCAGTGCCTGCGGCGGCTGGCGCTGACGGGGCGGGCGCTCCTGATGCGGCCGGCGGAGGCGCTGCGGGGCCGGCTGCTGGAGAAGCGGCGGGAGCTGTACCCCGACGCCGGCCTCGACCTCGTCGACGCCCTCGACGCGGTCCTTGACGCCCTTGACGGCGAGGTGCGCGCGAAATTAAAGCTTTCCGCAAAAACCGACTCGCAATAACTGACTTACCGCAAGCATCATGACTAGCGATCGCGATTGCCCATGCAAACCGTGACCGGTTGGACTCTCGCAGGTTGGGCTCTTGGTCCAGAATGCGACACAGCGGTGCGAAATCGTGACCTCATTTTGATCTTCCCATTTGTCCCTGGGGCGCCTTCTGAATTTCGCTTTCTGAATTTCGCCCTCAGGTGCGGGGACCCTGCGGTCGCTGCCGAGATTCACAAGCTCCACGCGCTGAGCCAGCGCTCCGCCGCCGGCCGCGAATCCGGAGCTCGCGGCCCTCAAGATCGCACGGAGCCCATTGCAGTTTCGCATTATGTCTGAAAAGCGTGCCGGTTTCAGGGTCCCGCGGTTGCACACGCCATGTGAGTCATCTAGGGCGTGTGACATTATGAATATATATATTGTGCATTCGAACCATCATGAGCTATTCGAAACAAAATTGTGAGCAACAGGTTTCCACTTTAAGCGCTAATTACATCAGATATCCCTCGAAAACCCCGCTTTCAACGCCGGATCCGGAGGCCCAGTATGTCTGAGAAAGCTTGCAGGCTTCGTATGCCCTATGGACTATATATAGAGCGGTGGCGCAGCTGCAACTACTAGGTACACGGGCTATAGGCTAGATCTGAAGGCCCTCGAGCTCACGCATTGCTCAGTCATGATCACTGAGTGCACAATAGCTGCGTCTCAAATTAAATATTTTATTTCCTTGCGCGTGCATGTGTGTCCGAACAAATCGTTCGAATTCGAATTATACAGCTATCCTCCAGCTATCGATATCCTGTTCGAATTGAAGATTATGCGAGTACATGCACGCCCATCTAGATCCCCGCGGCCCATGGCCAGCGCCATTATTCATGATCAGGATTATTAACATTTACCGTTGCAATTGCGCAAATCGCGATATGCATGATCAAGTGCCGGTGCCGACAGGGTGTGATTGGAGGAGTGAAGGCGCATGCTCTTCGATCGTTGCCAGGAGGACGTTCTTCCGGAGTGGCCTAGAAAATGAGTGAAGGGCGATGAGAAAAGGGGCGCTGCAAGATTGAATATTTAAATTGTATTTGAAAAGTACGGAGCGCACTTCAAGAGGACTCCGTTCATGCCCACCTCCGTGCAGCGTCCCACGCCCTCTCCGACGGCGTTCGCCGTCTACACGTGCAATGCGTAAGTTGCAGTGAGATTTCGAATTCTGGACGTCGACTGCGGCCGGCAGCACGCACGAGGGCGAGGATGGCAGAGGGCGGACCGTTCGTAAGCCCACCCGCCTCCTGCAGCATTCTTTGATCAGTGATCTGGAGTGCATGTGCGCTGTATATATAACTTTTGCAAGCGTCAGCACGTCGCAGTTTCTCACTACACACAATCAAAATATTATGTAAGCTTACGATCCGACGATGGAGGCATCGACTCTAGATTTTCGAGTCCTATATGTACAAGGTCTCATTTGCCGCACCAGCTCTCGGATCTCCCGTGTGGCATCGATCCCTCCCAGGACCGGCATCTGCGGGCCCGCGGCGAGGGACGGTCGTTGAAATTTAAAAAGCGGATCGATATCCGGATTATAATCAGTGCAGACATTGAATTTAGAGTTAACGGCGCCTGTAGCCGAATCGAGCTTAAATGTCCATGGGAGCTTAAGCTTCAGCCAAGCGTAAAAGCTCTGAGATTCGCAGATCTAGACCTAAAGCGTAAAAGCGTAAAAGGTATCTGCGATCTGCTCTAGGCCTAGAAGTGAAAGTTCACATCGCGATCGATATTGCCTACGGCAGGATACTAGTGCGGAGACTCCGCCTAGATAATTTTTCTCTGTTCTTCTTGCAATTGTTCCACGACTTCCCCGATATCGATTCCCGGATTTCCGGAGCCAAATTCAAGGGCCGGCGCCCTCTCGAGGGCGGAGCGGACCTCGAGGTCCATGAGGATGAATGCAGACAGGGAGATTAATATTATATATAAGGAACTTGTAGCCGAATCTCTTTGTTATCTATAAGGAATTTCTTATAGTTCTAGTGAACTTGACAGCGCGGGCCTCGAGGTCCATGAGGATGAGGGCGAAGGGCGGGGCCCCCGCCGCCGCCCGCCCCCGCACCGCCTCCACCGCCTGCGCGCGCGATTTATTCCCGGAGTCGCGTCAACGTTCCCAGCGCGAATTGATATCGTTCCCACGGCCAGGCGGGCTTGAGCTTTGGATGCAAAGCAGTGCTGGCCCGGTGGAGGCGCGCAGCTGGACAGCCGCTGCTCCGTTCCAGAAGCGCTAGCTTTGGCGCCCCTAGATAGATAGATATTTTTTCCATGATCTTCTTAGATTTTTATACAGGCCATAGGTATATATATAAATATATATTCTTCGTTAGATAGATGGGAACGTTAGCTGCCGCATGCGCACCGCGCGACCGTGGATGGCCGTCGCGGAGGGGAAGCCGGCCTTGGCAAGCATAGAAGAGACCACTTTGCGGCTGCAGGGGGCGCGGGGAGCGCAAACGGGGGCGCACGCGCGCCTCCGTCAGCGGATCGGAGGGGGAGGCGGGCCGGAAACTCAAGGGCGGGTGACCCTCACTTCATATCCACGTCATCAACAACGCTGCCGTGCCGAATATTAATCGAAGGTGATTCAGAGAGAGGGGTGAGAGTAAGAGATCTAGAATGCGCATATCTCGTTGTTAACGTTTCTGTAATGATATAAGAGCTATAGATGGACGGCACATGCACGCACAGCACTCCAGGAGCGGCGGGCGCCGCCGCAGAGGGCGGCGCGGGCGGCTCCGGAGGAATTGAAGCCCCCGTATCCGTCGCGGATTTCGGAGCGGCGGCCGCATTCTGCGGTGCGAGCGCGTCGGATGGCGCCGGTGCGCCCCAACGCACTTTCGGTTTGGGGGCTTTGCATACGTCAGCTGCAGCCGGAGCCTCCGGCGGCAGCGGCGGCGGTGGTGGCGGCTGCGCCGGCTGCGCAGTAACCGCTGCAGCTCGTCCTGCGCGTGCACGAGGATCAAATCGTTGGGTCCGGAGCCCGGATCCGCTGCGCATGCCAAGCGCCGCCCTCGCGGCAGCGTGGGTCATTAGTATTAAATATTGCCACATGCGCACCGCCTTCGACCGGCGCCTCTCGGTCCGATGCCGAGTTTTCAGCTGCAGCTGGCTGGCCGGAAGTTCCTGCAGCTGCAATTTGTTCCGGGCTTTCCGGGATTTCCTGCAGCTGGCCATGGGGCCCTGGCCATGGGATCGGGGCCGAGGGGCCGGCGCCGGCGCCCTCGCGATCGGTCCCGGGAGCGCTGCAGCTGCCCGCAGCCATCGCGCTTCCCTCCGCTTCTTTCTCTGTCGGACGGCGCACGAGCTCGACCTCGCGCACGCGTGCCATCTGGAGCGTCCATTGGTCGGAAATGTGGAAATTAAATGTGGTAGGGTCGACGACGGGGCGCACCGCCCGACGAACGGCGGCCGCGGTGGCGCAGAGGGCGGCCCCCAGCCTGTGGAGGCGGACCGGCTTCGCGAGGCGGACGACGTGGAGGGCCGCGCGCTCGGCCTCCGACGTCGACGAGGCCGCGGACGGCGCCGCCGCCGGCGCCGCCGCCGAAGGACGCCGACCCTCGCGATCGTCGCTTTGCCGGCGGCTCTCCCGCCTCGCACGCGGCACAGGTGCCGTCAGCCGCAGGAGCCCGAAAGGGCGACTGCGCGCGCGAGCAGGACCGTCGGCATTGCAAGCTTAAATTTACGCGCGATTTCGAATTCGAGATCGAAACTCAAGCGTCGAATGAAGTCGACCGCGCACTTTTCTGCGGCACGCAGTAGATCGTCGTCCGGTGTCGAGGCGTCCGCGAGCAACACGGCAGCCGCTGCTCCCGTCGAGACGGCGAACGCGTTGGGGTCCGCCTCGCACGGCCAGCCCAGGCCCCGCACGCATGACCGAAGGATCGCGGCGACGGCGGCGTCGGGGTGCAGAACGAGTACCTGACAACATCGCGATCGAAGATTAATATTATTGTAACTGCGACGTATGTCCACGTTGGCGGAAGGATCTCTAGATCTGCAGACACAGCCAGTGGTGATCTAGTGGTAAACGGACCGTCGGCGTCTGGGAGACAGCGGGGAGAGCTCCCGCCGGGATGCGACCGGTACCGGCCCGGCCGCCTATGCACGTGGAGAGCGGCCCGAGCGAAGGGATCTCTTCCAGCCTCGCGAGCGCTTGCTCGGGCTCGGGCTCGGCCTGGATCAGTGCTATGGTGAGCACTCAAGCGGCAGAGGCGCCCGCGAGCGCGAGACGCGGGGGGCCGTAATTGTGAATGTCGACGTCGACGGAAACCTCAAGCGTGAGGCTAGCCTATACCTAGATCGTCCACTAGTGTTTTGAATTGCGCGAAATCTATAAGTAGATATTTAGATTCCTCGTTCGCATAATATTCTCACGCGACTACCGTTAGTACTCACTTGCTCGCCCCAGGCTGGCTGTGCTTGCGGAGATCCAGAGTCCGATTCCAGCTGCGGAAGGGATACCTAGACACATGTACAGTGACGTCGACACATTGGCAATCAATACATGAAAAATGCTGGAAACGTTGTCACAAGCCGAACGCGCCTCGAAGAAAAAGGTGCTGCCATGGCCCGGGCTCGAAATCACGTCGATCACACCGTCCATCTGTTCGACGAGCCTCTTCGACACGGCGAGTCCCTGGGATCGAATCCCGCGTATTAGTATTCGAAGAGAGAATCGGCGCCAAGAAATAAAGAAGAGAATAAATAAAGACAGAAGCGAGCACCATCCCCGTTCCTCCGAAGAGGCGAGTGATGCTCTGGTCAGCCTGCCTTACGTCTTCATGATTAGAAAGGCCTGCAAGGCCACATGCAAAAAGGGAAGTGCGCCTGGACGTAATCCTAGGCCTGCAAGCTTTAGAGAACATGCGACATTTAATTATAAACGTGCCTGGTTTAAACAAGTCTTGAAGGACATGCGAAATTTAAAAGGAAGCTTTAAAGAACATGCGAAATTCAAAAGGAAGTGCGCCTGGACGTAATCCTTGAAGATGCGGTGCTGTCCCTCCCTGTCGCGAGGTAGCTTTTGTTAGATTCCGAACAAGCAGCTTCAGCTTGCGATTTGATCTCACTTCGCGATTCCCAGGCCGGTGTCCGTCACTGAAACGCGGAAGTTGACCTGAACAAGGCGGCACTGAATAGGTTTAAGGCTACGCATAGTGGAGCGCAATCGCACCCGTCCTTGCCCAACGGACAGAATGGAGACAGAGACAATGACGTGCCCCCGGTGCGTAAACTGCGAGTTCAAAACGAGGAAATATACGCGATGCCTGGGAATGCCCCATGGACTTCAAATTTAAGCGAGAAATTAAAGCGATCTGACCTTCACTCCGTTGAAAGTCAGGTTCGTCACTATCTGCTTTAGTCTGCGCGCGCGCGCGCGCGTGCGCGTGCGCCCCGCCCACTCAAACGGTCGCCTGATCTAGAGACGTAGACCTAGGCCTAGACCTCCAGCTGTACGCGATCGGCATCGGCGTCGCTCGCCTGCACGGGTCGCCGACGAGCTGAAGGGGCCCGGGGGCGCAGGCCTCGCGCTGCACGGCGGGCTCCGGATCGTCCTCGCGCCAGTTCCAGCGCGGCGGGGCGTACACCGCCAGCTCGACGCCCTTCGAGAACGCCGCGGGCGCCACGGCCTGCATTAATATTCACGGAATTAATTGAAGCTTAAGTTCAAGCAGAACAAAGTTAAGTTCAAGCAGAACAAAAGCTGAGATTGATGATGAGTTATGTATGTATGAAGACTGTGATTCGAATTCGATCCGATTAAAAGCGCGAGGTCATATGATCACCTCCACGACCTCTTCGACCACGCATCGAAGATCGAACGGGATAGACTCCAGATCCAGCTTCCCCGCCTGCCGCATATATACATAAGTGAAGCTCGTAACTTTGACGTCACATTAAAAATATTAAGATCGCGTCGAACGCAGTAGGTAACTAGGGGCCCGGCCGCGTTTGGCGCGCCGGGGGTGCAAGGGGGGAATCGGGATCTAATGAAAGAGGCCCGGTCGGCGTGCTCGGCCGGCACACGCGGTTCTGCAATATAAGCTCGATATAAGCTCGATATAAGCGCAGCAAGAGAGTACGGTCTAGATCTGGCCGGCCGGGCGTGCTCGGCTGCGATCAGCTGCAGCGGCGCAGGCAGCAACGCAAGCAGTTTCTAGGCGGAAATCTAGAGGAGACGTTGACAGGTAGAGAGAAGTGGTTCCATGCAGAACCGCGCAACGAAGAGCAAGGCGTACGCGACGCACTGCGTGGAAGCCGAAATCTAGAGGAGACAGCTAGGGAGAACTGGTTCCATGCAGAACCGCGCAAGGAATTCGAAGACCGGAGTTAGAGAGAAGTTAGTTTTCCCCTCGAAAACCACTTTTTCCCCTCGAATTCGACGCTCGAAAGTCGAGAGCTGACCGGTCCACCGAGCCAATCGGAAGGCGAATAACCAACATTTTCGTTGCAGACTGGCCCTCGAAAACGGCCTCATAGAAAAATTTTGGCTGAAGCGAGGGAACGGGAAGCAAGGGGGCCCCCTTCCCCCCTTGCAATTATATAATCGCACCTCCATCTTGTGAAGCTGCGAAAGGTGACGTTTACAAGATTGGTTACAGTAAAATAGGTAGACGCGACTAGAAGGCCACAAAGACATCTAGATTTGATTTCCATTCTTCGCACGTCGAGCAGGTCGTTCACAATGACGAGCATCTGTGAACGATATAAACAGCTTAAGCACACAGGAGGTCACTAAAAGCCTATGCGCTCTTGTAGAAAATAGTGCGCACTTGATCCGAGGAACTTCGCATCGAATCGAGAAGGTCGCGCTGCGGAGAAATCTTAAACTCCAGGATGCACGCACGTGACCAGCGCGCGATCCCCCTCACTTGCATAGCTAATTATATAAATTTAATGCGTATGAACACCGACCTGCTCGTCGTTCAGAGGAGTGTCCTCGAGCAGCTCCCCCATCCCGAGCACGCCGTTCAGCGGGCTGCACATGTGCACGCGGGTCAACGTAAACGTTAAAACGTTTGATTCGCGCATGCGTGCGACGTTTGCACGAGAAAAGTCATATATAGCCTCGGATGCGGGTCAGCGTTTGCGCATGCGCGCGAATGTTGCAGCGCATGTATCGCACGTACGTTCGCAGCTCGTGAACAGTGTAGGCGAGGAACCGGTTCTTCGTCTGCAACGTCGCCCCGCGCGCGCGCGATTCGCGATCGGGTGCACGTGAAAGAAATGCATCGCATTCGGAATTCAGTACCCACCTCGTTGACTGCCTCGGCCTCGATGCGCCTTCGCTGCTCGGTCACGTCCTGCAGGCGGTTTATTGTTCCGCAGTGCTCTAGATCTTGAAAACGCGCAGTTTCGACGGGAGCCGCACCTGAGCGACGATGATTGCGCCGGTCGCGTTGCCGCACGCGTCGCGCCGCGCCGTGGCGCTGATGAGCAAACGCAGAGGTCGGGTTCCATCCGAATTCAGGCTGTTGGGCGAATCCGAACGCCGAGCGGGCTGCGCTCGTGTGCGGGCCAGGGGCGAATTGCATGCAAGTCTTTAAAGTTGCGAATTCGAAGGAGTATGTTAATAGTCAGGCTTGCTGCACCTGGACATTAATATTGCAATTGAGAACGATTTCCATCGGCTCGTCGTGTGGCCACGTGCACGCGCACTCGATCATATTGCTATTGCTCATCGCCTGCGCGTTCATTTCTTTGCGGTTGGCGCATATATCGCACGGCGATACTCGGCGCAACGTTAACTATCTTAAGCTTATGCGATACGTTTTATACGCGCAGATTCAGAGGATCCCGGTTTATGCATGAGCACCTCGGCAATGAGGGAGCGCGTGGCACTCTGATCGGCATCGGCTACAAGGCTCAGAAAGGGCTTCCCCACGACAGAAGCCTGCGCGCGTGCATCGTAATTGATTGGCGGACGCGCTTCAGTGCTCAGAACGCCACGCGGGCAGCAATCGAACGACACCTCAGGCAGGCCAGTGACGCGTGCGGCGGCGCGATTCCAGCCCGTGACGAGGAGCTCCGTGTTGACGGACACGAAGGGGCACGCGGCGTTGTCGACGACCCGTTGGAGCTCGTCACGCGTGATTCGCGCCCGGAGCTGCGACGCGTATTATTATTCAATAACTGATCAAAGGAGGACTTAAGCTTTCTGCTCAAGATCAAGTACTAGCTATAGCGCAAGCTCGGATTCGCACCTCGCTCTGCGTCAGAGCCGCTTCCATAGCCTTCGAAGACAACGCAGGCGTTAACGTTAATTTTATTTACGGGCCTGCGTGCGCGTTTTCGCGCCACTGACCTTCCGCCGCGAGATATCGCGAACAATGAGGACGCGCAGGGTCTGGTCTCCGTGCACCATCCAGCCGACCGAGAGTTCCACGTGCACGTGCATCAACTGCATAGATCTGGAGTCCCGAGAGGCCCCGAGGCCCTGCGCGCGCGCCCGCAGCCGGTCATGATTATAGCGTTCCACCGCCTCGTTAATTATAAGCCTCCGGATCCGGCGTCCACGTGCGCTCACCGCCGGCGTCAGATGTCGCGCCAGGCCACGGCACTCCATGGTGACGCCCTCCGATTGCTACGCGAGCGCATCGATATCGGATATCCGGATCCCGTCGTTTAGCTCTGTCTTCGAAAATTAATGTGTGCTTTCTAGAACCTACAGCTAAGATCTAGAGTACTCTCCGTGGCTCTAGATCTGTGCACCGGAACGGCAAGGAACGATGCCAAGGCTGTTCTCTCTTCCTCAGCAATGTAGTCCATGACCGACGGCCGCGAACCGAGCTCCGCCTCCACTTCCGCTGCGAAAGATCGATCACAAAATTGAGATTGAGACCTTGAGCAGTATAATGACTCCCACCGCTCGACGATGATGGGTAGAAGAGCCGCCGGGCTTTAATTTGCAAAACAGCAATATCAAAGCGACGAACGACGGGACATTTCGGGCATTTCTGCGCATGCACCCGCGGCGTTCATGTGTAGGATCGAGCCGAGCTCGCCGAGTACGATGAGGGAGTCCGATATCGAGCTGGTGACCTCGATGCCCTGCTGAAGCTTCTCCAAGGCTTCTCCGACCTACGTACACTGACGCGTCGGTTGCGCGTGCGAGATATTAATCGCGCCTCAGGTGTAGAAGGACGGATTCTCGCACGCGGTCAAGCTCAGAGATGAACGAGTGCACGCGATCCGAGTGCTCCGCCTCGGTTGTTGTCGATATCGCTGCTGCTTGCTGCTCCTGATCATGTGTGGAGAGCAGGGTCGAACCGAGCGCCTCGACGTCGATGGCCCCGGAAGAGCTCAACCGTCGGTGGCGTAACGCGGGTCCGGGGCCAGCTGCAGGCACGGCGAGAGCAGGAAGCCTCGAGCTGCTCCGTGTACCTCCGGATCTCACTAGTGGCTGAGAGCTCGAGCTCGAGGAGAACGAGACCGGGAGTGGCGTCGCGATTGCGATGTCCCGATCGGCACCCAGTGAGAAGAAGGACAACTTGTCCAACTTCCTCCGGAGCGCGCGCATTGTTCTTCCCACCTGCGCATGCCCATGGTCAGCGCTAGCCCTTACGTATATATGCGCGGTCGCCGTCCGGATCCGTGCACATGTACGTACACATGCGCGACGTACCTCGACGACAATGAAACCGCCAAGGAGCAGAACGACGGCGCCGCACACGCTTGCGACGACGATGAGAACGATGTTCAGCTTCTCCACATGCCCAGCTAAATCTATTCGATGTATTAATGTACAGCTGATCATTGTAGTTATATAATAATTGGGATTGATATTGCGAGGTACCCGTATGGGGGACGGCGACCCCAAGGAGCAGCTGGAGGGATTCTTCTGGGGAGGCGCCGGGCTGGCCGACGAGTTTCCTCCAGCGCACGTCGAAGCGCTTGCCGTCGAGCTTGAAGCTCGCGGGGTCCATAAAGCCGCTGTCCGCGTCGAATTCGAATCTGGCGTCTGCTGCGCCGGACTGATTCGCTCTCGAAGAACCTATCTTAGAGATGTCTGCTGGCAAGGTCGCCATGAGCGCCTGCGAAAACAAAGCGTTAATAACTGTGATCCGAAAATGGCAACGCGGCTGTCGCTTATAAAAATAGGACCAGATCTGAATAGCGCGCGCCTTTAGCTCGGGATCTGACAGCTCATCCGTCGGGACGAAATCGAACACGTTGCCTTGTTTGGAAACCAACGGCACGGGTCGCATAAGCACCTCCGGGCGCTGCGGTCGGCAGTGAGGGGCGAATATCGCAGTGCGCTGCGGTTTTGAATCATGGAGCTCGAGGCTCTTGGAGATTTCAATATATATGCATTATTTCGAGAACTGCGCGCGCACCCTCCAGGAAACCGCGCGTGCGGCGCCGGTGTGGTCGTTCGCAACAAGCACGGCGAATCCTGCTTGATTATAAGCGACGTCGACGCCACATCAAAGAATTTGCCGGAAGCGACGTTAATACAGATAAGGACACAAAGCTGTTGTTTCCGCAATGCCCATGCGCACCGTGTTTTGCAATTCGAAGCCTATTGACATAGCTATGAAGCCCCGGGTGGCTCACAGACACCTACGAATTCGCCGCAGAGATTCGGTCAGCGACTCAGTGCTTGGCGCGCAGGCGCATACGCAAGGAACGGTGTATACGCATAAGTCGATATCGATTTGTCTCGCAGAAATGCAAACAACATAGGAAAATATAGGTACGGGTATTCGCGCACCACGGCGCGAAGAGCGCGTGGCAATGCTCGCGGGTCGTCTCCCGGCCAATCAATCTTATAGACGAGGTCGGGTTCAGGTCGAGCTCCAAATCAGGTGAGATTTGCAATTAATATTGGCGGTATAGAGCGCGCGCGAGGTATCTAGTCAAGCCGTCGCGTCTAGATCTAAATCTCTGCCTGCGGACAGCTAGAGAAAACGCTCCGGTCCACGTGCACGTGCGCCCTAGGGCTCTCTTCCGCAGCTGCAGAACCTCACCTGGACCTCCGAGGGCGGCTGGGTTGCGTTCAGGATGCCGCCGAGGCGGAAAATTGCCGCCGCTGAGCCCGCGTAGAGGGGCGTCACGTATGGAAGGGTCGTGACGCCCACTTTGACCTCTTCTGCAGCCGGGAACGTAGGGGACCAAACCTGAGGCACAGAAGTACACTCAGACGTGGCGCGCGTACCGACTCTGATTTTCTATTCGACTCCGGTACGCACAGGCCTCCGGGCTTTCCGAGCGGCGACGAAGAAAGGTTTTGCCCGGGGATCCGTTGTCACATTGTAAGCGATTGCGAACGTCACGAAATTGCCTTTTCTGTCAATGTACGATGCGTGCTGATCCACTATCTGCAGAGCATGCGCAGTCTATCGGGAAGCGTGTTGTGGCGTACGCGTGCGAATTCGGATCATAGGCATCGGATTTAGGCCAGACGATTAATATTGAGATGCGCGCGCCTGTTCCCGATCGCGATCGCGAGCGTGCGAGGTATTCAGGCGCCACTCTAAAAGAGTGAACGGCGCAGAGGCTTCCGGATGTCTGTCGACAATTTAGAGGTCGCGAACTGGACGCAGGTTTATATATATATCCGAGTTGTTCCGCACTTTGTCTTGAAAGAGGGATCGAGCTCCCGCTTCATGACCACGTTCTCCCTGTTAGGAAGGGCTGCCGACAAAATTAAAGTTTATTATTCTCGCAACCGAATCGCTAAAATTATTAAATCCCCGCGGCGACAGCGATCGCGACCGTACCGAACTGCAGCACAATTGATTAGATCTTTCCTCTGATTTGCGGGCGGCGGTCGAGAATTCCTATATATGTTTGCGCACCCCGATTAATTGTATCTCGTTGCCCCCGCTTCCCGCGAGGGCCGTCAAGGCGTTTCTGGCCAGCACTGGAAAGTCCGCTGACGTGTACACCCTGGCTCCGGCCGTGGAGGACAAGCGTGAGCGCGAGCTTCTGCTGAAATATCTAGATCTCATCATAAAGCCCAGATCGCACCGATCTCCCAGGTCGCGGAACGTGCTCGCGGCGAGGCGGACGGATGCGCGCTCCGAGATATTCCGAATGCTCCCAAAGTACTGCGCGAGGAGCTGGAAGTCAGAGCTTTGCATGGCAATTGCGATGTATATGAAATGTCTGTGCGAGCGATCGCGCGCGTCTGCGTCTGAGATCTAGAAATGACCTGGTCTACGCGATGGCCGATTTGCTCCAAATAGTAGAATGACAGCTGCTCCTCGGTCCTGTTTGCGTATACAGTGGACACAACGGCAATTATCTGCGTGGCATTTGATTGCGAGCTCCGCGCGCGATCGCCGCTGCAGGCGCAAGCGGCCCCAGCGCGGGGCCCGCCACGGCCGCGCACCACTACAGACGACACCAAGACGAAGATCATGGCGGGAAAGATGCACGTGAAGAGTCTGCGAGCGGCAGGCAAGCATGCTTTGCGGTGAGTTTCGCAAAGACAGCATCGCAATCGGGGTGACAATTGAACGCGCCCGAGGTGGACGCGTGGGCGTCTGAAAGCCTGAGCGACGCCACGCCGCCGCGCGCCGCGCGAAGAGTCGCGCGGGGTGTCCATGTTGCGCATGAAATTTTGCCGGTGGCGCCTCCTCTAGTGCTCGAGCGCTTGCGCGCGCAATAATAGTTGCTATAGTAATAGCTAGAGTAAAATAATTAATTTTAAGAGTAGCTAGGGGAGGGGGGGGGGATCCGGAAGCACAGGATCGAGGTTAAAGGAGGGTGGAGGGGGGGAGAGAGATCTAGAGGGCAGAAGTGGGAGGAGAAGGGCTGGAGGAGGGGGATCGCTAGCTAGCTGTTCTATCGCGAAAATTCGAGGGGAGATCTAGATCTACAAGTGCAAGATCTAGATCGAGAGCTCGAGGAGCCCGATCGACCCTTGAGCTTTCGCTGCGGCACGCGATATCGATGGAGCGGCGCCGCGCCACCGTAGAGGGCGAGAACGCAGTGCGCTTGGATGAGGCGCGGCTGGCGGCGCTTCGGGAGCGCGCCGAGGAGGAGGTTCGAATTTGCGCGAAGACATCGCGTGCCATTTTTGAGCCGCGCGCCGAGCTCACGCCAGGCCGCGCGCAGCCGCTGGAGTACGTGAACGCGGTGCAGGGCTTCGCGGCGCTCGTGGCGGTCGACGCCGAATTCCGCGTCGTCCACGCGAGCGGGAACTGCGCGTCGTTCTTCGGGCTTGGCAGCGACTTCGGCAGCGTCGTGGGGCGCACGCTCGACGTTATATTTGATCGAGAAACGGCCATGGAGCTTCAGGAAACCGCCGAGGAATGCCGAAAATTGCAGTCGACGTCGGAAGGAGCGGAAGGCACGAGCGAATCATCAAGCAAGGTGGAAATGAAGGTAAGTCGTTTCGATTCGACTCTCATGATCACTTGCCACTCTCACTTTTCCTATGGCGGCATCTGACCCTGGGGCCGGGCTTATCGTTTCGCGTCCGCAGATCGAATTGAAAGGACGCGTGATGATCTGCGTTCTGCACGCTATGCGCGAAGAGGACCTCACCTGCATCGAGATCCAGCCCTGCACATGCGGTCCGCCGCTGCCTGGCCCATCTTATGTTGAAAGCTGTACTACGTATACGCGGAGCGAATTCAAACTTGAATCGAAGCTTATTGCGATCGGCTCTGCGCTTGTACAGTGACAGATCGTCGATTCAAGCGCCGGGTTGCTCTTTCGCAAGTTCACAAAGCAGTCGGTGCGGTTGCGTTCGTCGTGATTTATCAATGGGCATTGCCACGTGCACCCTTGCCCGTGTCACTCGATTGTGCAGAACGCTTCAGCTCGTGCCCTGACCTGCAGTCTATCTGCAAAGAGGCGGTGGTGCAGGCGCGCTGCGCGTTGTATTTGCGATTTCTTGCAATTTCCCCCAGCTTTCGTTTCCCTGCTGATCGGCACGTCACGCCGGCAGCTCATCGGCATGCTTCACTTCGATAGATGCCTTTTTTATCGGGTACGAATGAGAAGGCCTTCACAGTGCTGGAGCAGACTAGAGGCTCGGCAATTCTTGAAAAACAACCTAAACGAAGTTTTTAGAGAATGTGGCCGGTGATTCACCATACAACTGCAAAAACTGAATTGGAAAACAGCGCTTTTTATGATCGATGCTTATAATTAAATAATTGGTTCTTCATTTCAATACACGATTCTGTCTTGACCTTCTCCCAAGTTCGATCGGAACGGGGAGGGTTGCGTCGTCGCCGAGGTCCGTGAGATCTTGATCATGAGCTGACATTGCATCAATATCTGGAACTCGTGCTCAATCGCTTTAATTTCGCATCGGCTAACACAAGAGCTTTGAACAGGAGATCGCGGACGACGCCCCACCCCAGATCGAACGCTATCTCGGTTCGATTCCCGACACGCGCAATTACAAGTCCTGCCTGGCTATTACCTGACGTCGACTGCGGCCGGTCGGCAGGGCTGCGGTTCCCCGCGTGGGATATCCCTCTGGCGGCGCGCCGTTTCTTCCTCCGCAACCGCCAGCGCCTCATCCAGGACGCTTCTGCGCGTGCGAACCCGAATTCAAGACTGAAGGGTTTCCTCTTGCGCGCTCACAAATCTTCTTGGGGCAGCGCCCGTTGCCATCGAGCCGCCTCTAAACAGTCGGACCGGCCGCCCCATCGACTTGACTTACGTCGATTCCCGCCGGGCGTCTCCCTGCCACCATATCCTTGCAACCTCTCGGATTCGCGCTCTGCTTGAATTCGCACTACCGGCCCTCGACTCCTGCTCACTGCAGTACATGCTCAACATGGGTACTAGCACGTCCCTCGTCAACGCCGTCGTTGTCCACGGGCGGCTTTTCGGTGCGTAGACGCAGACAATGGATGCAGTGGCTCCCGATGATATCGGGCCGCGCCCTTGCAAATGTACTCGCTCGCAATCGAGCGCAATCGAATGTCTTGCAGGCCTCCTGGTCTTGCACAACGTCCAGCCAGTGTTCATCTGCCGCGACGTGCGGCGGGGCAAGGCGATTTTCACAGAGGTTCCTTCCATTGCTATTTTAGATCTCACTTATCTCCTCACGTATCTGTCCATGAATTCTCTGAACTGTTCACAGAGCGTCGGCTTGGCGCTCGAGAAGCGGCTCGAAGTACTCAAGCACGCATCCGAGGCCCGCGGCCGCGAACTCCACTTCAAGGTCGTCCGCGTTTAATGAGTATTATTATACGCGGTGATACAATATTAAGTATCTGAAGTTCGCGGCGGCTAATAATTGAGAATCCTGTTTGCGGATTGGGATGCTGATTAATATTCGCACGCACCGGTACCTTTCTTCGCGTCAGGTCTTGAGTCGCGTGACCCAGGTGTGCATGCGCACCCAAGCTTGCGTGCATTTTAAAAATAAACAATTTTTTGGGGCATTTCATATATATCGGCCGGAATTCGACTTCGAATCACTTTCGCAGACGCACGAGAAAGACGTGCTCGACGAGCTCTGCGCGCCTGGGGGGATACTGGACGCGATCCCCGCCAGCGACGCCGCCGCCTTCGTCCTGTTCCCTGAGCCGGCGGAGGCTGCGGACTCGCCCATTGCGGCGGCGGCGCGCGTGCCGCGGGTGCGCGTCGGGTGCTGCAGCGGGGCCACTGCCGCCGCCCTTGAGGCACACGTCTCCGTGGTACGCCTGCGCTCGCGCTTCGAATCCAATTATTCATACGTGCGGCAATTTCCCTTCAGCTCTGCCGTGACGCCGTGCCTGCTCGATGGGTGGCCGAGAGGCGCGCGGGGAGGATGGAAAAGGAGGTGCGCATCCGTTTCGACGGAATATTAATAGAGGAAATGCATACACACAGATCGCTATCCCCGCCATTATCTAATTATACGCCCCACTCTCTTACAAGTACTCCGTTGATATACGCCCATCCTTCCCTGCAATACTGATGTAATTACGACCGCACCGCCCACCCGCACCAGCCGGCCGCGGATCCGTTCGTCTGGTGCACGGACAACGTCGCGGGAGAGCTCCGCGTGCTCGCCCGCGCCCCGTGGCTGTCGGATGAGGTTCTGAAATTCTTATCATTTTATCTACTTTGTTCGTTTGCTCGTGTATATGCGTTTGCTCATCGAAAATACGGCAGCGGCGGGAGGCGCTCGTTCGGCTCGCCGAGCGGTGGCCCGTCGAGAAGGCAGCGGGCTGCATCGTCGTCGAGTTCATTCACGGTCGCGGGTAATTGCGCAATTGCCGCGGCGCATGCCTGCGCACGTGGCGGCCTAATCCCATCTCGAATCTTTCAGGTATCTTGTGTTTCTGCGAAAGGCGTCCACCAACCGGGAGACGCTGTGGGGCGGTGATTTGCAGGAACAATCGCAAGGTTCTCTCAAGACGGAAAAGTTGTCCCCCCGGTCCGTCTTTGAAAGTCCGATTGCATTTTTCCACAATAGTATGATCTTTAAATTGATCATGAACACGTACCCTTCTGCAGAAAATCATTTGCCACCTGGAAGGTTTCGTCCTTTGCGATCATCAAAATTGGCCTAGTCGACCTCCCGCCTTTTTGTATTGATCGTCTTTGCGCTTTCAGGAGCTTCATGAAGACAAGTCTATGCCTTATTCGGAAGAGGACGGCTTCTTCGCCGGTGACTCGCCATACTTGCGCAGACGATAATTAACGAAGGCGATGTTTGACGCACGTAATTTGCGATTAATATTTTCGCTAACGCGTCCTCACGGTAGCCGCGGTGGGACGGGGCCTGGCCGACGCGATCCAGCTCGCTGAGAGCCTTTACTCCCGCGGCCGCTCTTTGATTGAGGTGATGATCCTAAATTATAATTCATTGCAAGGTCATATATAAACGCTTTGATCGCCTGTGGTTCGAGCAGTTAAGCGAGCGCCTTCGGCTGCGTGAAGCGAACCTGACGGACCCCATTGCAACGGAGGATCTCGAGCGGAACCGGGTGTTCGACATCGTTCCGGCAAGTCGTCGAAAATGCGCGAACGACATTGCGAATTCTTGAGAGACCCGTGTTTTCTCCGTAGGTACCCGTTGCAAGGGTGGACGCATCGATGTGCATTGAAGGTCCGTCTATGTCATGATAAGCTGCACGTTTTGAATTCTCAGCGATGTCGCTGATTGTGAGCGCGCTTCTCCGCAGATTGGAATGCCGCCTGTGAAGACTTTTTCGGGTCGGCACGCTGCACGTATAACGGCGCCGGCCTGCGCATAGCCATGGCTCCCCATGGCCATAGGCTTTCAGCTGCGAGGTTTGCATATTCGTGAACTCAAAATCGAGCTGCGGCGCAGGCGCTCGCGCGAGGAGGTGCTCGGCAAGCCCTTCGCGGAGACGTGCTTCGCTTCCACCGGCCCCCAGTTCGCCACCGGTTCGAATTCGCCGCGCGGGCGGGCGCGTTGCAGATCTAGAGCAAACGTACATTATTGTCGACGTCGCCCCCGGTCCAGACTCATCATCGCTCTGCTTGCAGTTCGATCGCTGCTAGCCTGTGCCCTGTCTGGCATGCATTGCCGCGACGATGCCGTGAGCCGATTTCGCACATCGATATCGATTCCGACAAGAGCCTAGGCCTCTCATGACCACCTCGGCCGCTCCTTATTAAGATTGCTATCATATTTAATTCAGATTCGAGATCCCGCCATCGGACAGTGTCCAGGCCAAGGCTGCCCCGTCTCAACCAAGCTTCGAGCCGAGGTACGCCTCTTGGAATTAGCTATATAGGGGTCTAGTGCAATTCGACGTTTATACGTTTTATATTCATTCGACGATGGCAGATTCCGATGCGGCGGCCAGGCGCCGATCGCGATACCGTAGTATGCATCTATGCCGTCCCGGTCAGATTTCTCGCCGTCTGTTGAAGGGCCGAACGGCACTGACACACGCATTAATATTCGTCGACAGCGCTTCAGTCCGGCGCTCAGCGGCATCTGTGGGGCAACGGTCGTTTGCGAGGGCGAGCGCGCTGCTTGCGTCGACGCCGAATCGTGCGCTTGCTCCCGTTTATGCAAGCCGCAGACGTCGACGCGCGCGTGCTGGAGCAGGACCGCCGCGTGCGTTGAATTTGCGTTAGAGGGCGCTTAAGCTTGTAGATTAGCGCTCTCATTTCCCGCCATCATGACCTGATCTGATTTGCGTGTAACCATCGATATCGATACTGCGTACGCAGTCGACTTCCAAGGCAGCGAGCGCAGCCGCCTCGATCTCTTTGGCGACGGTCTCCCACGGTCCGTTGGCCCGCTCGCTTTTGCTCAAGCTCGTTCGCTCGCGGTTGTGTGTGTGCGCGCGCGCGCCTCGTTTACTAATGACGAGACCGATCATGCGCCGGAACATCGATATCTGCAGAAGTCCGGACGGTTAGCTATACATGTTCATGATCGCTACGCTATCTCTACAGAATCTGACCGGTATTCATTCGCTCGTCCTCAATTCAGCCTCTCAGCGGTTCGGATTCGAGTTTGATTCTTCGTTTTTAAGCTTTCCCGTCCGCATCCGCGAGCTCTGCCTGACGTGCCCGACATGCGCAGGGCTTCTCGGCATGCTCCAGCTCTGCATGTCGGCGTTCAAGATGCTCTTCGCATTCGGTTCTTTCCTCCAGCCTCACGCACTCGCGTGCGCCGCATGCGCAGGGACACGCCTCTGCCACAGGACGCCGCTAATTTTCTGAAGAAAGCCTACAATTCAGGTGTGAACGCGCGCTCTAGAAATGGACGAATTCGAACGTCTTGAGCTCGGCAAACATTCATCTCATGCCAATGCTTCAGCGGAGTACCTGCAGATTCTGATGTCCGACCTGTTTGACGTTTCTCTCATCGGAGCCCGCAAGCTCGCGTGCGCCGCTTTCCTCCGCCCGCGGCCAGCATAGGCTCTGATATATTCAAATCGTATCGAATTGCAGGCTTCACCAAACCTCGTTTGTCGTGCGAGATCTGCTCCAATCCTGTGCTGCGCTGCTCGCCTCGAAGGTGCGTACGTCGATCGTACGAAGTAAAAACCATCAACCGCTATACCTGCCGCACTGCTTTTAATTTAGTTAATGTCATACTTAAGGCTTTTGATGGTACTCTCACGAAATAACAGTGCTGCAAAAAGCAAAAGCGACACCCTGGGCATTCAAGTTCGAGCTCTAATATTAATTCTTTACAAAGTTCCGGGCAAGCCTGCGAGTCTCTTTTGTATATAATAAAGTACGCGTGCAGGTTGAAGAAGAAGGGCTCGCGCTGACGATCGATGTTGACGAGAACGTGCCGCGTGAAATGGAGGGCGACGCGAACCGGCTGCGGCAGGCGCGCGGGAGCCCTAGACACACACACACACACACATTCACATTAAATATATATTGCGACGCCTCTCATTGCGGATGATTTGACGCGCGCAGGTCATCCTGAATTTTCTCTCCAACGGAACCAAGTACTCAAAGGTAGCTTTTGCCCACGCCCACACGAATTTCAAATTTTAGTGCCTGTCTTCTGTCCGCCTGTCGAAATTTATCACAAGTGCTCGTGTTCGCAGCACGGGACTCTCCGGTTGCGCGCGCTCCGCATTCCGCCGGGCGCAACGGTACCCGGCCCTTCGAATTCGAATGCTAGCTATAGCTTCTTTCTTTCTTTAATGCTCGAAGTTCAACATTCGCAATACGAAATATTCCTCTTTTCCTTCACATTGCGCTACGATTCCTTCATTATCGACGCAAAGGCGCAGGCGCCGGCGCGGCTGGGCGAACTCGGCGCTGCGACGCCGCGGGTGGAGCACGCGGCGCCGGAGCGCGACATAGAGCACGACCAGCTCTTCCTCGAGGCGCGCGGGACCGTAATTATAACTGGGTTCTTCTTTGAAATGCATATGCGGTCATTAAATTAATTATTGGAGTCTTGTTCTTGTTATTGGATTTTAACTCCAGGTGGCTAGCTTTATATAGCGGCTGCAGCTATTATCCCATCCGCCTCTATTATTATATAGCGGCTGCATCTTCCTCGAGGCGCGCGGGGCCAGCCGTAATGGGTTCTTGTTTAAGATGCATATGCGATTATTGGATTTAAACTTCAGGTGGCTAGCTATGTATATATTGCGGCTGCATCTATTATCGAATTCGCCCCTAAAAGCAAATGTATAGCTCTTCTTTGAGGCGCGCGGGGCTGTACCTGCGTTCTCGTTACAAAAACCAATAAATTAAATGATTCGCGCAGGTTCGGGACGAGGGCATCGGCATCGCCGAGGCGGACTTGGGCCGGCTTTTCCGTCCGTTCAGGCGAGTGCCGGCTGTGATCGCAACTTGCGACGCCGCGCCTGGCGGTCGCCTAGTTCTTTGCTTGAGCCTTCTTATTATCGAATATTATTATCTCGATTTGCGATCGGAGTACTCCAGTTTCACGCGCGATCGCCCGTGGAGATCGGAGCTGACGGAGAAATCGAACACAGCCGTGTCTTTACAGCGCGAGCCGGCCGCCGGAGTTCGAAATCGACGGAGAGGGCCGGCGAGAGTCCGAGCAGCACAAGCGACGCCGAAGGCCTGGGCCACTACCTCGAGAGCGACCCGGGGGGCACGGGCCTCGGCCTCGCAGTCAGCCGCGTGCGCTTCGAAATTCGCTTTCACTTCCCATCCGCGCTGCTTCCTTCTCCTCCATATGCATTCATCGTACCCGCTTGTACGACGCTCATCCTTATGCTCATCGTGCGCGTGCAGGAGCTCGTCATGCTTATGCACGGCGTGATCGGCTGCACGTCGGTGCGCCGCACGGCCATGGGGTCGATCATGAGCCGGGATCTTCCCAGCGCTAGCGCCTTATTCTCTTCCGCGTCCGCAGGTGCCTGGCGTCGGCAGCGCCTTCTACGCTTGCGTACCCATCCTCCCCTCCTCCGCCCCGCCACACGAGGTCCGCGCGCCTTCACCTGCTTCTGACCACTCAATTAAGAACTGCACATGAATTTCTCGTGCCGCAGAATGCACCTCGGGGCCATGGCCATGGCCATGGGGATTGGAGCCCCCGGATGCGGTCGCCGAGCTCGGGCTCGGCATCGAGCGCCGGCTCGAGCCCGTCGCCGGGGGCTTCTTCCGCCGTCTCCATCGCCTTCGTGCGTGAGCGTCGACATTATATTATATTTCTCTGATTTCTCTGATATTCTCTCTCTCTCTCTCTCTCCCCGCCCTCCTCTGATTTCTCTGACATTTTTCTGCAATTGCGCGAGCACAGAAGACGCCCCCGTCCGTGCTGCTCGTCGACGGTCCGCCCTTCACACTTGCGCCGCTGCCGCAAAATAATCTCCCAAATATATAGTCTCGCACAATTCGCGTGTCGCAAAACCACAACGCGCCTTCGAATGCTTTTTGGGCTTGCACCGCTGCAGCCAGCTAATTTAGAATCTCCCGGATCGTTTCGCCAACTAATTTCCCGGATCCGGAACCCCCGCATGCACTATTTTATTGCAGACAACTCCTTCAACCGGGAGGTAGCCACGCTTATGCTCCGGAAGAGCGGCTGCGTTGTCGAGACGGTGCGCGCGAGCGCTCTGCAAGAACGGCTTATGCCGTGGAAATCGAAATATGCATGCTCAATCGCTGTTTTCGCAGGCGGAGGACGGGCGGCAGGCGGTCGACGTGTTCGCGGCGCGGCAGGAGACGGGCGGCCCGCCCTACGACTGCATCCTCATGGACTGCGAGGCGCGCGAGAGCCCTGCAATACTATCAGTTCGGCGTTGCCGAATTGATAAATCTAGATGTGCATCGCCGTCGCCATCGCCGTGCTCCATTTACTCAATAAGGCTCCCGCGATTCTAGATTTCTGCGGCGTCGATTGATGTGCATTATCATCGCTGGGCTCTAGGTTCCCATCATTCCTGGCGACTTGGCAGAGCTTGCAACCCGCGCACGCGCGTTTTCCGCGATCGCTCTCTGTAGCTGACGAAGCTCGAACAGATGCCGGTGCTGGACGGGCTGGGGGCGGCGCGCGAGATCCGCCGCCTCGAGGCCGGCGCCGCCCCGCCCCGCCCCGTCCCCATCGTCGCCCTGGTCCGCTGGGGCCCCTATAGCTAGGCCTCCCCACCTTGTAGTTGACATCGCCGCTCTGATTCGTTTGCGCGCACACAGACCGCGCACGGTGCCTCCGGCCGCCTGCCCTTCGATACATATGGCCGCGCCTCGGATTTTCGCCCCTCTTTTCCTGAGGCTTAGGCTTTATCGGCGCATGCAGAGCTGGAGGAGAAGCGGGCGGCGTGCCTCGACGCCGGCATGACCGACTTCGCGCGCCCTCTTCTCTTCTCTCTAATTTCGCTCTGTTTTGTGCCCTCAGACTCTAATTTCGCGGCAGGTGACGAAGCCCATGACGAAGGCGAAGCTGCTGGCCGCCGTCCTCCACGCCGTCGAGCCTGAGCCCGAGGACGAGGAGTACGCCGCCGTCTAATTCGATTCGATGTCGATCCGGCCGCGCGCCGATCCGCTAGGCGAGCTTGGTATATATATATTAATATTCGGGTCACGTATGCATATGCGTAACTAATCACGAATAATTTCTTCTGCTTCTAGTACAACTAGCTTTTCTTCTGCTTCTAGTACTAGTTAGATCCCTGTAAACTCCTCGTGATCAGCTTACATTTGTTAGTAGGACACTCGTGGACACTCGCTAGTACTAGTATTAATTCGAATGTTTCTCCTGTGCCTTGCGCCTCGAATATCGTTGCCGTCAGTCTAACGCTTTTGCCTGGACTCTTCGTCCCGAGTACTAGTCCCCCAGATGCAGGATTATATATAATTAATGTTCCTGTGCCTCCTGCATCTGTAGCTGTGCTCTTTTTCTGCCGTTGATGTTGCTCGGAGCTTGTACATGTGCGGCACTGATTCACGGGAGGGCCCGGGGGAGGGGGGGGGAAGGGGAGAGGGGGGAAGGGGAGAGGGAGGAAAGGGGGGGGAAGGGGGGGGGGGGTGCGCAGGTGTCGGAGCAAGGCTCTGCGGTTGAGCGCGCGCTCGGGGCCGGCTTAAGTTGCGAGCGGGGTCCCAAGCCCCAGCGTCGCAGGCTCTATATGTTACAAGCCTCCTCGCCGAAGAGCAGCGGAAGATCTAATTTGTATCATTCTTCTGGCGCTATAAGCAGCGGAATATTTAATTCAAATCACTTTATTGAATTTAAGAAGAGCAGCGGAATATTTAATTCAGATCACTCTTCTGGCGCTGCAGCCGCTGGCCCCGCGGCTGAGCGCGCGCTCGGGGCCGGGGGGCAGGCGGGCGCAGAGAGGGGGCCGAGCTCCGGCTCCGGCTCCCGCGCCCTTCGCCTCCCCACGAGGTACGCCTGCGCAGGACAGGCGCCGCGCGTCCCGTGAGCCCCGCGCCGCGCTGCCTCCGCCTCCGCGGGCGCGCGCGCCTGGATTCTCCCTTTGCCCTTGGCCTCCACTTGGCGCGGCTCCATTTCGTACATGTCCCGCACCCGCTCTGCGCGGACCACCTTTGGTTTGAATTCGAGGACGTGCTGGGCGGGGATGATAGCTATAGGTGGCGGAGGCGACCAAAAGGGAGTCGAACCACGTCGAATTAATCTCATTAATGGCTTATTAGCTGTTCTTAGTTATAGAAATCTTAAAACGGGGATAAATATACAGCGGCGGACCGTAGGTGGCGGACGAGACCTGGATGCGGCCGGGCACCCCCGTGCTCTCCATCCTGCGCGGCGGGCCGGGGCGTGGGCCGAGGGGCGGGCGCGCGCGAGGGGCGAGCGTCCGGCCTATCCCATGGACTCGAGCGTTTAGAAAAGAACTAATGCCTTTTGAAAGCCCCCGCTTAGCTTCGAATTCGTTGATTTCTTATATGGCGGGCGCCGGGGGCACCGGGAGGCGAGGTTGACGCTGTCGCCGTAGACGTCCCACGCGATCTTCCTCGTCGCGATCACCCCTGCGGCCCCGCGCGAAGGGCGGAACGTCAAATAATCAAATAAAAGGGGCGGCGAGGGGCCCCCGAGCCGCCCCGGCTCCGAGCCGCAAGCCTGCGCGCCTGCAACCACCGAGCTGCGGGGCGGCGGCGGCGGCTGTCAGACGGTGGGCGCCGGAGGGAGCCGGGGGCGCGAATGGGCGCGCGGACCCCGTGTTGAGTCCGGCGCTGCGAGCGAGAGCGAGAGCGAGCGCAGGGGCGTCAGAGCGCGATCCGCGAGCTCGAGGGCGGGGGCAGAGCCCGAGCGGGCGTGGCGCGGCCCGTGCGGGGCGGACCGGAGCTTGAGATCGACGCCCGCCACCGAGGAGACCTCCTGCGCATGCCGGGCCGGATCGGATGCCGTGAGCGCAACGCGAACTTAATTAATTAAGAGTCTCCTATCCAATGATAAAACCCACTTCTAGTACGAGCTAATGAGCTAATGTATATACAACGGACCCGCATGGCGGCGAAGACGGCGAGGCAGAACTCGACCATGTGCCCCGGCGGCTCCCGCGTGATGTAGAATGCCTGCGGGCCGGGCCGGAAGCGTCGGGGTGCGCCCCGGCGGGCCCTTGGCCAACGCAGCCGGCCGGCCGCGCGTGGGGACTTGCGAGTAATTATAAAATTGCGTACCGTGTCCCCGATGAGCTTCACCTGCTCGCGATCGGGGGCGACTTTAATTTCAGCGAGGCACTCGGTGGGCAATGGCGGCGGCCCGGCGGCCCGGCGGCGCGGCGCGGCCCGGAGGCTAGGGGCCAGCGCGCGCCTTCTCAACGCGGAAGCGGTCGTTGACGGCGTCGAAGGCGCGGAAGATTGACTGCGCATGCGTGCACGCACGCCGCCCCGCCCCCAACGCCTTAGCGGGCCGGCGGCCCGGGGGCAGGGGCGGGGGCGGGGGCGGGGCGGGGCGGGGGTGGGGGCGGGGCGGGGCGGGTCGGGGGCGGGGCGGGGCGGGGCGGGGGCGGGGCGGGGGCGGGGCGGGGGCGGGGGCGGGGGCGGGGGCGGGGGCGGGGGCGGGGGCGGGGCGGCGGTGGGGGCGGGGGCGGGGGCGGGGCGGGCCTGGAGGAGGGCGACCGTCTGCGCGGGCGGCTTCTCCGCCGAGAGCGCAGCGAAGCCCTGCGGCCGCGGGCAGGCCAGAAAAGAATTCGAATGGTCAGAAGAGAAGCCAGTCAGAAGAAAGAAGCAAGGAAGAGCGCGGAGGCGCCGGCGTGCGTGCCGGGATGTCGAAGAAGGCGAGCGTGGCGTCGTCCAGCAGCTGCGCACGCGTCGTTGGAGAAAGCTTCGTCGCTTGCGTTCGTTCTTTGAGAGAGATAGCTCAACGCGGCTTATGTATAATTAGGTGCGGCGGCAGAGTTGCAAGTTTTTAAGGGTCTGCCCTGTCGGGCAACCCTGGCACGCGTGCCTTGCTTGCACTCGGTGTTCTATATCAACTCTAACCGTCCCGTGCGGCCGGCGCCGGCGCACGTCGGCGATGCGCTGCTCGCCGGCGATGAGGCGGCGGGCGATGTCGGCGGGCACCATCGTCCGCAGCAGCGCGTCCGCCCGCTCCTGCAGGTCAGAGAGCGTCAAAGCTGGCGGAGCGGGGCGGAGCGAGGGCCTGGGGCGGCGCGGCGCACGACGGCGGCGCGGAGGGCGCGCTGCTCGGCGACGAGCGCCGAGACGTCCCTCGCCACCACCACGAAGAACGGCTCCTCCCCTGCCGCCGCCGAGCTCAGGCGGGGCGGGGCGGGGCGAATTCGCGCACGGTCGCGGTCGGTGCTCTCGGTGAGGCCCCCGCCGAGGGAGACCTGCGCGGGGAAGCGTTCGCCGCCCCGCCGCACCCCTTCGATCGAGTCCTCCTGCCGGGCGCTTGAACTAATTGCAAACAAACATGCAGCTGCAGAGACGGGGAAGGGCGCGGGCGAGCCTCGGGGTTGCCACCGATGACTCCGCTGCGGATCGGGACGCTGTGCGGGGTTTCTAAATCTTGAATCGACTGCGCGCTGCGAGGGGCGGCCTCAGCTGCGGGAGCTCGAGACGGAAAGCTGCGGCGGGCCCTCGCGTTGGCCGGCGCATGCGCGCCTGAGGCGGCGGTCGCGAGGCGCGAGCCGCAGGGAGGGGAAGAACTCCTCGAGGCGGGACCCCGCGAGGTCCTCGGGGGCGCCGCAGTTGAGGATCGCAGCCGCCGCCCCGTTCGCTTTCTGCGGCGCGTCCAAATTAAAGGCCCCCGAAGCAGGAGCGGCGGGACAGCGGGGCGGGCCTGAATGACGCCCCCAGCGTCGACGATAAACGTTGGGTCTGCACATGCGAGCTCTTCGGTTGGGTCTGCACACGATTAGGAGAGTCGTGCACGACCCTCAATTCGAATCTAAAGCGGCCCTCACCGATGGTCCCCGGGAGCCTCAGGACGGACCCGCCGAAGAGGATCGCATTGGTGCCCTGCACGCGGCGTCGGCGCCGGTGGGCGGCGGGGGGGGGGGGGGGGGGGGGGGGGGTGCGGGGGGGGGTGCGGGGGGGGGGGGGAGACATCGCAGCAGTGGCGCTGCGGCGCACGTTTGCAAGGAATGTCTGCGCGATCCGCCCCATCTCCATCTGGACCTGCCGGAAGCCCCCGCGCCAGAAGGGCGCGCCGATAGGCGTCTGGGCGACGGCGAGCTCGACCGACAGCGCCGCGAGTGCCGCGGTGCCGTACTGCGTCACTAGAATCTGCGGGACATGTCACAGTGTGAGTGAGCGCCCGCGGCCAAGGCGGCGGGCGAGGGAAGGGGCGTTGGGGTGCGGGGCCGGACAGCGATGGAGAGGAGGCCCCGGCGCTGCTGGGCGCGGGTGGCCGCCACGACGACGGCGAAGGACGCGGCGACGAGGCCTAGGGCCAAGACGGCTACGATGCAGAAGCGGAGGAAGAGGCCCGCCAGAGGGCCTGCGCATGCGGGCGGGCGGCGCAGCTGAGGCGCGGCGCGGAGCGGCGCCGGCACCGGCGCCGGCGGCGGGCTCGCGTGAGCGCGGCGGACCGAGGAAAGGGGCCCTCCTGCCCTCCATCTGCGCCCCACGAGCCATCACGAGGCGAAAAGTAACCGTATGCCGAGCGAGGAGCTAAAATCGTTTTTTCAGAGAAAAGAGGCGCGCCTCGAAGCGGGCGTAGTCGGCGATCGCCGCCTCCGCCTCCTCGGCCTGCGTGGGGCGCCAATCAAAAATTATATATAGTGTCTTATAAGACTTTTGATTTATATAAATCTTTCTCGTTATATATATTGTGACTGTTAAGACTATGTGGGGCGCAGAGGGGAGTGAGGTGCGCGCGGCGGCACGTGCGGAAGCCGTGCAGAGGCGAGCTCGAGCAGCGAGCAGACTTTATCGGCGAGCTTCGAAATTCCACCGCAATCCCGAAATTTTCAGACGGCGCGGCGCACCTCGTCCTCGCGATCGCCGCTCGGCGCCTCGGACCCGAGGGCGGGGGCCTCCCCCTCCTCCTCCCCCTCCCCCTCGACCCCGCCCCCCCGCTCCGACGGTGACGACGCCGCCGCTTCGTCCGACTGCAGGTTGGGCGTGTCCGCCCCGTACGCCTGCGCCTCTCCGCCCGTGGCATCAGGTGCCGCCTCCTCGCGCTTGGGGAAGAGGGGGCCGAGGATTTCCGCTCGGATTTCGCGCGCAGTGCTCCGCGGGATCTGAGTCGGGTCTTCAATTTTAATTCGAGGCGGCAGGGGCGGGCGGGGAAGGGCCGAGCGGGCCTGCAGGAAGACGCGGAGAAGGCGATCGCGGGTCCACCTCACATACCAGAGCACGGGCAGCATCACCCCGAATCTGGGCGCCCGGTGAGGCGGGGCGAGCGCCGGCCCGATTGCGGGGCGGGCGTGCATGAGGAAGACAGCAAGGCCAGCGGCGGCGCAGAAGAGGGCAAGGGAGGAGCGGCGCATGGCGCCCAGTCGGTGGATCTGCAGGCGGCCGAGCTCGTAATTTGGAGGCACGCGGGGACCGGGCCGTGGCAGATTCAGAGAGCGGCGCGGACTGAGCTGGTGACGAAACTAAACGCCACGGCCAAGTTGCCGCCGGGGAGCGCCACGTGTCTGGCCATGGGGCGCTTATAATTAGGCTTCAGAGGAACCGAAGGAGGGAGGAGGAGGGGAGCAGAAATTAATTGAAGGCCTAGATCTAGAGGGTTCGCACGAGTTGGCGAGGAGGAAGAAGAGGCCAGGGGTCATCCGGCCGGCCGCGATCGCGCGGAGCGCGGACGCAGACGCAGATGCGTTGGCGGCAGCCGCCGCGGGCGGCCCCGCGGCCGCGGCTGCCGCCGGAAGCAGGGCTGCCGCCGCCAGAACGTCCTCGGCCGAGCGGAGCGCCGTCAAGAGGCCGTCCAGGAGAGTCACTGTGCGGTTCCTTTGGCTGACGGCCGCGGCGGCAGCCGCGGCGGCCGCGGCGGGGCCGGACGTCGACGGCGGGCGCCCGGCGCCGGCGTGGCCGGGGCGTTTGGAAGCAGTACCAGCTCCCGCACAGTGACGTTGGACGACCAGAGCTGCTCGCGCGTCAAGAGAGGCGGCGCCCGGACCGCGGTCCAGGGCTGGGAGAGCAGAAGCGCACGTCTGCAACGGGAACGGATTTCCCGAATTCTCCCTCGGGCACGTTGAAGAACAGTTCCTGCAAGGGCGATCAGGAAGCTGCCGCAGCGGGCCCGCCTGAACCCCTCTCTCCGATACGGCACGCCTGAAGAGCGCGTCGCAGGTCCTCAGTGCACTCGCGGAGCTGCGCTGCGGCGGCGGCGGCGGCCGCCGGCCCGCGGAGGGCGGGCGGCACAAGGGGCGGGGGCGAGGCGAGTACCGCCAGCTGGAACGCCCGCGCTTTCTGTGGGCCGAGCTTCACTTCGAATTCGAGGGCGGCCGGCAGCGGCCCTCGCGATCGCAGGAAAGGGGCGCGCGCGCCTCGCCCATGCAGGGGACGTACGAGCGCGTCCGCATCGCGCTCAGCGCTCGGCTGCGGCGGGGCCGGGCCGGGCCGGGGGGCAGTCACTGAGTCAGCCTCGAATCGACGCGCCATCGGGCGCGGCGCGAAATTTGAATCTGCGCACTTGTGCACGCGGAAGCTGGAGCGAACCACATGAAAGTTCGCGAGGAGCGCCGCCAGCAGCGCCAGCACCTGCCCGCCCACGGTCACGCTCCACTTGCTATTGGGGAGTGCGCGGTACGGAGAGGCACGCACGGAGAGGAGGAAGGCGACGTGGAGGACGGCGAAGGCGCGGTGGTAGCGGGCCCGCACGTCGGTGGCCACTTCGCGGCGCTGCGCGGCCGACCCGTGCGCCCACTGCCGCTTCAGCGTCGACGCGGCGGAGGACGTCCCGCCCCCTGTGTCCTCGCTCGGCTCCGACGCCGATGCATCCAGCAGCGCCGTTGTTGCGTCCTGCGCGGTCGGCCGCCGTCGGTCGGTCCTCGAGCTCGCGCCGAAGCGTAGCGGGGCGGGCAGCGCGCGCGCGCCTCCAGATCGTTGTCGAGGCGACGCTCACGCAAGCCGCCCATGCGTATCGATATCGCGCGCACGCCCGAAGGGGGCGCCCGCGCCTCCCGCTCCGCCTGCGCCCGCTGCGGGAGCATGCGCAGGCCGTTAAGACACATAGTAAAATGCGGAGTTTTAACCCTCGGCTTATCTTAATTGATTTTGTTGATATATCTCGTATATTCTATTTCAATCAATCGATAATCTGTGTATATCTTATCGAATATTCAATTATTTCGATTATTTTGTATTCTTTTCGATATTTTATCTTAAATTTCTCTTATTTTCCGATTAGTCTTACTGAGTCTATCGATAATCTGTATATATTTCCGAATAATATAACTGAATCTCAATTAGATCTTGCCTCTGGTTAAAACTCCGCATTTTACTATGTGTGATTGGTCTAAAAGTTAATTGATTTAATCGATATTATATTCATGTACTTTCTCGATTAAATTTAATTAAATTTAATTCATTTAATCGGAAATATATCGCTAAACTCGATTAAGATCCATAAAAGATTCATTTGTTAAATAAAACAAATCGATCTCTTATTGAATTCAATCGTAATTATACATGAAATTGATATGTTATTATCATGTTTTAATGATTCTAAGGGGGGACCCTTAGGATTTTTGAAATAATTGGGTGTGACAGGTGTGACAGGTCTATCCCAAACTTTTGATAGTTCATTTTTATGTTATAGAAAAGTTTGGGATAGACCTGTCACACCTGTCACACAAACCATATTCAGTAAGGATCTCTTTTAATGTTAAAATTTCAGTGTTAGTTGGTGTAGTTGATTCACAAAATGCATCCTGTCACACCTGTCACACAAACCATATTCAGTAAGGATCTCTTTTATAATGAAAAACTCAGTAACAATAAGTAAGAAGTTTATCTATGTAATTCTACTTGAATAAACAAATGAAATAATCGAGTGTGACAGGTGTGACAGGTCCATCCCAAACTTTTGAGAGTTCATTTTTATGCTATAGAAAAGTTTGGGATAGACCTGTCACACCTGTCACACAAACCATATTCAGTAAGGACCTCATATATTGTGAAAATCTCAGTGTTAGTTGGTGTAGTTGATTCAAAAAATGCATTTATACTCTGATTCATTGTTATTTCCTGTGAAATTTGAGTCAACTCAACCCACTTAGTCAACCCTCCCATTGAATTCGTAACAAAATCCATATACTTTTACTACTTTTACGATTAATATGAGTCAACCTTGAGTCCACTTAAATAATAGGGTAATAGGGGGAATCTAGGGCAGATGCTGAGTGTTATTGTAAGGAAATCGAATAGTATTCGAAATACTTGACATTGCTTAATGTAGGGTGCATTCATATTTCGGCTACATCATACAGTAGAATTCTATTGTAACAAAAGCTACTGTAGAAAGAAAATCATTGTAGAAAGCTATTGTAGGAAAGGATATATTATATCCTTTTTTAACGATTGCCATTGTAATAAAAAGGTAAATTACCCTGTTTATCATTATAGAAACCCATCAAAACGGGAATCTATCATGTTTATGTCTCTCAGTCTTCTCAAATGTTAAGAAATTCATTGTTTTATCGATCTCATCTGCTACTGATTGTGTTTTATGCTGAGCTTCTTTACCACAACTGAATATATCAATTGCTAACATGCCTTCATTGGAATAACAATGAGCTGTGCAATGGCTTTCATCTAATAGCAGAACCAATGCAAAACCAGGAGGTGATAGTTTGCCATCAAATATCTCACAATGCTTATGAACAATCCTAATACCTTGTCTCAATACTGCTTGTTCAAGGGTTCCCATAATCCAATTACCTAGGAAGCTAACATGCTCATAACCTGTTGCTATAGCTGATTTAGCCTTGTAATCAAGCATAACATGAAAGCCTCTGTATTTAGTCTCCATTAAGAATACCTTAGAAAAATTAACTAGTCAAACCTAATGCAAATATCCCTATACTCTACTCTGATTGATGAAGTAGCTCTTTTCCTGTGTGCTTGACTCTTTCTTTTGTTACAGTCCCTGCAACCTGATCCTTCACATGATTAAAGGGATAGGTAAGGATCACCTTATTACACTGCAAACATCTCACAGATACTTTCTCTTGAGCTTTGATGTAATGTGTCTCACTGTAATCGAATTTATCTTTACCATGAACTGTCATAGCAGCATCAATAAACTTTTTTGTTTACTATCCATACTCTATATATAACCAATATTCTTATGGAGCAGTATCCTGTCCAAAAATGGGGAAATATCGATTTGTGCCATAATACTCAGCATAGGTATTCTGCCTTGCAATAAAATCGGTTCTCTCAGCATATAATACACACTTGTAGATACCAAACTTGGTGGCTCTCACCAGAAACTGATAGTCTTCCAAACCGAAATTGACTCCATGATAAGCAATACCAAAATTATCATATGGGGTGATCACAACTGCAAAATTAGGAGTTCCACCCTCTACTTGACATACAGCATATACATCTGGTGGATATCCACAACTACCTTGTAGTGGTCACCAATTTCAACAAGAGAGTCTACTACTGCTGTTTGTTCATTTACAACAATGGGGAATATCTTTATAATGTATGGGGCATTCATGCTGGGGACATAGGTTCGAATTCTTGTGTTAGGATCAATGGGATTGGGTTGATCATTCACAAATAGAGGCGCTCCAACAGCCCCACCAACCCTAAGACCATCACCAATATAAGCTCCCCCGATTTGCAGTTAATAGCTCCAGACCTAGATTCAAAAGAATAAGTAGACAGAGGATCTCCATAGCTATCTGGGTCTCCATAATGAGCAGAAAAGTTTGCATTGGTAACAAGTAGCTTAGTTGTCTTAACTAATCCATTATTTTATCACATCTGAGTTCCTGCAATCTCAGTTTGTGGGTGGAACCAAAGGTGTTCATTGTAGGTTGGACCTCTGTGGATGGGAGACCCTCTACATCATCAAATGTAGCATGCTGCAGAACATGGTTTGCTGGGGCAGCTAATGATAGCTGTGGTGTTATAATTCGCTCTATTGGTGTGGGTGCCTCTGCCATTTTACATTAAAGGGATATATCTTTTATGGGGTTGGGTCATCAATAATATCTGGCTCCATGTAAAACCCTGTAACTGAAAGAGTATCAGGAGTTACACCTCTAAGAGCTGATACAGCGGCTATATCTGTTCTCAAACCGATAAGAGTTATAGTATATAACCCAATATCTGTAACAAACAAGTCAAAGGTGAAATTATTATTATAAACACAGTAGCCATAACCGAAATGATTATATCCCTGAACATTGAAATAGTATTTATGACCTACTTGATTGTTGTTGGCTCTACAAAGGGAAAGCATTGCAGATGGAATCGCAAGACCTCTCAGTACTCTTTTGGTTCCTTCAATTAATTCCGAGTTTTCAAGAGTAACAGTATATCCAATGTAAAATTGAATTAATGGCTGCTGTGCGACAGGAGTATATAATCGAATTCGTTGGGGGTCTTCCACATTTTGCTCTAGAGTATCTGGGACATCATTATACGAAATGGAGGATGAGAGTTGACCTGACACTCTGCAACCACCCCAATAAATGCTCCTCCTGATCTCACAGTAACAGCAGCAGTATTCTTGTCGAAATCTAGGGCTTTCAGGGCAACACTGTAAGCATCAGGACCTCCATTTGTAGGCTGGAAGAAGTTAGCATTGGTGACAAGAAGTCGAGTTGTTTTAACCACACCAGAATTCTTATCAGCTCTCAGCTCTTTAACTCGAATAATCGAATTCTTATCAAAGGAGTTACCATTGGAATTGGGTCTCTCTGTGGATTCTAAACCACGAACCTCATCATTAACTTCATGCTGGCGAAAATGCATTGCAGGGGATCCAAGGGAATATATTGGAAGTTGAACTCGATTATATTCACCCATGGCTTCTTTTACTAAGAAGGAAAGAAAAATAAACTACCATCAAGCCAAAGTGATTAAATTCGATCCAAGGGATTGGTAAACAGTTGAAAGAACTTGCAGGTTGGATGTCATTGCTTTAATGTTGTTATCACACTCATTGTATTTAGCAACAGGGTCACCATATGCAGCTTGAGCAAGGACATTAACCAAGAGGTTTTTATACTCATTTACAACTGGTGAGAGCTTGTTAGTTTGCTGAATCGTTTTTTCAACTGTTTGTAATGCGTTTACAAGGGTGATTGTATCAAAAGAAAGTGCAACAGGCTCAGTAGAATAGGTGGTTCCACCAAGAGGATAGGTCGCCATTTATAATACTGTGATATTTTTAATTTGGTCTATTTGACTTTGGAGATTCTCACAGGTTTGTGTTAAATCTTTGCATTTTTGGGATAACTCCTTCACTGCTTCAATGAGAACCGGAATTAAACCTGTGTATGCAAGGGTCAAATAATTTTCGTGATTTTTACCTACTACTTCTGGTATGACTTTTTCGACATCTTGCGCAATCAAACCTAAGTTTACTTTCTGTTTTCCATCACCAATCTTTTTGTAACTCACACCCTGTAATTTCTCAATTGCTGAAAGGGCGCCGGTTATATTTTTAATGTCGGTTTTGTATCTTCTATCACTTCCTTGTGTAAGCCATCCCCAAAAGTAAACGTCACCATTATTATAAAAAGCTTGCATTGTTATATCATTTCCTGCTCTAAAATGGATCATTTCGTAACCATAACCTTTAATGTATGTAGTTGATGATGAACCGAAATAAACTCTCCCATTACCTTCATCTGATGTTATCCAAGTTCCGGTTGCCCAAGTTGTGCGAGCATCTTTACTATATACATTATCCCAGCTGATCATACCATTTGCTGGTGAGGTTCTCCCTTTTTCTTTCGTCCATCCAACCATACCAATATAACATCTCCCTTTTCTTGCAACAAATCTAACATGTGAGAAATAATCACAAGCAAAAGAAGCCCACGCCAAACCATCGTGATAATCTGTGGTTCCATAATTTGAGACAGTCTGATAAGTATTAACTCGCATAATGTGGAACCATCTACCCGATCGATAACCTCCAATATCGAAATATCGACAATTCGACCAACACAAATATTGGACATGACATGTTTGCATATTTGCTGGGACTTCAATTTGCGCCCAATCACCACTTGTCGAATCACCTTCAACAATACTATAAAATCCATCGACGGGATTAGAATAAGAAGCTGTCCAACCTGACACCCAAGATCCACTAAATGATAGACCACCACTACCTGTTCCACTCCAAGTATCAAAACCTGTAATATTTCCAACTAAATTCGTTGTTAGTAGATTTGGCTTACTATAAATGTTATCCCAAGAAACATAACCTGTGTGACCACCATAACTACTTCCTGTCCAAGTGCGAGTAAATCCAATGCCCATTATGTAAACTCTTCCTACCTTTGGAATAATACGAAGGCGAATAAAGCGATTTCCCAACATAATAGGGACATTTTGTAAACCATTGTGGTTTCCATCTGGTGCGCTTTCATATTGATGATAACTATTCACTCTTGCAATGAAAACCGCATTTCCTTGTCTATTAATTCCCCAAATCTCAAAGTAACGACAATTTACCCAAGGGAGATATAATAAGTGGGCTGTTCCCGTATATAAATCAGTGGGTATTGTGTAATCAACCCATGAGCCGTTTACAACTGTGTCGCCACTCTCATTATTGTAAGCATACCCACCGTAATTGTAATAGGGTTCCCATGCTGTTCCACCTTCAAAACCCCAACCTCCTGCATAACCATGTGGCGAATTTCCTGCAACTGATGCATCATATTCTACACATCGAGGCATTGTTTTGTCGCCAAATTTATAGTTTGTAGTTGCATTTATTGAACCCCCATTAATAATTGTTCCACTTATAGTCGGAGCGGATACAGTATTATTCACCCAAAGGTTGCCGTTTTCATAAGATTTTAATAATGCTGCATCCCCTGAGTTTCTGAATTCGATGCAAACGCTGTCACTATTGGGTCTACCTCGAATATATGTAGTGCTGGCGTTTCCAAAATAAAACCGCTCATAGTTGTCAGTTGATTTAAGCCATGTCTGGACAGCCCATGTTGCTGTTTGTGGGAGGTCTGCGGCTGTAAATAAAGCGGGACGACTGTAAATATTATCCCAACTAATCAAACCATTCGCTGGTGCTGTTCTTCCTACTTCTTTTGTCCATCCAAGCATTCCAATGTGAATTCGTCCTTTCTTTGCAAAAATTCCAATATGAGAGAAATTCCCACAAAATACGGAAGTCCATAATAAACTCGAATGCCAATTTGTGTCGGCTGTGTTTTGAACATTTTGATACGTATTCACTCTCATAATATAATTCCAACGACCATTGCGGTATCCATAAATATCAAAATATCTTGAATTCGTCCAACATAAGTATTGTATGTGACAGGTTTCATTCCTGCTGGAACAACACACTGCATGTAGCCACTGCCACTTTCATCATCTGTCTGGTTGCAATAAAAACCCTCTACTGGGTTATCTGTTGTGGGTTTCCATGCTGTTGTCCAAGCCCAGCTGGGAATGCTACACCTGTGCTATTCCAACCACTTACAACATCAAACTCGGAATATTTGCCAACAGGATTGAAAGCAATATTATCGTAATGCAATAATCCTGCATCATTATCAGTTGCTCTTTGTCGACTCCAACCAAAGACACCTGTAAGATAAATGCGACCTTTTCGCCCTTGAACATATATTTTACTGTAAAATTCGCAGTTTACTGAAGTAAATATTATAGCTGGGTATGTTCCATCTTGAACTGCAACATCCTGAAGTCCTTGATAGTTATTTATTCGTCTTAGGAAATGTTGATGTCCATTTACAGTTTGCCCGTAAATATCGAAATATCGACAAGTATGCCACAGTAAAAGTTGAATATAAAACGATTTCATACCTTCTGGAACTGTCCAACGCATAAAACAACCATTACAATCTTCATCATTTTGTGGTATTGTATAACATCCTGTTTGTCCTGTTCTTTGTCCTGTCCAATTGACTGTCCAATTATTTGCGCTTCTATCTGTTGATACTACATCTAACTGATCAAAATCATAACCTTTTGGAATTGTGGTTCCACCAATTTGTAGAGTGGTAGCATTCACAGTTCCATTGACAGTCCCACCTGTAAGAGGCAAATAGTTTGCAAGAGCTGTTGTTAACTCTGCATCTGTTGCATAACTGCTTAAATCTGCAGAGGTAAGATAACCTTTATTGGTAAGGTAATCATCTGTGACCACTCCTGAAAGGGTTGTATTGTGTAAGTTTTTTGCTGCCATCCTCTGATTGACTTCTAAGGCGCCACCTGATGTTGTTTTAATCCAGGACATCTCACATTTACCATGATCATCTGTGGGTTGTCCTGCAACTGGAAGGTAGTTTACAACTTTCTCCCTTGTAAACACGATTTTAGGTCTTGCTCCATCATATGGGTCTTGATCTGTTACATTAACTTGAATTGCTGCTGAAAAATTGGCTACTTGTCCTGTTTCTCCTGGGTGATAATTCGTTACATAGATACTTGGGAAAGTATCATTAACTCCCACATTAAAATCGCCATCATAAACTCCATTAACAATTGGATCCCTGGGTAATCTTACTGCAAGAGTTCCCACCATTGGGGTTCCTGTTTGACCTGTAAAAGTCCCATTGAGACTAACATAATGATCATTCAAAAATAGCCTTTCAGGTGTATTACTGGATTGGTAAAGTGTAACTCCATTGAAAACATTTCCAATCGCATTCAACAGTGCAAATACTGGTTGTTGATCGATTTCACTCCAAGGGTGTCTGTGATTGCAGTTGGTGATCTGGGAATAATCATGACTGTGTGGATCAGGTGGAAAAGTTAATGGTGGATTTACGATTTGCTCCCATAAATGCCCATGGGAACTGGGAGGGAATGTTAATGGTGGATTTGTTATATGCTCCCATAAATGCTCATGTGCAAAATCTGTTATTTCATCTTTTGTGTGGGTGTGGTTGTCGATCCAACCTAAAACTACATTGGATGTAGGATGATTTGGTAGATTTGCTGCAATATTCACAGTCAAATAGTCGACTTCTAGATTACTTCCGTAAATATTGCTTGCCCATAGATTACTGGTGTAAATGTTACTTGTATAAAGGTTACTGGTGAAAATGTTACTTGTGACTGTAAGGTTTGTGTCATTTTTGATCACAAAAAGAGAAAGAATGTTTGTTAATTCACCTTCATCAATATATCCTTGCTCTTCTAAATAATCCTCTGTGACCACTCTCGAAATAGTCTCATTGTGAATATTCTTTGCAGCCATCCTCTGATTGGCTTCCAGAACCCACCATAGTTTGTTTTAATCCATGCAAGCTCTGCCCTTCCATAGTTATCATTTGCAGTTCCCACTATGGGAATATAGGAATATTTATCTCGACTGAAACTATCATTGGTCTTGATCCATCTAGACTGCTTACATCTGCTACATGAACCTGTATAGCAGAGTTGTAATTTTGGTAGGTTGCTGGGTCTGTTGGGACTCTGAATGTATCTGTGGGAATGTCAGCCTCCATGTAGCTTGACACAAAGATATTTGGTATGGTTGCTCCTGGTTCAGGTGGTGGATTATAAGAGCCTGGTAATGTCCTAATATGAAGTGGTCCTCTCATAGCTGAATTCGCAAGTGTCCCATTCACATGAACATAGTGGTGATTCAAAAAGATCCTTTCAGGGACATTGCAAGTCTGGTAAAGAGAAACTCCCAGAGTAGCAAGAGGCTCAACTTTTGCAAATTCTGGTTGGTCATTGATCTCATCCCAGGTGTGTTCATGGTTGCTTGCTGCAAACTTATCTGGAATCCCATCAATATCACCCCAATCATGCCTGTGGTCTTCTGGTGGGTATTTCTGTGGTTTGCCTAAGATCTCATCCCAGTCATGATTGTGGTCCTCTGGAGGATATCTCGCTGGTTTATTGTTTATTTGCTCCCAGTCAGGGAAGATCTCGAAAACCTCAGGTTGCAAACCATCTGGTAACAGTTCCTCATGGGGGTCATGGGGTTGCTCATAGTCAACAGCTGGGGGATCATGACCATCTGCTAAATACTCCTCATGTGGTTCATAATTCTGCTCATACTCATACTCTTGTGGATCATGTCCATCTGCTAAATACTCCTCATGGGGTTCATAGTTCTGCTCATACTCATACTCTTGTGGGTCTAAGCCATCTGGTAATATTTCCTCCTCATTGGGGTCATATTGATCATATTCATACTCTTGTGGGTCGAAACCATCTGGTAAATACTCTTCCTCATCTGGAACGAATTGATATTCATCAAGCTCTAATATATCGACTTCAGGAGGTAAATACTGCTCATCTATTTGCTTTCTGGGTTCAATTATAGGTTTATTGCGAACTTGCTCCCAACTCACAATATGCTGCCCAAAGGCTACATCTTCAGTTGCTGTGTATTCTCTTCCAGGCTGCTTCTTTGGTGTTAGATCGGGTGGTCCATTGGGAATGGAATAGGGAATGGGACAGTAGGTCCATTGGGACCATAATGCTCAATGATTTCCCTTAGAGTTTTCTCACTAACAAGCTTCTCTCCATTTGCATACACATTGCTGCATGGATATTTCGCCATTGCCTGGTTCGAATTCCAAGGTCTTTCACATTGCTATACAAAGGCAAAGGTGCCTATCCATTTCGACTAAATCAGGATGCAAATGGATTGCTACTGGTTGACTGGGGCTACTGTTGATTGTAATTGATGGCTTTTTTGATGGACATCTTTTGGAGTAAAGAACCCAAAAGGCTCATTTCTTGCAAAGTCATATGTAATATCCTTGGGGTAGACATCATTTGTGTAGGAGACCTGATTTGTATTGGCAATGGGACCCACTTGCAATACTTGGGGACCTCAGCTTTTGCAGTGCTGCCCTCATTGTAAATTCGCAAAGCTGTGTTCTGTTTGCCCTGCTCATCTTGAACATTGAAAATCAATCGACCACTATCGAACCTGGAAGGTATATCTGGGTGAGTGCCACTGGTTTTCAGTTTCCTAGGTCTCCTTCTGGTGGCTTTGATCTCTGCCACTTGGTTTGCTTTCACATTACCCAAACTAAAAGCAACACTGACATCCTCTTTATCTGGATCGGTTTGATTCACAGATAAAGCATGCTCCCTTGATTGAGTCTTTGATGAATTATCAGAGCTGTGGTCAATTGAAACTGAACCCTTTACTTTAATATTATCAAAGTTCACATGCTTGGTGCTGCTTGCATTATCATCTTGAATGGTTTCTAGATTGGGTGGGTAATTGAAGCTCATGGCTTTTACTATATGGATTTATAAAATTCCTGATAAGTAAAAGATGCCTCTCAAAGTAGTTCTCAGTTTGTCAGGGGAGGTGCAAGGGGCATTATCATAACCAGGCTGCTCAAAGAAATCGAAAATCGAACTGGCAGGAGAATAATCGATCTTGTGGATCTTGTGAGTGGAACTTCCACTGGTGGGATCATTGCTATTGGGTTAAACATCAGGCATCCTGATAAACCAGGTGAACCTAAACTGACAGCAAACGATTTACACAATATTTACCTAACTCAACTGCCCTTGATTTCGCAAATCCTCGAAATATCATTGAAAATGCCCTATTTAACACAAAGTATGATGTGGGACCCTTGGAGACTGCAATCAATTCAGTTACTGGTGAATCACTAATACAGGATTCCCTTAAGGACATTGTGATCACATCCTTTGATACTCAGAATATGAAACCAATATTTATCACAAATGACAACAATTACAACTTTATGCCTTGTAAGATTGCTGCTAGGGCTACTTCTGCTGCTCCTACATATTTCTCTCCTGTAAGCATTGTTGATTTCAATCGGGGAGTATATGTCTGTCTTATTGATGGTGCCATTTCGGGAAACAATAATCCCAGTGTGTGTGGTTACAGCCATGCAAAGAAGATTTACAGTGATGATGATGATATTATAGTAATAAGCATCTCTTGTGGTGAGGTAGACCCACATTTAGAGTCTGATTATGTGGGTTATGCTTATGAGACTGTAAACAGCTGGGGTATTCTCTCATGGATTGCCTCAACAGATGGAAGCCCATTGATTAACATGCTCATGGCTGCAAGTGAGCTTTCTGCCCTTGATAAAATGGAGGAGCTTTTACCCTACAACTATGATCAGGATTATGGGAGATACTATAGGTTATCAGTCCCTCTTCCAAATCATATAGTAAGCTCCCTGGATGACACATCTAAGATCCCAGACATGCTTGCATTCACTGAAACATACATTGCAGCAAACAATGATATGATCAATAAGCTTTGCAGCCTTCTAGTAGCAAACTATGAACTAAAGAACCCTTCAAAGGCTTACATTTCATCCACTCTCACTACATCACCTCCTTTGGATGCCAATTGGTATCAGCTTGCAGATGATGCCTTTACTGCCTCATCCTCTGTGACAGGTAAAGAGCCTTTCATGGCTAGACTTCAGCATTTGGCTGGGAAGCTGGAGCCTATGCTCCTGAACAGATATGGGAAACCCCACTGAATACCTTCAAGTTGCTTTTCCATATACTTTTGAACTCTCCTCTGTGATTGCCTATGGATCAGGGGACACCAATGCTTTATTAAGACTTTCAATGTGGCAACATCCACTGATGGGATCAACTGGTCTTTTATTCGATCAGATGGGCAAAACAAAATATATGTCTGTGAGAACATTAACAATGCTCACAACTCTGGTGATGTGGCTCTATTGAGTGGGTTCCTCTCAGCATCAAGGATGCTTTTTACATAGGTTATTCTCTGAGAATAAGATATATTCGCATTTATCCCCTTGTGTATGTGAATGCTCCCACAATGAGAGTTGACTTTACAGGTGCCTTTATTCGATAAACTCCAACTGAAAAGAATTATCGATTCCATTCATATCAATCAGTTCACCAAAGTAATCTTTAAACTCCACAGTGAGTTCCCTTATCACCAGGTTTCTGTCATTGATTTGAATAAATTCTGCATGTTCACCACTATGGTAAACATAGCCCCCTATATCTTTACTCAATTGCAATCTAAGGATAGCTCCCTGGTTTTGTGGTTGCGATTTTGGAATTATATTGTGTCTGCTGGCAAAGGGGGACAGCTCTTTAATATGCATGTACAGATACTGCTCAGCATTCATATCAGACATCTTCCTGCTGTCAAAATAATATTGCAAGGGCTTAGAGGAGAGTCTGGGTCCTGAGAAGGTGATTCCCCATGCTGGGTGATCAGGTGTAATAGGTTTGCCATCATACTTTAAAAGGTTCTCAGGTCGATAGGGAGATCCACCAACAGGAGGAGTGCTATAATACCCAGTGGTGTATTCAGTAGAACTTACACCCAAAAGCTTTCCTATTCTCTGGTTGCTTGCAATAAACGAAACTCATGGTTACTGTAAAACTCCACTTTATAGGTTGTTGGTTGTAGAATATCTTGAACTCAAAAGCTACTGTTTGCCTGCAATAGTTTGGAAGCTTGAATAGTTCAGCCCATAATTATAAGGTGTGTGACCCAAAATGACCCTGATTGATGTAGCCACTGGGAAGGGATACACTTGTTGTGTGATCACTTGGTTATATGAACCATCTTGGTAATTAAACTGAACTGTTAGATGATCAGTTCCACACTGTTATAGATACTGTTTGGAATCTCTGCATAGAGAACCCTACATTCCTTGGTCTCTCTACTGGAGTGTGAGGGTGACCCTGTAAGAGTTTTCATTTGTCCTTGCTTCTATCCCTGCTATCAATATTAACGAGCCGGTTCATTTTAATATATAAATATAGATAAAAGAAGAATGCCTGTGGATTACATCGAGGTTAGCTCATTTAATACAATCTCTGGTGATGGTCCCACATCAAGCTTTGTGGCTAGACTCCCAGTAGTTATGAGAATGTGAGGGCTGTGAGACTGGTCTCAGCCGAATTTATAACAGTATCCCTATGGTGAGTGGTGAAACCAAAGCAGGAGATGTGACAGTTGACAATGCATTAGCATTTATTATTCTGAACAAACTCCTGGAGCTGGAAGCTCAGGAATTCCAACAGTTCGCCCAGCTGCTGACTATGAACAATGGAAACAATTCATTATAAGTCGAACACCCCATCCAAAGCCACCAGCAACTGTGAATGTAATTAACTCTAAATCGAAGGCAGAAATCCCAACCATCCATTCGCTGCAAATGGGATGAATCACTGAAACGAATTATATTCCACTCAGCAGTACCATTGTACTTGGCTTTCTCAGTAGCTGTGAACCCAAGCCAACAAACAATCCAAAAGCTGTTGAGTTCGCTAGACTGCTGGGTCTTGATCCTGGAAGATATGGTAACTCCCAATCCAATCACAGGTCTATGATGCTCTCACTGATGGAATCTTTACTGGTGGTCGCGTGAATGGCATTATATCTTCTTTTGAGCCTGAGAAGACCAGGGACAGTGTTTGTTTGTGAGAGTAAAGGAGCTGGGTGATCTGGTGCAATGTGGGGATGGTCTTCTGACTGGTTACTTCACAAAAAGTGGTCCCTGAAAAGACTATGGTGAGCATGTTGTTTACAATTCAACAGAAGCTCACCCACTTACAAATACTATAAAAAAGGTTGGATATCCACTTTCTCGGTTGATATGTAATGCTATAATGAACCAATTGATTTTGAGGGTCAACCTGTTCATCTTACCTTTGAAATTCGCTATGGTGATGAGCCAGCTGGGACCCAGTTTATGAATACTTCAAGATGCGAATGTCACAGCTTCACCTTCCTATCCAGTTATTACAAACTTCGCATAAATTAAGGACATTGGAGATTTTTATGTTGCAGTATATAAAAGAGAATAAATGGATATCACTTCCACTCTTCAAAGACTTCGCTGAAAGAAGCCTAACAACCCAGAAGAGGCGAAAGCCTTTTCCTGGATAACTCCTTATGCTTGGTCTCGAATCCAAATCTAAGCCAGTTCTAGTTGTTGTGAATCCAGCAATACTTTTGAGAATAATGTTGGAAATCGCATTTCCTTCAAGCTACCTCGCTACAATTTCTGTGGAAAACTCGAACTTGCTTTCGACCTCCAGCCATCACGTTTGCTGGTGATACTGACCTAGTTCGCAATGGATACACTCGCCAGTTGGTGCTTTAGTTCAGCGACTTGAAATTACCTATGGATCTTACACCTACCATATTCCATCTGATTCCTTGCTCATTCCCCTGGTCTATTATTCGGAGGATCAACTAGCTAAAAGAAGCGATCAATGGGCATGGTTCATGGCATTCCTGCTCATGGAACCAACCGCTTGGTGGCTCATTCTTTGTTGAAATCCCTGTGCTTGGCTAAATCACTACTTCCCCTTGGTGCTTTACTGGTGAAATGGTGTTACTGTTTGGTTTAAGGATGCTGGAAGGGTTATGTTGAAACTTCCTATGTGGTCGCTCTCTCCCTGTTGTGTGGGACAGTTGCTGATAAGAAGAAGATGATGGTCTTGTGATACTGCTAAGCTACACTTGCCCATGTTGGTCAAACATCACAACTTTCAGTCTTGGTGCACAACCCTGTCATTTCTATTACTTCTCCTCGCCTTTACATGCATGCTATTAATGTTTCTGATGAGCTTTTCGCTACTGTAATTGAAAAGTAAGACTACTGGCATGGCTATTCCCTCCCTTGATATTGGATTTGTAGATGCTAGTGCTTTCCCTGCCAAGGGCAATGCCCAACCCAATCGAATTAACCTCTCTCAAATCTCAGGTCTTGTATATGCTCTGCTTGTTTCAGTTCGTGATCATGAAACTGTTGACAAATCCAATGGCTCCCACAGTGTTCTTAAGACCTATGCCAACTCCAAAGACATCACATTCACAACTGAAATAAATGGTCAGCGACTTTTGCCACTGAGCCAATTTCCTACTCAAAGTGCTGAGCTAATTGCTGATGCCTTCAAATGCTCTAACATGGATAAGGTTGCTGATCGCTATGTCCTTTCAGGACTCCCATTCTGCCTTGATGGAGAAAAGGCAATTCGAAATATTGCCCAGTCTGGTTTTGTCGATTTAACAAATTCCTCCTCTTCATTCCTCACCCTCTACATGCCTTCAGATAAGGTAATCGATGTTAATGTTCGCGCTCTCATGCATTCGTTTATAATTTTGGACAAGGATGGATTACGTCGTATAAATCTTTAGATCTTACCATATTCAGTCACCCTGCATTATTTTTATCTGTATTTATTTAGAAAGATATACAACAATGACTGATTTGGATGAATTTGTGGCTGGTGAAATGATAGAACCACCATTTCGTGTATTAGCAATAGGCAAAATCAGCACTGGTAAATCAGAAGCTGTAAGTATTGGTTGAAGCAAACTGCATGATGCCAAAAAGATTGATGTTGTATTAGTTGTGAGTGGAACCAGCTTCAATCATTTCTGGGATAAAGTGGCAACACTGCAACTGGGAAAATGGGATGCCCCTTACATTCTAAATTGCTAGATGAGAGGCAAGAGAAAATAGAAAAGGCGAACCTGTTAAACAGCTATGTGTGGTTTTAGATGATTTAATCGATAATGAAATAGTCGAT
>QPMI01000526.1:0-257174 GCA_004431415.1 Cyanophora paradoxa
CGTGCCGTCCGCACGCACGGGAGCAACGCTCAGGGTCGCGACGCCGCCGCTGGGCAGGTCCGAGACGGTCGTCGAGGTCTTGCTGCCCGAGACGCTGCCGACGGGGACGCCGTCCTTGAGGACCTGGTAGCTCTGCGGCGCGCCGGCGGCCGGCGGGCTCCACGAGAGGTCGCCGACGTGCCGCCCATGAGGCCGGACGAGACGCTGGTGAGCTGCAGGTTCGAGGGGCGGCGGGGCTGAAGGGGCCCGCCCCGGCGCCCGAACCAGCGCCAGGGCTGCCCGCGCCGGTGTACGGCGCCAGCGGCACGGGGCTGCTCGCCGCAGAGCTCGCCGGGCCCGAGGGCGTGAGCGGGACCACCGAGAAGACGGCGGGTCCGGCAGCGGGAACGCCCTTCACGGCGAACGTGTTGGTGGGGGAGCCCGTCGCGGGAGCCGTCCCAACCTGCTGCCCGTTCATCATCACCGCGTATCTGCGCCACCGAGTGTCAGATCGCGACCTAACGGCGCTCGAATGGCTAGAAGGCTTGCGGCGCCTGCCGCCGAAAGCCCACTCTAGTGCTCCGTTTTCGACTGATATCCATTCGATTCGGCCGTCCGCGCATCAACTACTTAGTAAGCAAGCGTGTGCGAGGCGCACCCGTAAGGCTGCTTGCGGGGACGCCGGACGGCGTGTTCCACGAGAGGCTCGCGCTACCGTTGGACGGCGAGGCCGGGACGCTGTGAGGTTGATGCCCGAGCTGGGAGATGGGGACGGCGCCGCCGACAGCGGATACGACGGAGATGACGCCGAGCCGCTGGGGTCGACTGGCACAACTTGCAGCGTCGCAGCGCGGTCACTAGAGAGGCCAGAGACGGGCGCGGAGGTCTCGGTTCCGGGCACGGATGCGACCGGCTGGCCGTCCTGCAGGACGAGGTACGACGCTGGGGCGCCGGACGACGGCGGGCTCCACGAGAGGGTCGCCGACGTGCCGCCCATGAGGCCGGACGAGACGCTGGTGAGCTGCAGGTTCGAGGGGCGGCGGGGCTCGGGGCTCCAGAGCCTGGACCACCGGCACCAGCACCGCTTGAGGGCGTCACCGGCACTGGCACGCTGGCCGGGCCGATCGGGCTGCCCGACGGCGACAGCGGCACCACCGAGAAGACGGCCGGCACGTTCGGCTGCAGGTTGGTTGCAGTGAACGAGCTGGTCGCGCCACCCGCCGGAACCGTGGCACCTGCTGGCCGTTCTGCATGACGGCGAACGAAGCCCTGTGCAGACGCGAATTGCGAGCCGAAGTCAGTCCCGCGGCGCAATGCAATGCCGCAGCGCCATCTGGGGCACGCCGCAATCGAAACAGCGAAAGGCACGCACGGAGAGCCGGAGCAGGCGCTGAGCAGGGGGCGCCTTCGGAGGGCGGTCCACGAGAGCTTGGCGCTGGTTGCTGATGCGGGCACGGCGGTGAGGACGAGCTCCGAGGCCGGGTCGACGGGATGCCAGCGGCGAGCGGGGCCGAGGCGGGCCCGACGTGCCGTCCGCACGCACGGGAGCAACGCTCAGGTTCGCGACGCCGCCGCGGGCAGGTCCGAGACGGTCGTCGAGGTCTTGCTGCCCGAGACGCTGCCGACGGGGACGCCGTCCTTGAGGACCTGGTAGCTCTGCGGCGCGCCGGCGGCCGGCGGGCTCCACGAGAGGGTCGCCGACGTGCCGCCCATGAGGCCGGACGAGACGCTGGTGAGCTGCAGGTTCGAGGGGGCGGCGGGGCTGAAGGGGCCCGCCCCGGCGCCCGAACCAGCGCCAGGGCTGCCCGCGCCGGTGTACGGCGCCAGCGGCACGGGGCTGCTCGCCGCAGAGCTCGCCGGGCCCGAGGGCGTGAGCGGGACCACCGAGAAGACGGCGGGTCCGGCAGCGGGAACGCCCTTCACGGCGAACGTGTTGGTGGGGGAGCCCGTCGCGGGAGCCGTCCCAACCTGCTGCCCGTTCATCATCACCGCGTATCTGCGCCACCGAGTGTCAGAGCGACCCGACGGCGCTCGAATGGCTAGAAGGCTTGCGGCGCCTGCCGCCGAAAGCCCACTCTAGTGCTCCGGTTTCGACTGATATCCATTCGATTCGGCCGTCCGCGCATCAACTACTTAGTAAGCAAGCGTGTGCGAGGCGCACCCCGTAAGGCTGCTTGCGGGGACGCCGGACGGCGTGTTCCACGAGAGGCTCGCGCTACCGTTGGACGGCGAGGCCGGGGACGCTGTGAGGTTGATGCCCGAGCTGGGAGATGGGGACGGCGCCGCCGACAGCGGATACGACGGAGATGACGCCGAGCCGTTGGGGTCGACTGGCACAACTTGCAGCGTCGCAGCGCGGTCACTAGAGAGGCCAGAGATGGGCGCGGAGGTCTCGGTTCCGGGCACGGATGCGACCGGCTGGCCGTCCTGCAGGACGAGGTACGACGCTGGGGCGCCGGACGACGGCGGGCTCCACGAGAGGGTCGCCGACGTGCCGCCCATGAGGCCGGACGAGACGCTGGTGAGCTGCAGGTTCGAGGGGGCGGCGGGGCTCGGGGCTCCAGAGCCTGGACCACCGGCACCAGCACCGCTTGAGGGCGTCACCGGCACCGGAACGCTGGCCGGGCCGATCGGGCTGCCCGACGGCGACAGCGGCACCACCGAGAAGACGGCCGGCACGTTCGGCTGCAGGTTGGTTGCAGTGAACGAGCTGGTCGCGCCACCCGCCGGAACCGTGGCAACCTGCTGGCCGTTCTGCATGACGGCGAACGAAGCCCTGTGCAGACGCGAATTGCGAGCCGAAGTCAGTCCCGCGGCGCAAATGCAATGCCGCAGCGCCATCTGGGGCACGCCGCAATCGAAACAGCGAAAGGCACGCACGGAGAGCCGGAGCCAGGCGCTGAGCCAGGGGGCGCCTTCGGAGGGCGGTTCCACGAGAGCTTGGCGCTGGTTGCTGATGCGGGCACGGCGGTGAGGACGAGCTCCGAGGCCGGGTTCGACGGGATGCCAGCGGCGAGCGGGGCCGAGGCCGGGCCCGACGTGCCGTCCGCACGCACGGGAGCAACGCTCAGGGTCGCGACGCCGCCGCTGGGCAGGTCCGAGACGGTCGTCGAGGTCTTGCTGCCCGAGACGCTGCCGACGGGGACGCCGTCCTTGAGGACCTGGTAGCTCTGCGGCGCGCCGGCGGCCGGCGGGCTCCACGAGAGGGTCGCCGACGTGCCGCCCATGAGGCCGGACGAGACGCTGGTGAGCTGCAGGTTCGAGGGGGCGGCGGGGCTGAAGGGGCCCGCCCCGGCGCCCGAACCAGCGCCAGGGCTGCCCGCGCCGGTGTACGGCGCCAGCGGCACGGGGCTGCTCGCCGCAGAGCTCGCCGGGCCCGAGGGCGTGAGCGGGACCACCGAGAAGACGGCGGGTCCGGCAGCGGGAACGCCCTTCACGGCGAACGTGTTGGTGGGGGAGCCCGTCGCGGGAGCCGTCCCAACCTGCTGCCCGTTCATCATCACCGCGTATCTGCGCCACCGAGTGTCAGATCGCGACCTAACGGCGCTCGAATGGCTAGAAGGCTTGCGGCGCCTGCCGCCGAAAGCCCACTCTAGTGCTCCGTTTTCGACTGATATCCATTCGATTCGGCCGTCCGCGCATCAACTACTTAGTAAGCAAGCGTGTGCGAGGCGCACCCCGTAAGGCTGCTTGCGGGGACGCCGGACGGCGTGTTCCACGAGAGGCTCGCGCTACCGTTGGACGGCGAGGCCGGGGACGCTGTGAGGTTGATGCCCGAGCTGGGAGATGGGGACGGCGCCGCCGACAGCGGATACGACGGAGATGACGCCGAGCCGCTGGGGTCGACTGGCACAACTTGCAGCGTCGCAGCGCGGTCACTAGAGAGGCCAGAGACGGGCGCGGAGGTCTCGGTTCCGGGCACGGATGCGACCGGCTGGCCGTCCTGCAGGACGAGGTACGACGCTGGGGCGCCGGACGACGGCGGGCTCCACGAGAGGGTCGCCGACGTGCCGCCCATGAGGCCGGACGAGACGCTGGTGAGCTGCAGGTTCGAGGGGGCGGCGGGGCTCGGGGCTCCAGAGCCTGGACCACCGGCACCAGCACCGCTTGAGGGCGTCACCGGCACTGGCACGCTGGCCGGGCCGATCGGGCTGCCCGACGGCGACAGCGGCACCACCGAGAAGACGGCCGGCACGTTCGGCTGCAGGTTGGTTGCAGTGAACGAGCTGGTCGCGCCACCCGCCGGAACCGTGGCAACCTGCTGGCCGTTCTGCATGACGGCGAACGAAGCCCTGTGCAGACGCGAATTGCGAGCCGAAGTCAGTCCCGCGGCGCAAATGCAATGCCGCAGCGCCATCTGGGGCACGCCGCAATCGAAACAGCGAAAGGCACGCACGGAGAGCCGGAGCCAGGCGCTGAGCCAGGGGGCGCCTTCGGAGGGCGGTTCCACGAGAGCTTGGCGCTGGTTGCTGATGCGGGCACGGCGGTGAGGACGAGCTCCGAGGCCGGGTTCGACGGGATGCCAGCGGCGAGCGGGGCCGAGGTCGGGCCCGACGTGCCGTCCGCACGCACGGGAGCAACGCTCAGGTTCGCGACGCCGCCGCGGGGCAGGTCCGAGACGGTCGTCGAGGTCTTGCTGCCCGGGACGCTGCCGACGGGGACGCCGTCCTTGAGGACCTGGTAGCTCTGCGGCGCGCCGGCGGCCGGCGGGCTCCACGAGAGGGTCGCCGACGTGCCGCCCATGAGGCCGGACGAGACGCTGGTGAGCTGCAGGTTCGAGGGGGCGGCGGGGCTGAAGGGGCCCGCCCCGGCGCCCGAACCAGCGCCAGGGCTGCCCGCGCCGGTGTACGGCGCCAGCGGCACGGGGCTGCTCGCCGCAGAGCTCGCCGGGCCCGAGGGCGTGAGCGGGACCACCGAGAAGACGGCGGGTCCGGCAGCGGGAACGCCCTTCACGGCGAACGTGTTGGTGGGGGAGCCCGTCGCGGGAGCCGTCCCAACCTGCTGCCCGTTCATCATCACCGCGTATCTGCGCCACCTAGTGTCAGAGCGACCCGACGGCGCTCGAATGGCTAGAAGGCTTGCGACGCCTGCCGCCGAAAGCCCACTCTAGTGCTCCGTTTTCGACTGATATCCATTCGATTCGGCCGTCCGCGCATCAACTACTTAGTAAGCAAGCGTGTGCGAGGCGCACCCCGTAAGGCTGCTTGCGGGGACGCCGGACGGCGTGTTCCACGAGAGGCTCGCGCTACCGTTGGACGGCGAGGCCGGGGACGCTGTGAGGTTGATGCCCGAGCTGGGAGATGGGGACGGAGCCGCCGACAGCGGATACGACGGAGCTCCAGCTGAGCCGTTGGGGTCGACTGGCACAACTTGCAGCGTCGCAGCGCGGTCACTAGAGAGGCCAGAGACGGGCGCGGAGGTCTCGGTTCCGGGCACGGATGCGACCGGCTGGCCGTCCTGCAGGACGAGGTACGACGCTGGGGCGCCGGACGACGGCGGGCTCCACGAGAGGGTCGCCGACGTGCCGCCCATGAGGCCGGACGAGACGCTGGTGAGCTGCAGGTTCGAGGGGGCGCCGGGACCTGGTGCTCCTGGCACTGGACCCTGTAGCGCTGGCGATGTTCCAGCGGGGGCAGGGGCAGACCCTGGCGCCGGCTTCGCGGCCGTCGCCGCATATGGTTCGGCTGCAAAAAGGCTGCCCGCTGCGGCTTCCTTTCCTTTGAAATAAATGAGCGCGCCAGCCACAGCGGCCACAGCAACACCAACTCCTGTCGCTACGCCGGCAATGACGGCTGTTCGTTGCTGGTCTTCCTCGGTCTGCTCGCCTAGATTAATGCGATAGAATGGCTGCAACGAATCGAACTCGAGATGCATGTGACCTTCGCGCTCTGATCGTCTTGCAAAGCCGGTGAGAAGGCGCCCACACCGGTCCTGCCGCCGCCCGTTGCCGTTGGATCCGGCTCCAGCGCTCCAACTGCGAATCGATCCGTGCGTGTGAGTGCAGCATTTTTTTGTAAATGAGTTTTGAATGATCCGGCAGATAGAAATGGTTTTTTAAATGTGGCAGATCCGGCAGATAGAAACGAGTTCAAACTATCCGAAGCCGGCTGCGGCATTACTCATGATCGGAGTTCCGCGTGGCAACGCACTTGTGAATGTCGTCAGATGCGTGCACTTCCCTCGGGCGTACCACGAGCCCGCGCGCTGGAAGATGTCGCCCGGCACGGTCATGTCATCGGCAGATCCGATCCGCATGTCAATGTCAGGCCCGCAACTAGATCCGGGAAGACGAGCACATCGTTATTGCGGCCAATCAGCAGTCGCTGTGAATGCGCACCGATCCCACGAGCCTCGGGTCTCGTTCCAGAAGAGAAGAAGCACTGGGTCCGTCGGCGCCTCCTTCTGATCGGGCGGGTACGGGATTTCTGATGTGCATAATAAGCCCAATACCTGTGCGACCTCTTACTGAGGCCATCTTACCCATGATGATCGGCTCGTCGTCCCCGAGCCCTTGGATTTGGTTCCCGAGAACTGTAGGGTGTGTGAGTCAGCCAGTGTAGTGAAGGAAGATCTAGATTGCGAAATGGGCGTGCCCGTAATGTCAAGAAAGAGCCCGGCAATGCGCGCGCGAAGGTTGGGGCCGCCATCGAACGGCTTGCTAACGGTCGGATTGGGAGTCTTCCCCATCGTCATACAAGCGACGGCGAATCCTGTTTGATCGACGTCAGCGCTTAGCTATAGCATCCAAAGATTGCCGCAGGACGCACCGTCGATTGTGTCATCGCGGGGGACAAAGCGCTTGACGCCAGCAGGCAGGAACACGCGCGAAGGCGCAAGCTTACTGGCCGGGTCTTGGAGAATCGGATAGTATGGCCGCACCTGTGCAGTGGCAAATCAACGTTCACGTTGGGTTGCTCGCAGAACATGTACACTGAAAACAGCAAAGCAATTATTCAGTATAAGAAGAATGCATCGCTCACATCTGAAAAGCAAATCTTGCCTGAGCAAGCAAGGGCGTGTCATGATTAGTTGCGTAATCAAGATCAAAGAATCAAGTCTAGATCTCATCGCACCGGTGGTGACGGAGATGAGGTCCTTGTTGCGGTTGCGAAGGCCCTGGCCACATGGGTAACAATCCGCAAGGCGCTTGTGGGGGTTTTTAATGAATGTGTTTAGGGTTTCGGCCAGAGAGGATGTTTGTGACTCGGTGGTTTGAAGGCCCGTCGTGGACTTCGGAGTAAAGCTGTCGCTGCCAATCGCCGCCGCTACGGCCCGCACGGTCGCGTCGAGCATGGCCTCGGTCTCGTCCTCCGGAAGCTGCAAGACGCACAGCGCAATTGCAATTGATCAATCACTTCAATGGCTGGGAGTGTTGGGGTTCGAACCTCGCACGGGTCGAATTCGGGGTAGCACCTGAAGAGGTCCTCTTGCGACGCCGTGGTCGCGTTGCGCGTGACGGGACCGGCCAGAGCAGTGATGGCGTGGGCGGCTTGCAGCCGCTCCTTCAAAGTGGCGCTCGAGTTGGCGGCCTTGCACGCGTCCTGCACCATCCCCTCAAGCGCGGTGGGCAGAACGGAGAGGGGGCACGCGTCTGCAGAGACCCAGAAACTTCAGCATTTGCAAACGTCTGCTGGGTCGCAGAGGGCGCACTCTGATTGGCGGTCGCTGCAGAGTCCAACGATTTGGCAACAGAGAAAAGAGAAGTCAGAATGCGCTCGTCTTGCCGCCGTATCGAAAGAGTCATGTCTTCTCCGATGATCTTTTTTCGCCCCAAGTACTCCACGCAAACATCTTCGGGTTTCCGCACGAAAGCCTCCAGGGGGTACTCCGCAGGGATTCCGTTCGCGTCCGTGATCTGCGTCCACTCTCGGTATTTTCGTCACATGTACATATATATATCTCAAAAGAAGAGGTCTCCGGACCACAGCAAGAACGGTGACAGGCTCTCCAAGGGGCAGGGGGAGATCCGTGAAAATGTTACTCGGTTGCGGGGGTGCCAGCATTTGCTTCGTGCCATCGGGATTTTGGATCCTTATCCCGTAATTGAGCGGGTAGCCGCTGGGATCGTCGCCGGAGGAAGTCCAGTTCTTGCACTCGACCGTAAATACTTCCCTCATCAGAACGCCTTCAGGGGGCGTGATGGAGCACACGCCCGGGACGGGAGGCCCTATGTAACGGAGCGATATTTGATCGTAGACTGCGGACGGCGTCATCGGCCATGGCCATGCTTATGCCGCTCTTTCAGAAAAACGAAGCTCACCGATTTCATTCGCCGGGGCATTGGGATAAGACGCCTGGTTCTCGCAAGTCACTCAACGGAAAATTATAGATATATATACGCTCACCGCACCTTGCATTTAATTGTGAACGTGGTTCCTGGGGCAATGTTTTTCGGCCTGAACGCAGGGGTAAAGTTGAGGAAAAGTTCTGCTGGCAAATCTCCTTTGACCGTGTACCTGCACGCTCAATCAAGTTACGACGGGCGTGCACACCGCGCTTGGGCTTGCAATTGCACACGGAGTCAAGTCGCCGAAGTCATCAGACAGCCAAGAAGAGACTGCAATGTTTTCGTAGATGGGGTCTGTGGTAGTGTTCGAGCGGCACCGCAGGTACACGCTTCCGTTGATAGGAACTTTGAGGAGCTCCTTGGTCGGCGAGAACTTGTTCTGCGTTGACGTTGAAAGGGCTTTAAACTCAGAACGATGCGGGATCTCATAACGGCCGATTTTGAGCAGCGCACATCAATGGCGATGACCGGGAGGTCCTTTGGCAGGACCGTGATGGCGGCGAGGGTCTCATCTGTGGTGTTGTCGCCCGACTCGCACCGTCCGATCACGCGTAGGTGTATTGAGTAGTTTCCAGCACCAAAGCCATCTGATAAGACCAACAATCAATTGAAACTCTAATTTGATAATTAGGACAGCCGCACCGATTGGAGGAGGCACCGTTCTAGGCGGAGCACCAGAAGGCGTGAGCCTAATAGTCACTTTGCCTGAGGGTCCTTCCTCGAACAAGAACGGGCCGCTGAAGGGAACGCCAGGCAGTGTAAGCCGCCAGTGATACCAGAGAGTGGCCGAGTTCGGGCATGCGGGATGGGTAGACGGCCTGCCATCGACCGTGAAGGGCGCAGACACCCCAACCGAGCGCGGCTGCTCGCTCCCAACGATTTTGGCCTGAACCGAGTCTCCGATTACGCGGTCCACAATGCGGAGCTCGCACTGGGTCTGTCCATCTCACTGAGTGAGCGCGAAAACAAAATTTAAACGTATACATTCGAACTCGGCACACACACCACATTCGTCGGAATACTCGCGTCCGGCCTGTGGCTGTAAATCTTCAAATGAAGCGTGTATTGCCCCACAACAAGAGCGGCTGCAAGGTGCAGACCGATCATTGCGGGTATGCAAGAGAACGTAATTATAAAGAATCTGCATTATGCGTACCAGGACCTCCCGCTCCAGCAGGCACAATTGTGAGGGTAGAGTTTGCCGTAGGCCCGTAACTGACGATAGCCCCCGGCGTTCCGAACGCCCCGCCGAGCGGATGGAGCTCCCACTGGTAAGTGATGTTCGTGGGGCCGGGGAACGGGTCAGGGTACGTCGGGTCATAGGAGCTGCAAAGCGGCAGAACTCAGTGATATGACGGAACATGTACATGCTTGGCAAGGGATTTGAACACACGGAAGTCCATCAATCACAGAGGGCGAAGCAGCAGGAATTCGCTTAACGAAAGGACCCGCGATGATGGCGACCACGCCTGAAAAGGAGGGCGAAAGCAGAAGAGATATTTGAGAAATTCGACGTGAAGCAGGTGGAATGGCGAATGCATGCACCTGGCAAGGGATAGATTTCAATCTCGCAGGATGTCTGGACCGGGCTCGTATGATCAGAAGCAGTCCTTTTCCAATGAGCGTCGAAAGAGGCAATGGCGCACCGTATTTGTTACGACAGTCTCATCCGGCCGCCTGTAGCTGAAAATGCTTAAGTGAAGGGTGTAGCGTCCGATCACGAGAGCGGCTGCAAGTTGCATGTGTGCAATCGGTCAGTGAGGGGAAACTGAACGGCAATGCGGCAAACGCACTCGGACCGCCGGCCCCAGCAGGCGTGATGGGAATGGTGGAGTTTGCCGTGGGTCCGTAGCTGATGATGGCGCCTGGGGTTCCGAGTGCAGCTCCGAGCGGGTGAAGCTCCCACTGATAAGTCATGTTTGCAGGGCCGGGGAATGTGTCGGGATAGACAGGATCATACGACCTGAAAATTGCAAGTCAAAATAAGGCTCGTCGTGCAAATCAGCGCTTCCAGAAGCGCACGGAAGTCCATCAATCAAAGAAGGCAAAGTAAAAGGAATCCGCTTAATGAAAGGACCTGCAATGATGGCCACCACGCCTGTATATATCCAGACGAGATCAGTGCCCAGGCTTTTACAACCGGACCGGACAGATGCACCTGGCAAGAGAAACACTTCAATCTCGCAAGTCGTCTGGAAAAGGCACAATCAGCATTTATACTGCAATTCAAGCACGCAGTGCGATGTGTACGAACCGTGTTCGTTGCGACTCTCCCATCTGGCCTAAGGCTAAAAATTTTCAGGTGAAGAGTGTAGCGCCCAACAACGAAAGCGGCTTTTGATGTTTCAGTCCAGATGCAATGGGATTAATTTTGATCGATCTTGGTTCACAAAGTGCAAGCGCACCTGGACCCTTGGCACCAGCAGGCTTCAAGGGAAGGGTAGAATTCGCCGTGGGTCCGTAGCTGATGACAGCGCCTGGCGTCCCAAGTGCAGCGCCGAGCTGTTGAAGCTCCCACTGGTACGTGATGTTCGTGGGACCAGGGAATGGGATGGGAAACATCGGATCAAAAGACCTGTGATAGCAGTTGCTCGATTGAACAGGGTGGCGTTATAATTTAGCGAAAGGTTGCTCACGGCAATCCGTCCACCATCGACGGCAAGGTGTACGGGATCCGTTTCAAAAAAGGACCATCAATGATCGCCACCACGCCTATATCAAGGTCGCGATTCCGCAATTTGACATATGAAAACAAAATGCGAACCGGCACAGGCGGGAGTATAGAAGTCCTTTGACGCTTCCTGCACCGCCGCCGTTAGCGTATGCGTATCCGATACCCAGCCGTATTGAGCGCACGGTCCAGCCGCCGAATTTGTTCAACGCGCGGAGGAGCGCACGGTAAGGGCGGCCGCAATTTTCTGCGTAAGCAGAAAAGCCCATCTTCAGCGTCAGGTCCCAGGACGTCGTCGCCGGACCAAGGCCGTCCACACGGAAGAGGAGCCTGTCATGGTCGACGACAGGCGTGATGCCGGCCATTCCCGGAGTAGGGGTCTCCTTCAACTGCGCACGAATTTCACAGATTGCGCTGGCCCCCGCTCGCTTTGCAGCTTGCACCAGCAGCACAAGGATGGTGTAGCCGTAGGGTGTTGCCTTCTCCGTGGGATTGACCCAACTAAGTAAGGTGCCAGTCACAGTTGGCTGAGGAACTGCAACCATGCTCAAATAGCGGCGTCATCAGAAATCTTCATGAATGTACGTGCGCACCCTCGTACTTCTCTGGGTCCACATAAGACGTGGCCATTCCGGGGATGAGAATATACGCCATCTGCAAGGAAGCAGTCATGATCATGATCAGAGCCGCTATTTATGCGAGATAAAAATATTTTAGGTTCACCGAGAGCGACACAGCGTCTCCAGGCACCAGAATGCCGCCGTGGCGTTCACGAAGATCGAACCAGACGCCTGCGGTCGCCGAAGCATTATATTTACTTTTGATTTAATTTATGGTCGACAGCAAAAGCGACAGCAAGCACCAAACAAATCGTCCGCAGTGGTCGTTCCGCCGTTGACGATGGTCGAATAGGCGTTGGTGATTGGGCTCGTCAGCTTGTTGCCGAATGGTCTGTCAGGGGTTCCAAAATGCATCAGGGCGAGCTGAGGCATGTACCGAATCTCAAAAAGATGATAGGACCTGCTGATTCCAGCTCTTGCAAGGGGATTTTCCGCCGCCATCCCAATAAAGCAACTGCCGATAGCCGATAAAGTCAGAATCCGCGGGAGCCTCTAGCGGATCCTTTATTCCGTGGTGCAAATTTGTGATAAAGTTGCGAACCGGTCTGCGCAGTTGGCACGCAAAGGCGACTTGTTAACATACTGAATACTGAATCGTTGGCGGGCAGCAAAAGGGGCACCGAGCACAAGTCCAGTTGCTCCGACTGTCGCCTTGATCGAACCAGCCGCGCCGTTCCCGGCGCTGTAAGCGGCTGGCTGAGAGTAAATTCGGTTGCTCGTGTCTGTGCACACGCGATCGCGAATTTGTGTCAGATCGGAAATAAACTTTGAAATACAGCCGAGCCTGTTCTCCCTTATCGGCACGGACCGAAGTAATCAGTGGCATTGTCGTGCAGCTGCCGCGACGGGCCCTACAAGCCAGAAATTAAGTACGGGAGTCACGCATGAATTTGAGAAGCGTGCACCCAGTACGGCGCCGTGGCATCGCCTGCCCTCGTCGCCACCTGATGCATTTCGGTGAGCTGCTGCTTTCGACCGCTCCCAGACGCGAGCTTCACGCTGGCACCTGTTGGTCGTTGTCCGCATTTATTTCGCGGATGTAGTACGGAATGTCCACATTTGAGGTGCCGTCGTTCGAGATCACCACGTTGATGTAGATCATCATTGTCGTTGCGTCCTCTTTCATCCAGTACGTGCTCGTAAAGGAGACGTTAGAGTGGGTCGTGTTACTACCAGCCACAGCGCGGTGAACTGTCCCGAGCGGTCATAATTAGCCTTCGAATTCATTCTTCCTAAAATCGGTCGTGTGATTCTGCGTACCGACCACAACTCCGCTGGCATCCGTCGAGGTACTCACGATTGAGCCCGCCAGGGGCAAGCCAGTGACCTGAATGAAAACGTTGTGTGCAAAGATCTATAGCTAGGACCAAGACCAGGGCAGCAGACCTGAGTTGAATCCTGCGCGACGTGCGACGGGAAGAAAGAGCGACTGAGCAAATTGTGCAGTCGAGTCCGGCGCGAGGGGGAAAGGCGGGATTCCAGTACCCGCTCGCGCGATGCGCCGGCGTTTGCGTAGAGGGTGCTGTTGATCATGGTCCCAAAGCCCTCGAACTGCGAATCATGAGCCTAAGCCTGAGGCGTTATATTAATGGAACACAAGATGCATGCACAGGTGTATCCGGGAAGATGACGTCGCCGCAGAAGGCCATCTGGCGGCCTTGGCGCCAGCCGTTCGGGTCCGCTACCGCGCGACTCTGCACGTAGTCGTCCGACGCGGGCCACGAATTAAACCTGATGGCAGCGAGAAATCAGAAAGGCCTCTAGATCTGCGACCGGCTGCGGCACTAACCCGTCCCGATCGCTGCGGATAACGTATCAGAAATATTGAGTGCGAGCCCGAGGTGGAGACAGCACTCACGGATCGACGAAGAGACCCAACCCTACGACGCGGTTCTTGTCATACCCGCGAGGCCAGCTGCTAGGCGGGACCGCTGTGGTTCCCAGGGTACCCTCCACGCCATGAATGGCTGTGAGAATCCACTGCCCTGCAGCAAGATCATCATCTACAATTAGGGGGAGAAATTGACAATCAACAACGCGCCGACTATATAATAGTCCTTTTTTACAGCGTCGGCGATGTATGCGCCAACCCCGGGGAGTGAAACAGCTGAGCAGCACAATTACGAGGTTTCTGCAGATTGAGGAGAATTCGAAATGCAAGTGCGCACCGAGACGGCCGCGGATCTCAAAAATTGGCCTAGAAAGAAAAAGTATTTTGAAAAAAGATAACGGGTGTACAGAAGACGCGAACGAACCAATAGTCTGCGAAGCATTTATTTCAAAAACGAAGGTGATCGAAGTTGGAGTCAACACACCTACTGAACCGTGATGAATCACCTCCTTTGATGTCGAGTTCACGTTCCAGTCGTTCGTGCCGCAATACGTGTACGACCGCATGGCTTCGCCGTAGTGCCTGCAAGGTCAAGTTTCAATGCAAGAAGCAGAAACTAAGCTTGAAGATGAGAGATAAAGTCACAGGCCTGCCGAGCCATCTGCGAAAATGATTCAGATACTGACATGACTCTTACCGGGGGAACATTCCGCCGGATCTCATCAATCAATAGAGGAACTTACCGGGGGAACATTCCGCCATTCGCAAGCGCGTCGTCCGTTCCTTGAAGCTCCTTTCGCAGGCCGAGCCAGTTCATCTGGAGCGGGTTTTCCGTCTTCCTAAAGTTGATGCTGGAGTGCATCGCCATTCCGAAGCGCGCTCCAGTGCCGTCCGTGCGGTTTATTTTGAGGCAGTACTGCCCGCAGATCAGTGAGTGGAATCAGTAGATTAGCAATCGAACTGCGTACGGTATCGGAGAGGAGAATAGGTGCCTGTAACGTGGCGTAAAGGAGTGGATGCTGCATGGAAGGCTGGCGTCGCTTACCGAGCAGGGCACGCGAACGTCAATGGTATTGGATGTTCGGTCCCTCATCCAAGTGTTAACGGTGACCGTCCCGCACACGCCGATCTCCTCGTAGTCCGCCATGCGCTTGTTCAGAGGCCCCCAAGCGTCTGTTGCGTTGGCACGGGCGAACTTGACGAAGGAGACCTAAACGCCCGTCAGATGAAGGCGTCAAATCAAGCAGCTGGAAACGTACCCTGAAGGTCATGTCGCCTTCGCCCGAGAACCCGGCGTTTGGAGCATCCGAAAATCTCTGTTGACCACCTTTGTGGTAGGTGGTAAAATACACTGCAAGCGAACGCAATGTCTCAATGCGGATCGAGCTGAAGGGCGCGGACGAGCGGGATCTCGCACCCACGGAGGCGTTGTACGGAATATTTGCGAACTTCATGCACCTGGGGGGGCGGGAGGGGGGAGGAGGGAGTTTGACCCTTTCAGAACGTTGAGAGGGAAGTGGGGAAGGGAAGTCTGCACCAGTACCAGACCTCTGCAGATGACCCAGAAACTCAACATCAGACGGGTATGCACAAGATTCATCATCAGCGTGCACGGCATGCGCACCGTAGGGTCCGCGCTTGCACCCGCTGAGCCCGACGATCTGATTGCTCGCGTCGACGTACAGAGTCTGGTTGCCCGCGTCGGTCGAAGTAAGATACTGGTGGGAGGCTGCCAGGAAGGGACACAGTAAGCTTCCGCGAAGACTAACGAGCTCGAGGTTGAATCAAAGCAAACATGTGTAGCCTCCCCCTTGCTGCGCAGATGTTGTCCCGTTCGTGCCGGTGGGCTTTATGTACGTCGTCCAGATTGCTTTGTCGCCTGGAACTCCGTCTACGTAGCGGCGGTCCGGTCGGCCTTGCACTCCGTTGAGCCCTTTGCATGCGGTCAGAATTTCCAGACCCATACGCATTATCAAATATTGCTTGCACCAAGGTCGCCAGCCTCCAGCTCGGGGCGCGGGTCCGCATAATCGATCCACTGCGGAATTCCTTCGTACGACTGAGTGGAAAAGATCAGGCCAAACCACTCGATTATCAGCCGAGTATCCAGGCGATACCGTAGGGGCGAGAAGCCACTCCTGTTCAAGGTGTGCTGCGCGGTGGAGAAGGTTGCAGTTCACATTCTGCACGCGAAAAAAAGAAGAAACAGAGTCCGACAGACTTATGTTTTCGTACTTGAATCTGACGTTCATAGAAGTATCGCCGACGCCGTTCATGTCCGCATAAAACCCGAGAGGCGCCGTGACAGCAGTTTCAGCGTTCAGCTCCATTGCGTTGGATATTCGGATCGTCAGCTGCGCGTCGGATCGGCTCCGGTTTAGCATTGATATCGGGCCTGGGGATGCCGGGCTGGCGGGCGCACGCGGCCTGTGCCTGTGTCGTTGAATCTGAACTGATGTTTTCCATTAATGGGGGTTGAATCGCGAATGGATGACAGAAAAGAGAAACCTGAGCGACTTGGTCCCAGCCCTGATTATGATAACGATAACGGTCCCAGCGTCGACGTCATGATCAGATCTAGATTGTTGGCAACAATCGACAATTATTGATATGGGACTACGCACATTATCGGGGCTGTAGATGCCAATCTTGGGGGCGAAAAGCGTGAGGGCTCTGCAGCTTCGACTTCTTTGTGAGCGAATTGCGCACGACTTTGTCGTCGGAATCATACGGAGATGAATACGGGAGGTCTTTGAAACGCCTGTCTCTCTGGTAGTACGTAGGTTTGGGGCCTCTGCGGGCTTGAGCGTCAGAGATTTCGAGTCCTCGCAAAGCAAAGGTCGAGGCCGATCGCAAAGGGCTGCGCACATGACGTCCATGACCCAGCCTGTCGCAATATTAATGTTAACCGCAGACTAGCTTGGCGCTTTTGGGCTCTGAACTCGAACCGTAATATGTATACATGTAGAACCATGTCTCACTTGTGTTGAACTTTGAATTCGGGTGGAACATGTAACCGGCTTCGCCCCGCTCAAAAATTTGTGGGTAGACAGCTCAAATAGTAGCGTGCAAGCGCACCTGGACACGTGCAAGTTTCGTACTTTTGATCGGCAGGAATGTTCCAAGGTTGTGAATATCCGCAGACTTCCAGCGGATAATAGTTCGCATCGGCAGCGACTTGGTTCTGAATACAGCTCCGGGTGAAAGACTGATCAGGGAGGTCTGCTCAAAATTCGGAAGGCGATGAGATAGCTCGAAACCTGAACGGATAAAAATCGCTGCACCTGCGACGCATTTGGAGATGTACCTGCGAACAGCAGCACTTTTACCACCTAGACTCCTTTAATATGGTTTTTTTGTGGACGCACCAAGTACCGCTTTCTGTCTTCTGTAGTGGATCCGATCCCGGCTTGTATTTCACCAAAGTCGACCTCGTTCCAGAGTCTGGGGCGGACAGACAATCTGGAAGTGCGAAGTGGCTTCAGTGTGCCGTCTCTTGATTCGGGAGGGGCGGCGGTCTGCATACAATCCGGGTCATAAGTGTTCACGATCTGCGCGGCCGCGGTGCATCAGGCAAATTAATTAAAGGACCACGTGCACGCGGCCGCGGGGGGTAAACGTTGCGATGTTTCATTTCGCACTTTGAAGAACTCTCCCGGGGCCGGCATGATTTCGGTGAGGCCCGCGGACTTGACAACGGCGGGTGATAGCAAAGGCACGGCCTTGGAAGACAGACGGCGGCCGACAGCACCTCCGCGGCCAGGCGCGGCGGGCGCGCTACCTGTGCGAAGACGCGTCGCCGGCGTGCTACTGATTGGCCAGCAATTTGGGCTACACGAGATGCACCTGAGCTCGCCGCGTGTACGCCGGAGCAGAATATGATCACGAGGCACCAGGAGACGGCGAGGCCAGCATGCGCAGCAGCGACGCCGCGCAAGCCGCCCTTCATTGACGTTGACTTCGACGAACTTGGAATTCGAAGCCCGCGGCCGGCCCGCGCCCGGCTAGCGCTGAAGTTCTGCCGCTCTGCCCGGAAGTCTGCCGGAATCCAGCGCTATAGCTGGCGCGCGGCGTTAGCGCTGCAGTGCAGTGATTTGGCGATGGCTATAGTGTGGCTAGCGCTCTACACTGTACAGACCGACTGCTAGCGCTCAGCATGCGCATGCCGCAGTGCAGCGGCTCTGCACTCAGTGCGCTGTCACAGTCACTGAGTGTCTGAGTGTCCGCAGACCGAGGTACTACCGTACTACGGTCACCGGGTATCTGTAGTACCGGTACTAGGGCTGGGCCGGTGGCCCGGTGGCGGCCGGTGGCAGTGGCGGCCTCCCACCGACCGACCGGGTGGAAAGTCTGGCCCACCGCCATACAACGCCCGGTACCATACAAATAAAAATTCTGGGGGGGGTAGGCTCGCGAAAATTTCATATTCTCGCGCGCGAGAGTTACATATTCCGTGCACCCAGGCCAGGAAAGTCCTGCTTAGTTCATCTTCCTGCTCTCTTGCGCTCCTGCGCTCTTCAATCCGACGGAGCCCAAGGGAGCTGACGCCATCGATTGCGATATCCTGTACCCCCCTCCTGGGCATCAACCCCCCGGCCTCCCCACAACTGGCTTGAACTCGCCCCAAAGCACTTGCTTTAGACAGTTGGGAACAGAGTAGGCGCGTAGCGCCTTGAAGCTGTGCAGAATAAAGCGTATTTCCTGTCAATTTTCACGCACTGCAGCAAGTACCCCCCCCTCTACCGACCGCCACCGGCGGGTAACAGTCAGCGGGCCCACCGACCGGGTGGGGGTTGAGGTGGACTGTGCGCAGCCCTAACCGGTACCGGTGTGCCGATAGTACCGTAGTACCCGGTGACCGGTCGACCCGGGTGATCATGACCGTCGGACCATCATGGCATGTCCCGGGTCCGATGATCGTCGCCGGTCGCCGAGTCGACGTCGGATCTCGACTCGGAATCAAGTCTCGGATCATGATCGTGAGTCGGATGGCTTGGATCGCCGCGGCGCCGCAGAGTATGAGTACACTGTACTAGTATTACTGCAGCTGTAGCTAACTTGCCGCGCAGTAAAATTGCCGAATTCGCCCAAAATCGGATTTGCTATGGCGAAAAATTGCCGAAACTCTGGATTTCTTCTATGGCGCCATACAAAAGCGGCCGTTTAGCCCTACCCCCTGATCATGAGAATCGCCGCGGCTCTGAATTGCCGAATTCGGCCTCTCGGCAATTTACGGCAATCTATAACCACGGACACATACCGTGTAACACTATATTATGGCGGTCAAATTTATGTCGTTATAAAACCCGACCCTTCTGTCGTCATGTCGTCCCCAAATTATGTCGTCATGAAATTTTCAGGCTTGTATCATAGTATAGGACATCAAATGGGGGGCGGGGGGGGGGGACACTGACCACGCCCTATTATGACGTCCCCAAATATTAAATTATGTCGTCATGCTAAGTTTTCGGCGACATAATTTGGGGATGACATACTAAAGTGCGTACTCCTACTGTAAAACCGCAGTACCCCAGTATAACTTAGTAATATGATACTATGACACGTATTACCGGTACTAGCGGTACTGTGAGACCGGAAAAATTGGCGTCGCGATCGTTAGTGATTCGTTAGTATCGTTATATAGTTACTACTAACTTACTACTACTAGGCTAGTACGGTTTTAAATTGCGCATGCAGTCTCAGAGTCTGCAAATGACTCTGCAGCTGCAGAGTCTGCACACTACTTACTGCGTCAGTAACAGTCAGCATGGTTTTGTTTTTGCAAAAATGGACATCGCATTGATATCAGTAATAGTCAGTCACTGGGTACGCCTGCAGCCTGCAGCTACAGGCTGCAGCATCATCATGCGGCGGATTCATGCCATCATGCCAGCATGGATGATGGATCGGCCCGGCGGAGGATCCCGGAGTCCTGCCAGGCTGACTAGTACTCCTGCGGCGGAGTCCTGCCGGAGTCCTGACTCCTGAGTCAGTGACTCCTGACTCCTGAGTCAGCAACTTGGCAATGCCAGGCTGAGCAGCCCTAGGCCTACTACTGGAGAGCTAGAAATATTTAGTATGCTGCATATTTATAGCACTAAAAGTTAAAAGCCGATCTACTAAATGTTTCCCGTCTGCTAAAGCCGAGATTTTGTAGGGGTATCGCCGTCTCCGCCGTACAAAAGCCTTGCGAAGACCGACCGCGCCGACCCACTAAAGATTTATTAGCTGCTGAATTTAATTTGGCGAAGTACTAATTATTTTCCTGTAGTAAATTAACTAGTTCTACAGCTACAGTACTACCTTAGTACCGTAGTACAGTACTACTACTAGTCTACTAGTACTACCGTACTACGGCGTAGTACGCAGTACTCAGTGACTAGTGGGGCGGCAGTGCGGAGAGTCGCGCGACGGATCGGACTCGCGACTCAGTGACTCGCGATTCGCGAATCGCGATCGACGGCGACGGAGAGTCGCGCGACGGACTCGCGACTCAGTGACTCGCGATTCGCGAATCGCGATCGACTGTGGCCGTCTCATGCTCTCAGCAATAAACTGAGCAATTGGCCTGACGGAGTATGTACGTCGTGAAGATCTGCGATTGGCCCTTAGAAAACAATACACGAAACTGCCAATTCCGAATTCGGGAAAACACATTCGACGAAGTTTAAATTTGGAAATTTATAAATCTATTTCATTTTTTGGCCAGAATTAAAATTGAATTCGAAACATCAATATTCCTGCCGAACCCGGCTTACGTACAATTGTCACGGTACGGTCGTCGGTCGGTACCTAGCTATATATACAGTCTCTCACTAAAACTTAAATCCGGTTATTTGTTTTTTGAGAGACTACGGTACGTGGCGCGAACCGGTACCGGTTAGAAATTCAGTTGCATCGAGTTGCATGCGATTCATGGAAACCTGCCAGTCACGCTTCGGGGCGAGCGCAGGCGACCGTCGGACGACTCGGCGACGCAGCGCCGCCGGCGCCCGGCGACCGGCCGCGGCCGCGGGCGCGGGGCGCGGGCCCGCGGCCCTGCGGCCGCCGCCGGGCCGGGCCGGCGCGGCGGCCGGGCGCCCGGCGGGCCGGGCCGCCGGGCCGCCGGCGCCCGCCGCGGCCGCGACGTACTGTACTACTAGCCGGCGTACTACGTTAGTAGCCGCTAGTACTACTAGTAGTACTACGGTATACTACCGTAGCACTGTATTATGTGCTGTTATGATTGTACGCAGTTGATCTTATCAAGCCACGACTTCAAGCACCACTGCTAGCCCCGGCCCCCGAGCCAGCCCCCAGCCAGCGTCGCCGACCAGCTGGCCGCCGAACGAACCCGAAAATTAAAGGGCTGGCCCGGCTGGCCGACAAATCCGGGGGCTGGGCCAGCCCAAAAGCCCAGTTCTTCTAGCGCAAACCTTAAGATATTGAGCGCCCTACTTCTTCCAGCTGACCTGGAACCCCCTCAGACTTCGCGGGCAACTTCGCGGCGCTGAACGCGGCTCTCGACGTCCACTTCTCGCCCCCGCTCCAGGCCCGCCCCCGCCCACCCCGCCCACTCCGCGCTAACATAACTTAAACTTGTAAATCTCCCCCGCCCGCCCCGCCCGAGGCCCCCGCCCAGCCCGCGCTCCTCTAACCAGCCCGCTTGTCTAGGGATATAATTGTTCGAATTCTTGTAGGATCCTAGAATAACTTAGACCCGCCCGCTAGGATCCTGTAATACCTTATACCTCTGCGGCGCTGATCATGAACGCGGCCCTCGACGCCCACTTCTCGCCCCCGCTCCAGGCCCGCCCCGCCCCCGCCCCGCCCGTCCCGCGCTAACATAACTTAAATCTCCCCCTCCCGCCCCGCCTCGCCCGAGGACCCCGCCCAGCCCGCGCCCTTTTGACCAGCTCTCCTCCCCTCATCTCCTGCCCCCCGCAGGTGGACCCGGCGGTGCTGGCGTTCGTCGCGGGGCTGCGCCCGCAGCACCGCTGCTGCCCCAAGATCTTCGCCTCCATGCTCAACCACGGCTCCGTGCGCCGCACAGACAGACAGACGGGCTCAATCTAAGCTATTCTAAGCGATCTTAGGCTATTTCTAATCTAGGCTCGACTCGAGGATGAGAGCCACAGCGACATAACGTTGTAGGGGGGCTAATTATAAATTGGAGTACGAGAACCACGACTAGACCATAACATGAAACTCTAAGCAGTATCTCCAATAGCGGCGGCTCCGAGCGCTCGATCAGAGCAGCGCTCGACTAGAGCTCGCCTGACGCCGGCGCCCGCCGCCCCCGCAGCTGATGTCGCGGGCATTCATGACGAGCCTGCGGAATCCCGAGCGCGTCGTCGCCGAGGCCGTCAACCACCCCCAGGTGCCCCCCCCCGCCGGCCTGGCCCGGCCCTCCCGCCCTTTCCGGCTAGGTTAGGCTCCGTGGTTATTAGATGCCCGGCCTGCTTGCCTCCCTCTACCCGTCTCCTCTATCCTCTCTCTTCCATTTGTCCGTTTACAAACTTTCTACCCGTCTCATCCCTCTTCCCCCCGCCATTCCTTCCTTCCACCCCCCCCCCTCTCTCCCTTTCCTCATCCCCCCCCTCCTCAGGTGATCGAGCTGAAGAAGGCGCACGACGACAACGTCAAGAAGATCCGATGATCGTCGACGAGTGCGGCCCCGCCCTCTTCCGCCCCGCCCCGGCCCGGCCCTCTTCCGCCCCGTTTACTCCTCCTCCTCCCTCCTCCCCTCCTCCCTTACTTTTTTCATCTATCTTCCCTCTTCCCTCCCTCCTCCCTCCTACCGTCCCCCCCCCCCCCCCTTCCCGCCCCGCCCTCAGGCCTCTTTCAGGTACGTGGGGAAGCTGGTGCAGCAGGAGTACGGGGCGGCGACGAGCGGGGCCTCGGAGCGCGAGTGCGCCACCCACTCCTCCACCCTCACGTGCGCCCCGCCCCCCCCGCTCCGCCCTCGATTAGGAGAGATTAGAAGAGAGGAGACAAGGCCAAGGCCGCGCTCGGATGGAGGCTGTCAGTCTCTCTGACAGCGAGAGAAGGATGCGGCCGCTGACTCTCCAGGCGCAGGGACGCGCACAAGTTCCGGATCGCGCTGCGGCGCATCCTCCCCGCCGACGAGTTCCAGGCCCTCGAGGAGCGCATCTGTGCGCGCCCCCGCCCCGCCCGACCCCCTCCCCCCTTTCCCTCCGCTCCTGAGAGAGAGCGGAAACTAAATCTCGATGGTCCTGGCCCCGCCCCGCCCGGTCTTGCGCACATCTCTTCGATGCCTGCCCTGACCTATGCTGCCCTGAACAGCCCTGCTATATACTAGTGGCCCGGCCGCGATTTTCGCGCCGGGGGTGCAAGGGGGGAACCGGGATCTAATGAAAGATCTAGAGTCCTAGTGGCACGCACATGCGCGCGGCAGAACGACCCCGGCCCAGTGCCAAGCGCAACAAGATCTAGAGCGCCCGGCCCGGCCGGCGTGCTCGGCTGCGGGCAGCGGCGCACGCGGTTCTGCGGTATAAGCTCGAAGTCGGCGGCGTGCTGAGCGCAGCAAGAGAGCACGGTCTGGACGGCCGGGCGTGCTCGGCTGCGATCAGCGGCGCAGCTAGGCAGGCTGACCTCGAAAGGCTGACCGGTCCACCGAGCCAATATATGAATTCGCACACACCGAGACAAATGGCTAAAGCTAGAAATGCGGTGTCCATCTGTGTCAAGTCGAGAGATGAACCTACGGGACTAAGCCTTTCGAATTCGGACATCGGACCGGGTGGAGCTCGGGTGGAGACCCGGTGGAGCTCGGATCAGTGACTGGAAAGGCTACCCCGGGGCTGGTCCTACACGAAAAGGGGGTGCCTACCCAAGGACGAGAGGGGGACCAAGGTCTGAAAAAAACTGGCGGACGGCTAGACGAACTGCAGCTGGGACTATACCTGGCAAGCTATGGCCTCCGGGAAGGCGCTCAGTAACCTAAGCCAATCTGTACACGCTAAAATACGGTCCGCCGTGTCGTCGTCACGGCGGGCTCGGGGGTGGGGGCGCGCTCGTGCGAGAGCGGGCCTGGTAGAGCCGCCGGGCTCATAGGAACGGGAAGGTGTCGGTCGGGGGAGGGGGGATCGGGGGAGTATGAGGCGGGAGGGCGTGAGGCGGTGGTGGAGGACGGGGGACCGGGAGTACCGGGTCGGGCGGCCGCGGTCGGGGAGGAGGGAGGTTCCAGTGGCACGTCCCGCCGGGTTTCCAGCCTCCTGACGACCACCTCCCCCCCGCCGCGGCCAATGATGGGCCCCCACCGCGGCGGTCCGTCCACCCCGGCCTGGCGCGTGGCCGGGGCGGGAGCAGGTGGGTTTGGCGGCCGTCAGACGGCCTTCCGCCCGGCATTCCGCACCACCGTCCCCTCCCTGGTGCGATGAGAAGTCATCAGATCAGGCAGAGGCGAGGAGGGAGGGACGTGGTCGGGGAGCAACATTTTTTTCTGGTGTTGCATACTGGACCTCGAAAACGGCCCCATACAAAAATTTTGGCTGAAGCGAGGGAACGGGAAGCAAGCTGGGAGAAGCCCTTCGGTCTTCTTTCCCCACTTGCAATAAGGCTTTAGACGGAAACCAGCTCTGGAAGCTCTGGTCTTCCAAAGCTTTAAAGGTCTTCCAAGCCTTATAGCAGGCCCATCTATCTATCTAGCTCTGGTCTTCTGGTCCTGGAAATCTCTCTCTCCTCTTTCTCAGCACACCTCTTTTCTTCGAGGCTTGTCCCGACCGCCCTGCCCGGCCGGCCGGGGGCGCCGGCAGACGTGCTGACGTCGGCGGCGTAATCTCGATTACGACCTCGAGCTACAGCCGCGTTCCACCTTTGATGCGCTATTTTCTCACGAGCGGCGCAGGAGGACGACGAGCAGGAGCTGCACGAGCTCGCCCAGGAGCGCGTGGGCGCCGCCGCCGCCGCCGCCCGCGCCGACCCGCCCCCGCCGCCCTCGGCGCCCCCGCCTCCTCAGCCGCCGCCCGCGGCTGGCCCGGGGGTAGGCCGCCGCTCGTCGCTGCCGTCGCCCGCCCCCGCGGCGCTGGAGCGGCCGCCGCCGCGCCGGGGCTCGGGCACGAAGACAATTGTTCTGTAGCGCGCTCTCTTCCTTTCCCTTTCCCTATATCTTCATTTACATGTCTGCCGCTTCCAAATGAATCTTAGAGATAGATATTCTTCCGATGTCTGCCATATAATACATTTTTGATAAAGTCATGATAGATAGGTGCTGCGTCCCCGTGCTCCTCGTCGTTCTAGTGTGACTAGTACTTCTGCATCGACGCCCTTGAGCTCTTCTACTCCTTCTCCTCGTGCTCGTTCTCCTTATCTTTTGCGTTCTTCTGATCGTGTCCCTTCTCGTGATCCCTCTTGATTCTGTATATATTTTGTGCTAGTTTACTGTATCTTTGATTTGTGATTGCTTTGTTGTCTTTAATATCACTACCTACGGGGGGTTCGCCCCACCGTAGTCTCTCAAAAAAAAAAATAGGTCTGAAAGATCTCGTTTGAGATCTTCTGGTTAAAAAATAAGTAAGCGTCGGATTGGGTGTATTGATTTTTTTTACGGTTCGCGCGGACTCCGCCGGAGGAATATTTTATTCATTTTGCAGTGCACCTCAATATGTAAACTGCTAATCAATGAAATATTGGTCTCTCAATATTGCTGCAGCCTGCAGGCTGTTCCGCTCTAAATTTAATTTGCAGCCGGACAGTGGTCTTTTCAGACAGGATTTTCACACATGTAGGAACTCGGGAAGTCTTACTCTTAGCTACAGATTCACTAGGAAGGCAACGCCGTTCGAATTTGATCTCTTCATTAGCTTAAGCTATTGATTCGCACACTCATTGAAGTAGAGCACAGTAATAGATTCGCACAGAATTGTGAGGCGTAGATATACTGCACTCATAGACATACTAGACTATTTGCATGTCATGGCTCGTTGAAACTGCAATGCACAAGGTTAACTTCGGTATCGGAAATCAAATTTGAAGCGCTGTGGCCGAGCCTCGGCCAGCCGGTGAAGCCGTTATGGTTATCAATAATATCGCTGCGCTGCGTCCCGTATACGTATCCGATGATCATGATCATGGTATATAATATTAATATTCTTCGAAGTATCAGGGGACACGCCCTAGGAGCCACTGACTCAGCGGGTCATGTTCACATCACGTACAGAAGCTCAGGCCCGCCCTCCGCAGGGGCCTCCCCGGGCCCCGCCCCCTCCCCGAGCCCCCTGCACACGTCCGCGCACTCCAGCAAGCCCTCGCCCTGGGGCTACGGGGTTAGAGGGGTAAGGTCGTTGGGGGAGGTGGGGGAGGGGGGGGGGTTACAGAGTCGCATTCGTAGAGGGCGGTCGGCGGGGCGCGCGCCGCCGAGGCCTCCCGCCAAGCCCCCACCTCGTAGGCGCTCGCGAGCTCGATCTGGGGGTACATGGGCGTAAGCTCGTGAAGGGGAGGGGGGCGGGGAAAGAGGGGTACACGCCCGGCGGAGAGCAAGTCGGAGTTGCGGGCGGGATCCGAGGAGCCTCGAGACGTCCGAGGAGGGTACGCCCTGCGCGGACCTTGGTTTTGGACGTCGGGGGAAGGGAAGGGGTAGAGAGATGAGGGTACCTGCACGCCTCGAACGGAGAGGGCTTCGAGGGAGGGGGGTAGGGATGCGAGCCAGGGGCCGGGCGGGGCCCAGGCGGGCTGGGGCGGGGCCGCCTGGGCCGGGGGTACAGGCGGCGGGGGTACAGGATCGCGGCCCTCCCCGTCCGACGAGGAGCCCTCGCTCTCCTGTGCGGGGCTGAGCTGACGGGGGTACAGGCACGGCGCTGGGAGGGGGGTACCTCCCAGCTGCCTCCCGTGTCGCGACCCCACCGCCATCTCCGGGCCTGCCGCAGGGGGTGAGTGGGGGGGAAAGCGTGGTGGGGGTACGGCGAACCTCGCGCGGGAGCTCCTCGCCCCGACCGCCAAAGGCCGCGGAGAGCGAACGAAGCTGGGGGGCGGACGAGGGGGGAGGATGTGTGGGGGAGGGGGGGGGGGAAGGGAGAAGGGGGGGAAGGTAAAGGTAGGTGGAGAACGGGGGAGGCGGGGAGCGCCGGTGAGTGGCCGCGGGCGGGGCGGGAGTACGCGGTACCTTCGTGCAGCGGGGAAGGAGCGCGTCCAGGAAGGCGCCTGCCCGGGCCGAAGCGGGCGGGGGGTACGTCGCCCCGTCCCGTTCGTCCTCGTCCCCTGGCGGCCCTTCGGTTGGCTGGTCGGACGGCCGCGTACCCCCTCAGACGGGGGGGGGGGATGTGGCGCGGGCTGGAACCCCGTACCCTCCTCGTTCTCGAGGAACACTTTGGGCAGTGCGAGGTGCTCCAAGAACCGTCCGTGCCGCCCCAGCGCCCCAGCGAGCGCCTCCAGTCCAGCCGCTGCGAGGAGGAGGGGGGTACCGAGTTACACGAGCGGGGCTACGGGAGTTCAGAGCGCGCGCACGGGTCGCGGGGCAGTGGAAGGGGCCCTCGAGCTCGAGCCGCTCGATTCCCTCCCTGGGGTGTACCGTGAGCAGTGGGAAACAGGGCCGGGCGGGACCCGAACCCGGATGCGAGGAAGGCGAGGAGGTCGGGGAGGGGTACGCGGACGCTGCCGCGGCGGAAGGCGCGCGGGGCGCGGGCGGCGGCGGCGGCGGCGCAGGAGGCGGAGAGGCGGCGGAGGGAGGGCAGGCCCCGTAGGGCCCGGGAGAGGGTACGGGATGCCAGGCGCCGCCCTGCCCAAGAGCTGAGGATCGAATTTGAAGATTGGAAAGGGGGGGTACCGCACCGTCCGGGCTGTGGAGGGAGGATTCGATGTGGAGCTCGGCCAGGCGGGGGAGGAGGGCGGAGAGGGCGGGGGCGCCCCCGCGGGGCAGCCGGGGGAGGGAGAGGCCAGTCAGGGTACCCCCGTGGCGGGCGGCCAGGGCGCGCAGGGCGGTACCCCGGACCTCCTCCTCCTCCTCCTCCTCGTCCTCGTCCCCCTCCTCGTCGTCCTCGTCGCCGGGGGTGTACCCCCGGTGCAGGAGCAGGCGGGAGAGGGCGGGGCCGCCGGGGGCCGAGGCGGCGCGGAGCCACGCGAGGGGCGTCAGGCGGGCGCAGCGGAGTTCGACGGCGGAGAGCGGAGAGGCGGAGAGGGCGCTGGGCGCGGGGGAGCCGCCCCGGAGCACGAAGGACTCGAGCGCGGGGAAGCGGGCGGCGAGGGCGGCCGCCGCGGCGTCGCTGGCGCAGGCCTCGACCTGCCGGAGGCGCGGCCAGCGCTCGGCGGCGAGCAGGAGGATCTGCAGCGTCTCCTCCGCCGCGCGCCGCTCGCCGCCCTCGGCCCACTCGGAGCCCGGCATCAGGAGCTCCTCCGCGGATGCCGCGAGGCGGGACCCGAGGCGAGCTAGGCCCGCCCGCTGCGCCGCGCACTCGCCGCCGCGCAGCAGCAGCGACGCGGCCTCGCGCGTCGGAATCACGACGGAGCGCCAGGTCTGCGCCGCGGAGCGGTCAGCGCGGGACGCCGGCGCCGGCCGCGGGCGGCGCCGGCGCGGGCGGCGCACGGCCTCTTCGACGGCGTCGGCGAGGGCGCGGCAGGCGCGGGCCGCCCGGAGCGCGTCGAGGACGGGGAGGAAGCCGGCGACGTGGCGCAGCAGCTCCGGCGGGAGCTCGTCAAGCGCCATTCCCCACTCGCCTCGCCTCGAGCTTGGAGGCTCTGGCTCTGGTACCGGTGCGCTCTTAAGCTTTCCAGACTTGCGATGTTGCAATTGGGGCCGGGTACACGCCGCTTTCCCGGCAAGCATAAGCCAGCCGGCTCGGCGTCAAATGGAGCGGGCGCGCAAGCGGGCGCGGCCCGCATCGGCATCCGCGTCGACTCCGCCGGCGTCGGCTGCTGCAGCTGGCCATGGCCGCTCCATCGATATCGAGCCGCGCCTGGACGCGCTCCCGGACGACTTGCTGGAGAAGATCATCGACAAGATCGGCCTCAGAGACGTCCTTCTCGTGCGCCGCTCTCCCGAGCCCCCGGGGCGCGGCGCATGCACATTGTCTCTGACCTCTGGTGAATATGCGCAGTGCCGCCCCCACCAAGTGTGCCGCCGGCTGCGTAAGGTCACACGGAGCGTCATCTGGGACGAGCTCGACCTCGCGCCGTCCGAGACGGAGATTCGGGCGGTGGAGTCCGGCGTACGCGTGTACGACGTCGACAGCGACGAGGCCGCCGCGCGCGCCCAGCTCAGCGCGAACCACATGCGGCGACTCAAGAGCGTGCTGGCGTCGCTGCACCCGGCGGCGGGCTTCGCGGCGTGGGGCCAGGCACGCGCCTTGCGCATCCGCTTCAGTGCCAGCTCTTTCGTATCATCTGCAGCTGCAGCTGCAGCGCGAGACAGAGATGCGGACGATGACATCGCAGTCGAGGAGGCCTACACGACGATCAATATCGTTTCAAGCCTCGCGCGCGCATCGCCGACAATCACCACTGCCCGCGTCGAGTTTGGGCGAAGTCTTCGGAATGGTGGCTGCAACCTCGACAGAAGGCCGCGCATCTCGGTCCTCCTTGCTGCGCTCGCCGCGCTTCCACGCTTGACACGGGTGCGGCGTTTTTACTCTACTGCAGCCGCTTCAATTCTGTCGAAGTCTTTGATCTAATAAGCACGCCGCTAGCTCGAACTGGGAGGGGACGGCTCGATGGAGAAGAACGATGGGGCCTTCTCCCTTTCAGTCTTCTCCTGGACAGATCTCATCTCGAACAAGGACGGCATACTGACTGCCGTTCTTGCGTCTTTCTCTTCGCTCAAGCACATCAGCTTCCCTTTCCACTTTGGCGCCCGCCATGCCGATGCGCTCGGAGCCCTTCCCTCGCTCTGCTCGCTCGGCATCACTGTACCTGTTGGACAACTCGGCCAGGTGTCGCCCCGTCTTCTAGATCTTGCGGAGCCGCGTCTTGAGCGCACCGAGCTGCGCCTTGTCAGGCCGGTGCGGAGTGCTGCTCCCTCTTCTTGTAGACGGCCATCTTTAAACTGACTAACCGATCACGACCTCGCCCTTCGACGTCAACGCAGGGCGCGTATTCTAATCTCGTCGCAATCGACGACGCACCTGCAAGCGCCCTCGAAGCCCTCGCAGGGTCTGGCCGCGCTGTGCAGGTGTGTATTGCGGCGTAATGTACCCGTTATTCGATCATAATAAATGATTGTTATTAACATTCCGCCCACGTAGATTGTCCGGAAGCTCGAAATCGAGATGGCCGTTATGCATAATTTGAGTTTTGAGGGAGCGGGGCGCTTCTTTGACGCGCTTGCACGGTTCTCCGGCCTCGAGAGTTTGTCTTTGAAGGTGCCCTTCTCGTCACGCCCGCGTAACGGCGCCAATTTCCGGATAGCCCCAAGTCTAAGGATCTCATAGCCCCTCGCCTTCTTTTCCGTCCTCTCTCGCCTCTTCTTTTCAAATGTCTCCATGGCCACTGTCTAAGATATTAAATCATTGTAGGTTCTTAGCGCAGAGGCCGTGCGGAGGTTCTGGCAGACCCCGGCATTCCTTGCGCGGCTCATCAACCTCAAAGAGGTCTCGATTAGGTCTGCGCTCTGTATGTTTACGGTCCGATGCTGCTTCTAACTAGATCTGACGTTATACGTACTGCTCGATGTTTCTAGCATTGCAGATTCATCGCAGCAACTTGAAATCGATTCGCGGCCACTTGCAGATGCGCTTGCCTCCATTCGAGGCCTTGCCGCAATCGATCTCCAGGTATCGATATCTGCGCATGCCTCGCTCCGGTTCTCGTGCGCTAAAATTTGCGGGGCGTGTCGCTCGAGCAACGAAGCACTTGCGATTGCAATCACTATCAATGTTTACGCTGGTAACCGCAGATGTCCGTATCTCGCGCTGCGCGGGAGTTGGCAGACCGCCTTCGTCCCAAGCTCCGCCGCTGCAACGCATCGGTATCGGAGGTAGGCGCAGGCCTAGCGCGCGGCCGCGGCCTCTGCCGCCCGCGCCTGTCATCAGGATGCATAATAGTTCCCTCCAGAAAAACGCGGGTGGAGACCTCGTGGCGGCTTTGGCGGCTTTGCAGCCGTGGGAGGGCCTGACAGTGGCGGTGCATATTTCCAGTTATGCCTCTCGCGTGCCTCTCGGGGAGCAGCCGAGAGTTCTTCGGTCCCTCGCCCGCGCCCTCGCCTCCGCTGGCCACGTCGAGCTCCGGCTTTGCGTGGAGAGCGAGGCGGACTTTGCTTGCCTCGGCATCCTTGCACCCCTCGGACCTCGCGTGCGACCGACGGTGTGGATCAATGTTCCTGTGCCCACGGCCGTGGACAGTTACGAGCGCAATCGCGAGGAACGCGAACGCACGCAATCGCGTCTCAGGCGCTCGGCTCAAGCTCTCCTGCGCGGCTGCTTCGCACAACTGGACCGATGATAAAGCCTCGACAGCTGCAGGTAGCCTATAATACAGAGCACCTACATAACGTCTGTGCTGATTTCTGTAGCCTGTTTCATTTTTCTTTAGCGACCAGTACATGTCTGTGTTGTGCGGATCTGTATTTTAGTTAATGGAACTTTGCGGATCTTTTGCTTTAGAGCTCGAGTATAGATCTTGCCATGCTTCGGGCTCCGCTCCGATTGTGATCATGATCATCATGATTAGCTATAGTAGGTTCGAGCAGGAGGGCTAGAGGCCAGGGGCATCGCGAGAGGAGATATCGATATCGAGGTCACGTGCCTGTGGCCTACGAACAGAGGGAGGGCACGCCGTGCACGGATGGGCACGGGTATACGTACCGAGTAGCTATAGGGGGTGGCCGGCGGGGCGCGCGCCGCGGCGGCGCCGCCCGCCAAGACCCCACCTCGTACGCGCTCGCAAACATGACCATCTATGTACATGTGGTGTGGTGTTCTTAACGCAATATAATATTAATCATGAGAGATCATGCATATGGCCCCATGGTGCGCCCTGCGCGGGTCTTCTTCCTTCTGCTTCCAAGGGCGGGGCGGAACAAAAATGCAAGTTGGTTCAAAGAGACGTCTACTGTGACAGAGTCTACGAAAAATGCAATTGCAATAAGAAATGTAGATCTGTAATTTCAAACAACTGGCTCCGACTGGCTCCGATTGATCTTGAGGTTGCAGACTCTGAGATCTACGTCGTGACGGCGCGACGACCGAATACAGAAAAAGCCTGAGCCTAGAGCTCGAACCCTAATGGGACGGCGACCTAGTAATCGATGGAGACACCGGAACCCTCCCGCGGCACGAAGTTGAGGCGAAGGGGCTTGTCCGGATGCGCGGCCTGCGATCAAAACGAATCGGCAGACGGAGGGCTAGAACTAAAGAATGTCGATGTCTCTCAAGGGTGCGGCGCTAGTACTATCGGCGCGGCACTAGTACTATCGGCGCGGCGCGGGCGCCACGTACCACTTTGATGACGGACCTGACCGGCTCGAAGTCGCGCGCCGGCTCCACTCGGTACCTGAAATTGAAGCAAAGGTATCATCAAGTGGATGTCAACTGGCATCAAGTTGACATGCCAAATAATGATTATGGCGGATATATATGTCAAATGAGACTCGGTGAAGTTGAAACAAATATAATGGACGGCCCGGCGGGTCGAATAGATCAATGAGCCGGCGCACTTCTGTAGGATCGTGGCCATGATCACGAGGTGCTCCTGCTCCGCGAAGCGCATCCCGACGCACATCCCTGCGCGCCGGGCTCTCGGTGTGAGACGGGCGGACGGGCGGGTGGGGGGTGGGGGGATGGGGGCGCACGGGGGCCGCGACCGAAGGGCAGGAGGACGTTGGGGTGGACCTGAGAACGAAGTGAGCCAGTGTCAGTTGGCGCTCGAGCTGGGGTAGGGCTTTTCGCGCCTTGTCGTCCATGCGCTCGGGAACGAAGCGTTCGGGGTCGGGGAAGTAGCTGGCGGGGGGTAAGGTGTCGGATTCAAATCAAAAACGTGGGCGTGTGAGGTGGACATGCGACGCACTTCGGATCCCGTGTCCGCGCGTGGAAGTTGTCCGAAACCAGCGTCTGGGGGGTACCCGATAATAAGGGTTGGCCAGGTACGGATATACACGGATCTTGCGGCGCACCCCGGCCGGAACCTGGTACCCCCCGATGGCGATGTCCTGCTGCATGATCCGGGAGCTGCCGGGTATGAGCTTCACGAATCGGGAAGGGCGGGGGGTACGGCGCACATGGGGGGCAGGAGGGGGAAGAGTCGAAGGGTCTCGTAGAACGCCATCCTCAGTGACCTTAGTTTTCCGATCTGGGGGTACGTGAAAGTTTGGAAGGGGAGGGGGAAGCGGGCGGGCGAGGGGATGGAGGAGTGGGGGGTACCGTCTCGCGCGAGGGGAGCTTCCCGCCCAGGACCTGAGCGAGCGGGCCGTATAAGGGGCGGAAGAGGGGTCACGCCGCTAAAAAAAAAGGATGGCGGGGGTACCGAGATTGTCTCGGCCGCGATGCGCTCCTGGACCTGCGAGGGGGAGAGCCTGAGGGGGTGCAGGGGAGCGGAGGAGGGGTATGCCGCGCCTCGGGATTGGTGGCGAGGTTGTAGAGGGCGAACTGTACCCCGTTCGTCGTCTGCACAATAGGGGGCAAGTGAGCCTAGCTCAAGGCGAGCCGTCTGGTGAATACTCTGAAGCAAAGAAGGCTCTAGATACGTATAATAGCTTCAGCGTTTATAATTACGGGCCGGGGGCGCGCCGTGTCGATACCGCCGCCGATAAGGTCGGCCCCGACCGCCGCCACGTCGTCAGAGGAGAGGGACTCTTTGGCCATCAGGTACCTTTTTTTTGGGGGGGGGGTGAGTCAGGGGTAGGGGGTAGGGTGGGAGGGGGGGGGGAGGGGGGGGGCGCGAGCCGCACCCCATGAGGGGCTCGACGCGGGTGTCCTGGGGTACGCGTCCCGCCCGCTCGTACTCGATAATCTCGGCCCTGGAGGTACGGGACGAAGTGAGGGGGGGAGGACGGCGCTCGAGGGGGTAGGGGCTCGGACCTCGTCAGGTACAGGAACTCCCGCATGACCTTTGGGGGGTATCGGTGAGCGGGAGGAGGGGAGGGCGGAAGGGGGGGGGGCAGGAGGGCGGGGGGTACCCTGTCAAACGCCCGGTAGTCGGCGGTGGGTACGTACTTCCAGAGGGGGGGTGCGAGGATGAGGCGGTTCAGAGTAAGGAAGAACTGGTGGAGGGAGTCAGCGTTGGGGGGTACGGGACGGGCTTCAGATGGGGGCTGGGAAGGATTAGGGGGTACCGTGGCGACTCCGGACACGAAGGATCGGTACTTGGGGGGTAGCTTAGCGATCTCCGTGCCTACCATGCCGATCCGCTTCCCGTATAGGATGTAGAGTACCCCTGGAGGGCGAGGGGGGGGGATGAGTGAGGAAAAGGAAGGAGGGGAGGAGCCGAAAGAAGGCGTACCCTCCAGAGCCATAGAGTTGAGGAGGTCCGCGAGGCCCTCTACCCGTCCCTCCGCGTCACGCCTCCGGTCCAGCGCGGCAACCTTTTTTTTTGGGGGGGGGGGAAGAAGCAGTCGGGGGGTATGCGAAAGATCGTAGGCGAGGGGGTAGGCGCACAAGGTCGCGGGCGGCCTCTGCAAGGCCGTCGGAGAAGGTCGCGATCTGGGCGCGGGTTCGAATCTGGGGATCGGTATTCCGGGAAGGAGGGGACGGCACCTCGGGGGGGGACAGCAGCTTCTTGTTGAGGGGGATACGCAGGCGCCGCCACTCCTCGCCGTTGCTGCGGGGCGCGTGAGCCTCGTCCAGGTGACCTCAAGCCTTCGGCAAATCCCCTCTAGATTTGATCTACCTAGCCAGACAGAGCGTGTCCGCCGCGCGCTCGGGGCTTGCACCTCTGGGTGACACCGTTGCCGAGCTTCATGTCGCTTCGCTGCTTGAGCCTGCGCGGAGGCGTCAGGAGGGAAGGGCCGAGAGGGGCGTGGGGGGGGGGGGGGGCGGGGGTACGCGGACCAGAACTCCATGGGCGCGCGCGACGGGTCGCGGCCCTCCACGCGCCACATATCGTCCGCGATCACCGGGTCTGGGCCCGGGCGATTAAATATTAGGTCGACTGGAGGATTTGATGGGAGCCTAGGGGGGCGCGGCGCCGGGCGACGAGGCGGCGTCTAGATGATGGGGGGTGCCGGGAGGATTTGATGGTTGAGACATTGTTGATGCGTTCGACCGCGAGGCGCGGGGCCGGGGCCGGGCGCATGCGGCGAATCCGGAGCGCTAGTGGAGGGGCTGGGCCGGCCCGGCCCGTGCGCACCCGAGACCATAACGATGCGCTTGCCGAAGACCTCGAGCTGTTGAAAAGATAAGCTCCAGTGCAAGTGCAAAGTTTGCGCCACAGACCTTGTAGATCGGCCCGTACTCTTTCTGCATATCCACCATCTTCTGGCTGCGCGCGGGATCGGCTGGGATCGGCGCGGCGCGCGGGCTCATGATTGAAAGCTTTGAGCGCACAGGACCCCGGCCGGGTTCGTGAAAGCATCCACAGCGAAGGCCGACCCAACGATCGGATAGACTGATCATGAGATGGGGCGCGGTCATGCTCAGCTGCATGCACGCGCGAGCGCGCGCCGAGTAAAAGGCGAACCAGGTGGCCCCGGGATCTCGCTGAACGGCCGGAGCGGGACGGCCGGCTGCGTAGGTTCGGCACTGACCGGCGCCAACTCGGAGGTGGCGGCAGCCGCAGCCCGCGAGCAGGCCGCCTCCGAGAGGGGCGCCGCTCGGAACGCTCGGCGCGGCGGCATCGCCGCAGCGCCGGTCCGCGCGCCAGCCGACCGAACTATAGCTAATGAATGGGGCGCCCGGTTCAGCAGCCCGCGGGCACGCCCCGCTGCAGCTGCGAACGCCATTCCCTTAGCTACGGGCAGTACTGACGCTGCCGGCTGTGCGCGGGCCCCGATCCACGCACGCGTTGCTGTACCCGTGGGCGCCCAGCACTGTACCCGAGCCGCCTCACGTTTCGGACGAAGCGCGCCGCACCGACGACGCGCCGCCGATTGCATCGACTGTGAGCCAGTAGAGCTCGAATTACACACAACCAGCGAGCCCAGACCCTCTTCGAAATCTGTGGCGAGATGGCGCCGCCGCGGCTCGCCGCCGCGCTTCTAGTGATCGTTCTCGCTGCATGGCACGCATCGCCGACGGCCGGTGCGCCGCCTGCGCTCGGGAGGCGTCGTCGGTTTGCGCGCGCGAGTTGGCGGCGAGCTTACCGCCGCCCGCTCTGCGCAGCCCAAAACACGACCGCCGTTCCCATCATAGACCCGGAAGTGCTGGCCGAGGAGCTGGCCAGGGCGCTGGCGGGCCTCCCTCCGAACCCGACGCCGCTCCCAGGCGCGAGCCCGCCGCAGCCGCCTCGCAACTCTCGCTCCGAACGACCCCTGAGGCTGCTTCCGCTCCCGTGCAGGCGCAAACGGCACGCAGCTGGCGCTCAGGGACCCGCTCGACGATCAGGTCCCGGTGGCCATCAGGCAGCAGGTGGCGGCGATAGCGGAGCTGATTCAGGCGCTCAAGTCGAGCGCGCCAGCCTCCAACACGGGTGCACCGCCTCGCCCCTCCGCCTCGCCGCGCCGCGCCGCCACGCCGCTGCGGGGGCGCGGAACGCCGAAATCTGAAGCCGAGCCGCGCAGAGTCGCCGCCGGCGCTGAGCACGGGCGGCGCCATCGCCCTAGTCTCCATCGTGGCTGTCATTTTCTTCGTCATCGGTGGCGTGACCGCCGCCGTGGTTCGCGCCGCCGCGTCCCGGCACCCGGCTTCCCGCGCACCTGACCGGCGGGCCCGCCTCCCACAGGCGCGGCGGCGGTGGCGGCGGCAGGACGTCAAGTTGCAGACGGGTATGCTGCGAGAGAGCCCCGGCCCCGGCGCCGGCGTCGAGATGTCCTCGGGCGCCCCGCAGCCCAGCGGCGTCGCCGTGTGATTTTAATTTGATCAGATTTGATCCAGCAAGAGAGCAGAACCGATCTGATCCCCCTGGGCCTGGGATTTGATCTATCTACCCATCCGCGACGATGGAGGGAGGGCCAGTCCAACCCGGGTCGGCGGGGGGGGGGGGGGAGGAGGAGGAGGATTGGGGGGGGGGGGGAGGAGGAGGAGGGGGGGGGAGGGAGGGGGAGGGGAGCTCGAGCCCTCTGGGTACATTTGGCCACGGCGAGGCGGCTAGCTGTGGTCCCCGCGATCAAGCCCAGGCCCTGTACCTCCCTCCCCCGCGGCCGCCGCGCCTCCGAGGCTCTCCTCCCCTCCCTCTTCCACCGCAGCGGTCTCGTAACAGCGGTATGACACCCCCTTAACTAGCTTGCACCATGGCGTGGCCGGGCCGTATACGTACGCATGATGACATGCTGCGACTCAACTGTTGACATGATGACATGCCGTACGTAGTATACTTATAGTAAATTGTTAGGACCAGTGATTACAGTCTTCTAGCTATAGATCCGGAGTACTGCGGAAAGGTACAGTACGTCTAGTACCCTAGATCTCAGAGTCTAGATCTAGATCCGAGGGCACTATAGCTACATCATGCATAGCTACGAGAAAGTAAACATAATAATTATGATACGAACATGTGCCTTCATTATCTTAGTAGTCTCGATACCGATTGACGAGCCTCGGGGAAACGAAAGTTCTATAGATACTAGAGATAGATATCGATCTAGAGAGCAAGTTGTATAGTACTTGTTGCGAATTACCGTAGTAGTATTACATCAGCTTTTTTAGCAGAATAGAAAGTTAATGGATCGCGAACTAGCTAAAAAGCCTGGTTTGTGGGCACGGCCGACTGCAGCTGGAAGCGCCCGCCGAAGCTTAGCATTCGGCTGAATCGGGAGTTGGATCGCTTGAGGTCTGGCCGCTGCTGCGCCGCCGGCGCCGCCGCCGGCCCCGGCGCCGGCGCCTGCGGCCGGGGCTCTGCCTCTTCCTCGTCGGGGTGGGGGTACGGCCCCACGGGCCCGTACTCATCCTCCCCCTCGTCCCCCGCGTCGCTCGCGCGCCGCGACCCGGGCCTGGTACCCCCTCCGGACCCGCGGCGGCCACCCCCGCCAGGCAAGGAGAAGAAGTCGTCCGACCCGCCCGCCGGATTCGAAGCCGAGGGGTACGCATGGGGCGCCCCGTACCCACCCTCCGGCGCCGCCTGCGCCGGCTCGGGCTTAGGGGGGGGGGGGGGGGGGGGGGGGCGGGGGAAAGGGTCGGGGCGGCGCGCCTGTACCCCCAGTCGGAAGGCCGCGATCTCGTTCAGGGCCGCGGCCGCCACCTGGACCGCGTGCGCGGCCTGCGGGATTCGAAGGTCAATATCAACGAGGCAACAGTATAACGGAGTCTAGTTCAGTCGGCCGGAGTTCGATCTGTGCATGCGCCGCCTCTATGGGTTATAGCTTATATAATTAGCCCGTTTTACTGGTGCACGCGGGGATGGGCGGCCTTGAGCGGCGGCCGGCCGGGAGCGGGCGGGGCGGGCGGGCGGGCGGGCGGGCGGGCGGGCGGGGCGGGGCGGGGCGGGCGGGCGGGCGGGCCTGCGCGGCGATGTCCATCAGGTCGCCGTGCCGCGGGGAGCGGTTCGAGCGGAGGCCCCGCGCCGTGCTGGCCCGCGATATCGCCTCCTCCCGAGCCGAGCGCGCCGTCTGCTGCTGCTGCTGACGGTCCCGAGCGGTGCGGCGGCTCGTCGCCGGGGCCGCCGGGGCTGGCGCCTCCGAGCCCGGCTGCTGCTGATCCATACGGCTACGTACGTACCCGGCATTTAGATGGGGGGGGGGGGGAGGGGGCGGGCCGGGGCGGGGCGCGCACTGGAGGCGGAGCGGGGGCAGGTCCCTTATGGAAGCGGCCCGTGAACGGCTGGGGCCCGCCGGCAGCGCCGGGTCCGACCCGGGCGCGGGCGCGGGCGCGGGCGCAGGAGCCGCCTGCGCCTTGCCGGCATCGTCGTTCTCCCCCTCCTCCACATCCCTGGCCGCACGCGATCGTCAATCTTGGCCGTCCGGGCGGGGCTGGGCCCGGCCCGGCCCAGCCGCACCTGTGCGCGCTGCTGTCCGTCGTCGCACCCTGCGGCGGCGGCGGCGGCGGCGGGTGGGCGGCGGCGGCGGTGGGCGGGGCGAGGGAAAGAAAACGGGGCCAAGGGAAAGCCTTGAAGGGCGAAGATTCGATCCGATCTATTTCTAATCTGATCTCATCTGAACTGACCTCGTCGTTGTCCTCGGGAGGGGGGGAGACCTGCAGCGCCAGCGGCGCGATCGGGGGCAGCTGCTGCCGCCGCCCGTTCGCAGCCGCCGGACCGCCGGCGCTGCGACGGGTTCGAGACGAGTCAGCGCTAGCGCCGGGCGACCGGCTCGGGGGGCTGGGCGGGCGGCGGCGCGAGCGAACGAAGGGGCGTCGACGTACCCGGGCGGCTGCGGCGGCGGCGGCGGGAGGTCGAAGCGGGCGCTCTTCTTCCCCCCCCGGTCGCTGCGGGCCGTCCGCGCCGATCGGCTACCCCTCAGGGTCCCCCCGCCGCTCTGGCCACGGCCCTGGCCCTCGGCGTCGGAGGAGTGCTCCCCGTCGCTGCGGCTGCTCCGCCGTTCGCTGGCACTGCAAAGCGAAGCGGGCGCGTCGGCTGCATGCGCGCGGCGCCCCTCTGTTAGGGCGGGGCCTCGCTCGCACCTTCGCTCGGGGGCTTCGGTCCGCTCCGTGAGGGTACCCAGCCCGCTCGGGCCCAGGACTCCTAGGAGGTCTCCCACCCCGAGCGAGCCCCGCGGAGGCCTGGGGGGTAGTCCCAGTCCAGGTCCCAGTCCCAGAGCCGGGCCCAGGCCCGTTGGCGGCGGGGGGAGGGGCGGCAGGCCGGGGCCTGCAGGGGCCGGGGCTGGGGTTGGGCCCTCGGGGGCGGGAGCCACGGTGCTGGAGCCGGGGCCGAACGAGGGCGGCCTGACGGCGAGGACGGGTCCGACTTGGGAGCGTGGCGGGCTCCGCACGCCGGACGGCCCCGAGATCGAGTGGGATCGACGAGGCGGGCGCCTTATCCCGTCCACGCTCTTCGGCGGGGGGTACTCGGATCGTTGGGCCGGCGCCTGCGGGGCGCTCGAGTCAAGGGGAGTGGGTGGACGGGGGCGCGCGCGCGGGGTCCGTGCGCCGCACCTTCTGCTCCGGCCCGGCGCCGCCGCCGCCGCCGCCGCCGCCGCCGCCAATAGAGCCAGCAAAGGTGGAGTTCCGGAAGACAGGGGGGCGCGGCCCGGGCCCGTGGCCGGGGCCCATGGAGGGGTACGATGGGCGGCGGGGCAGCTGCGGCGACGAGGCGCGCCGGAGCGGGTGGTCGCGGTCGCGGTCGTACCCCTCCAGGACGACCGAGGCGGGCGCCGACGCGGCCGGCGTCGCCCGCTTCTCGAAAAAGCCCGTGGACGGCATCCTGGAGGGGTACGTACGCTCGGCTTTTTTGGGCGTGAGGGGGGAGGGAAGAAGGGGAACCGGACCGGTTCGCCTGATCGATGAGGGACCCGGTCGTCTGCTCGACGATCTCCTGGCGGACGGACGCGCGGGGCTCGATGTGAGTGAGAGATTAGAAGGCGGCGGAAATCTAACTGGAGCGCCGAGGCGAGTACTACCGAACTCATATGAGCCGAGCAGGCTCATAGGAGCCGAGAAGGCTCATGTGAGCCTCCTCCCGGGAGGGCGCGCGGACCTGGTAGACGTACTTGGGGAAGTCGTCCGGATCGTCCCCGAAGGGGTTGACGAGGACCTGCCGGGGGGGGGGGGGGGGGGGGGGGCAATCAGCGGGGGGGAGGTTTTTTTTTGGGGGGGGGAATACTCGGGGACTGGCGGGCCCCGTGAGACTAGCGACTGGATGGCGTGGGCTAGGCGTTGTGTAAAGAGGGGTATAGGGGTACAGGGGCACAGGGTAGCTGAGGGAACTAGCGCAGGCCTCGTGGGTCTATATAGAGTACTAGCGCGGGTCTCGTCGTACTAGAGTGGGGGTTGGGAGGAGGGGTACGCGGCGGCGGTTTAGCGAGGGGATGTGGTGGGTAAGGCGTTGTGTATAGGGGGAATAGAGTACAACGGGGGATAGGGGTACAGGCCTGGTGTAGCGGGGTATAAGGTACTAGCGCGGGCCTCGTGGGTGTAGGGGGGCAAGGGAGGCGGCAGGGGGTACGCGGGCTTCGTCGTGAATCTAGGAGGAGGGGGTGGGCGATGGAAACGGCGGCGGGGGGGGGGGGGGGGGGTGAGGGGGTACGCGAGCGTGCGCGCGCAGATGGTGCGGTCTAGGGGCGGAGGAGGGGGGAGAGGGGGGGGGCGATTGGAGGGGGGTACGCGAGCGGGCGGGCCTCGTAGATGGTGAGGAGGCCCTCGTAGATGACGCGGTTGACGAAGAGGAAGACGTAGGCGACGGCCATCATCGACGAGCTCTGCTTGTTAAACGCCGCCCCTGCGTGTCGGATCCGGGGGCGAGGTCAGATGTATGTCAGGTGAGCGGGCGATCGCGACTCGCGCCTCTTCCTCTTCTTCTTCTGAAGCTTGCTCGAAGAGGCGGGACTTCTAAAGCGCTCCCCTGAAGCTTTAAGCGGTCTAAGGCTTCAGCTTGCTCTGCAGCTGTCTCGAAGAGCGCTAAATCTTTCCCTCTTCTTAAGCGGTCTTATGCGTAATCAGCTTCACTCGGGCGCACCGATGAGGCCCGCCGCGTAGACCATGAAGAACAGCAGGTGGAGCTTCGTCGCGAACGTCAGGAGGTGCACGTACGCGTACGGGATCTGAGGAAGAAGCTTGGAAACTCAAGCAGAAGAAGAAGAAGAAGCTTAAGCTTAAACTCAAGAAGATACATGCACGTGCATATGATCAAGGAAGCTTAAGCTCAAGCTCAAGAAGTTACATGCATATGATCATATGCTAAGCTTAAGCAGAAGGTGCACGTACGCATACGGGATACGTAGGGGGGGGGGGGGGGGGGGGGAGGCGAGGGGGAGGCGAGGGGAGGCGGGGGTGGAGGCGGGGGGTACCTGGCAGTTCAGGAACATCATGATCTCGCCGGTCGCGTCGCGCATCAGGTTGATCTGCTCCTGGAACTGGGGGAAGACTCCGTCCGGGAACAGCATGTGCCCCGAGACTGCGCGGCCGGCCGCGGGCGCCCGGGGTCAGATAAGATCAGATCAGATCAGATCGGATCGGATCGGATCGGATCGGATGGAGGGGCGGGGCCAGGCGCAAAGTCTTAGTTCTAAATCTCTAATGGACCGTTTGAAGTCTTATGATTAGATCTAGCCTAGTAGACCTCTAATGGACCGTCCCGCTAAGGAAGGGGGGGCGGGGCCTGGCGCAAACGCACCCGCGCATTCCTTGAGTAGCTCGGAGAGCCAGGCGTGGACGATCTGGTACTTGCTCGGCAGGCTCCGGATCATCGCCGCCTCCGCCTTGGTCAGCACTGCGAACGAAGCCGAAGACGTCGGAACCGGAGTCGGGCGGGGCCGGGCCGGGCGGGGCGAAGCTAGCTAAATATAGCGCTTTATAGCGGAGATTACCACTACTAAGTTAGATCTAAGCGCCCGGATCTAATCTAGTTGTGGACGCGCGGGGGTCGGGTCGGGCCGGGTCGGGTCGGTGTCTTCGAGCTATAGCTAATCTTCCTAGAAGCTAGGGGCGGGGAAGCTAGCTATAGCTATGGCGCTTCCAAGGCGGAGATTAGATCTAGACGTAGACCATGCCCCCTAGGCCTAGGGCGGACGCGCCGGGTCGGGTCTGGGTCGGGGCGGGGCGCACGCTTGCGTGCGACGAGCGAGTCGATGTCCTCCTGGCCCGAGGCCTGCGCATAACCGTTGAACGGGGAGAGAGCGTGGGCGGAGGACGCGTGGGGCGCGGGAGCGCGCGGGCGCAGGAGCGCGCGATATACCAGGAGCTCATACGTTCAACTAGTTAGATAAGACCAAGTTTCGCAATCAAATAGCTAGTTAAACAAGACCAGGTTTCGCTATTACAACTAGTAAAATAAGACCAGGTTTCGCAATTATAAGAGGCTGCACCTGCATGTAGAGGAGGGCGTGGGCGCAGTTGCAGTAGCGGGCGACCTCCCTCCGCGCCCGCCGCGCATCCTCGTCCGTCCCCGTGATGCACGTGCTCGCCTGACGCTCATGTAAGGGGGACGACGCTCAGGTGAGAGGCTATGAGCTTACAGTGGCGCTTGGATTTGATAAGAAGCTTATGCAGTGCTCGCTTAGGTGAGGGGGGCGGGCCGGGACGCAGGCGGGTAGGATAGCTCATGATAAAAGCTTGTAACAGGAGGCGGGAGCGACGCTCAGGTGAGGGGGGCTGCCGGGAGGGCCGGGGCACGCGGCGCGGGTGCCGGAGGCGGGCACCATGAGGGCCTGATCAGAATCTTTTTACTAGAAGCTTTAGAATGGGCTCACAGTGGAGCCTGATTAGAAGGGGTGGGGGTGGGGGTGGGGGGGAGCGACGCGACGCTAAGGCGGGAGAGGGGCCGGGGGGGGCGGGGCGGGGGGGGGTGGGGGGGGTGTGGGGTGTGGAGGGGCGCAGGCAGGGGCCGGAGGCAGGCGGGATGGCACCATGAGGGCCTGATCAGAATCTTTTTACTAGAAGCTTTAGAATGGGTTCACCGTTAAGCCTGATTAGAAGGGGTGGGGAGGGGGTGGGGGGGGAGCGACGCGAAGAAGGGGGGGGGGGGTGTGGGGGGTGGGGGGTGGAGGGGCGCAGGCAGGGGCCGGAGGCAGGCAGGCACCAAGAGGGCTTGATCAGAAACCTTTAACTAGAAGCTTTAGAATGGGCTTACAGTGGAGCCTGATTAGAAGCTTATATGGTGATTATAATTCTATTGAAGCCCAATCACAAAGCAGGCACCATGAGGGAGATGTTGTTGCAGGGGCCGATGACGCTCTGGAGGCGCTCCCGGGTGTCCCACCAGCGATCAAATCTGCGATCAAATCTTTGGAGGGGAGGGGGGTACCGGTGCTGCGGGGGGGGGGGCGCGCGCTCACGTGAGCTGGCAGAACATGCCGAGCAGGAAGGCCACGAGGGACGTCAGCTCCAGCATCTCCGGGCCGAACACGGGTACGCATTTGTTGTCCCAGGAGAGCGGCGCGTCCTCGGGGCAGCGGAAGTACCCCAGGACGGTCGCCAGGGCGCAGTAGACGAGCGTGGAGAAGAGGGTTCGGCCGGTGATGGCCGTCCCGTCCGCCCAGACCAGGAACCCGTAGCTCAGCAGCTTGTTCACGTCGTATTTCACGATGTTCGAGCTGCTCCACGCGATCAGATTTCGGAAGGTCCGCCCCTCCTGCGTGCGCCCCGGGCCCCGGATCAAATCTTCTGCCCCGCCGGGCCGCGGCCGGCCCCGCTCGCGATCCGATCGGGCGGGGCCACGGGCGGACCTTGACGACATCTTTCCACGTGCTGACGGCCTCCGTTTGCTTCGCAACGACCTGCGTGCAGGCCGCGCGCGGCCGGTCAACATGGTGCAGGCGGGAGAGGCTAGCGCTGCGCGCGCGGGGCTGAAACTGCAGACGGGGGGGCGCGCGCTCGCACCTGCGCTGTTGCCCGCCACTTCGAAGCTCCCTTGCGCGCCGGCTCCGGCGCCGGCGACGGGTCCGACGGGGTCGGCTGCGCCGCCGCGCCAGCGGCGCCCGTGGCCGCCGGCTCTGCCCCGTCGCTTGGCGCCGCTGGTGGTCCGTTCAGGACAGCCGTATCGCTGAATGTCGTGCGCCCGCGCCCGCGGCCGCGGCCGGCGCCGGCGCCGCCCAACTTGAACAGGTTGAGCGCGGCGATTGCATGCGCGATGGATGGAGGGCCCGCGCGCCCCGCGGCTGGAGCCGCAGCTGCAGCTTCCGGGTTCAGTGACGGTCCGGAAGGTATCTCGTACTTCGCAGAGGCAGCTGCGGCCGCGGGGGCTGCCTCCGTCTCCGCAGACGCCATTGTGCTGGCACCAGCGCTCGGGCCGCGGCACTGACGGGATGATCAGCAAGGGGCCATCAGATGCCACGGTGCTGTAATGCCAGGCGTACGTGTGCGCCGATCTACCCAAGCGGCCACGCGGCCGGCACGGGCGCGGTCGGCGCGGCGCGCCTCGGCCGAGGCAGGCGAGCGGGGCGCGTCCCAACTGACACACGGTGTCTCAAAGCCGCTTGCTATATGGACGTGCACGCGTCCGTGCGCGCGTGGCTCCTGTCTAGAGTTCTCGAGGCCCACGGCCGCGGGCTCCCGCGCGCGGGCGCCGATCTCTGCACTGGGACGCTCCTGCTGCTGCTGTGTGCGCTGAGCGACCGCGCGACGGCTGGGTGCGCTGTGCGCCTTGGTGCTACAGAGATCGCATGGCTCCGGCGTTGACGAAACTTGGGACGAAAACTCGCACCTTTTTTCCCTCTCGGCGGGTACGTGTGCCTTCGTGCTCAGGCGGCTGCCGCTGCGCACACGCAGCTGCAGCGCGCGCGCGCGCAGACAATCGATCGAGAGGCGCGCGGCCGGGCCTCGGCCTGCACGGCCATATGCATGCGCATGCATGCATATCGCAAAATGAACGTGCCACGGTGAGCGTTTAACGTTAATTATATAACCCGCGTAGATCTAGAGAGTCTAGATCTGCGATCTGATCATGAGCTCGAGAGCCGGCGCCGGCGCGCGGCGCAGATAGATATCGATGTCAACGGTTCTGCATAGCTATAGATTTGATTTCAATAGGCCTGGCCTAGGCCTGAGCGTAGGGCCGCTCCCAGGCCCGCTTGAACGCCTTGGCCCCGGGGGGCCACGCGGCCGCCAGCCTCCGCCCCGCCGCCAGCGCGCTCTTCCTCAGGTCCTCCGCCACCGGCAGCTCCAGTACCCGGGCCACCACCCTGTACCCGGTTTGTTCGAGGGGGGAGGGGGAGGCGTCCGGGGGGTACGCACGCGGAGGTACACTCGGCGAGGGCGGCGAGGCTCGTGGCGAGGCCGCGGGGGCCCGACTCGCCGCCCTCCAGAGCCCCCGCCAGAACTCCGAAGAGCGCTGCCACCGCCGAGGTAGAATTAATTTCTTAAGCAGGGGTAGGGGAGAAGGGCGGCCCGGAGGGGTACGTATACCCGACACGTCGTCGGCCATGCGGGGTACGAGGCGGCGGAGGCGGTCCGGTAAACCCGGGTGGTCCAGCCCGTCTGCCCCCATTGCGTCTGGATCAGGATCTCGAGAGAGAATTCAAATTGCAAGAAATTGAAGCCTACCCGGGTGCTCGCTGGTGAGGACCTTGCGCACCAGAGCTACGCAGTAGATCGCGACGTACGCTGAGGAATTAAAATTAGAATCACAAATCGCGCGCAGCGGATCGAATTCAATCCAGTTCGAAAAAGAGAGATCTAGGACGCGCCTCGGTCGGCGCGTGAGGCGGCCACGGCCGCGGCGCCCTTCGGGCCGCCCCCCGCCGGGGGCTCAAGCGCCGCCGCGCCTGCGTTCCAGATCAAATTGGATCGAATTCAAATTCTCAAAGAATTGATCTCGGATTCGAACCGGCCTCGCTCTCGAGGGCCGCGGGCCGGGTGGAGACGGCGGCCCGGAGGATCTCGAGCAGGAGCTCGAGGCGGCGCCCGTCGAAGAGGGCGAAGGCCTCCTCGGGGTACGTCGGGGCCAGCGCGCACACGTTCACGAGGTCGCCCTGGCCGGGATCAAATCGCAGATCAAATTTCGATTTTAGCGGCGCCGGCGGCGCACGATCATGGCTGCGGTGACGGGGAAGAGCGGTGAGCGCGGGCGCCACGCGGCCTCGAGCGCTCCCAGCAGCGATTCCGTCGTCCGAACGCGGTCCCCGAGGACGAGCTCGCGCCAGAACTCGCCGCTGACGATGGGGCCCCCGATCAGGATCGCGTGGAGGACCTGAGCTCGCTCAGTTTGGTGTTGAGCTCGCGCACGCTCAGGATTCGGGAGACGAAAGCTTCATCTAACCTGGCCGGCCTCTGCAGCGATGAGGTCCGCATCGAAGAGGCGCGCGCTTTTGAGGCCGGAGCCGTGGCCAACGATTCTGGACGCGGCTTCCGAGCCCGTGCGCATAAGGGGGTGCTCCCTGTGCACCAGGCGCAGGCACTCCTCAAAACCGCCGGCCCTCGCGAACTGCGAATCAAGTTAGAAATGCGTACGTGAACTGCGAGAACGCGCTTTCCAGCTCTATTAAATTGAAATAAAGCTTTAAAGGAGATGGAAAAGCAGCCCGGGCGGCCGCGCGCGTTTGAGGGTCTTACCTCCATGAGCTCGCGCGAGCCGGGTTTCATCGTCGTGTAGATGTGCTTAAGAACGTTCTCGACAGCGACAACCAGCTCCATGTATGCGGGCGCCGCGGCGCGCTCGCTAGTATGCGCAGCTCCGCCGCGGCCGCCGACCGCGGCCGCGAGCTGCAGGACATGCACCAGGTCCCGCGCCGCCAGCTCTTCAACGTTCTGCAACGAGAATGAGATCGGAAAACGTCTTCCGAACCATGCAGGCTCTCGTAAACGGCGCGGATGCGAGGTCATCGAAATTTGATCGAGGCCACTGTCGAGGAACGACGGCGCCGCGCGCACCTGGCCCACTTCCGCCCACGCTGGCGGATGCGCCCGAAGGAAGGCGGCGACGGAGTCCTCGGCACGCTCGCCGAACGTGCAGGAGACCGCGAAAGCGGCGCTGAGGTCGGACTGACCCGCGTCGCTCCACGAGCAGCTGCCGCTCGCCTCCTTCATCGCTGCGCCCGCCTTTGCGGCCGCGCTCATCGCGGGTCTCGCTCGTCTTGTGCCTGGCTTGTTAGTGCGCTGTACCCGGGAGAAGAGCGCCAGAGCAGCGCCACGCGTTCGATCGCACTTCGCAGCCCGGGTCACGTCCAGCCCTCTTCAACGACGCCGCGACCTTGTCCAGCCTCCCGTGCACTTCGGATCCGCGGCGCGAGGCTCAGGAGAAGCGCGTCGGACTCCGCCAGCCGCCCGAGCGCCGAGCGCCAGTGGCTAGCTTGCCGGAGGCGCAGCGATGCTGGAGCCACCGCAGCTGAGCCCGCTCCAGGTCTGCGCTCCAGCTAAGCATTTTGAATCCGGCCGCCGCGCTCATTCGGGCCGCAGGCGGCGGGCCGGGCGCGCTCGACTTACCGCGTTATGAAGCTCGGAACGCTCTGGAAGCGGAGAAAAGTTCTCAAGTGAGCTCGCAGCATCGGTCGAGCGCGCGCCGGTCTGACCGGTAGCCCGCAGGCACAAGCTCGTGCGGAGGCACTACACGCTCAAGGACCTCGTGCTAGTGTACCGAATGGACGATTTCGTGCGCTCGCTGCGCTGCGCTGCGTCCCCGCGCCGCCGGCGCCGATGCTGACGGGCCCGCCGGCCCGCCGCAGGGGCCCGTCAAGGGGCAGTACGCGCTCCAGGCCGTCGATCCCGAGGACGTGGACGACCGCGTACCCCAGTTTTACGGCTTCCGGGTACACCACCAGTGCGGGGAGCTCGTTCTGTACGCCCAGAGCGCCGAGGAGCGGCGGCGCTGGGCGGATGCCGTGCGTGACGCGGTCCGCCCGGCCCCGCCGCCCCCGCCCCCGCCCCCGCCCCCGGTGCTACCGGAGTCCCCGCCGAAGCGGAAGAAGCCCCCTCCGCCCCCGGGGCCCCCGCCCCCCCGCACCCCGCCCTCTGTCGAGCCCCCGTCACCCCCTCCCCCTCCCCCGCCGCCCTCTCCGCCCAAGGTCGAGCGGCCCCCGAGCCCCCTGCCCCCGTCCCCGCCCCCTCCCGAGCCCGAGCCCGAGCCCGAGCCCGAGCCCGAGCCCGAGCCCGAGCCCGAGCCCGAGCCCGAGCCCGAGCCCGAGCCCGAGCCGGAGCCGGAGCCGGAGCCGGAGCCGGAGCCGGAGCCGGAGCCCGTGCCCCCATCTCCACCACCGGAGCCTGCGCCGCCCCCGCCGCCCCCCGCGGACCCAGTCATCGAGATCTTCTGGTACCCCCCGGCTCCCCGCTCTCGCTTCTCGAGCCCGGCCGCTGACCGGCTGGCGCGCCCGCGCCCCGCAGGGATCTGGACACGGTACCCCCCTCGTGGAACACGTCGGCGGCGCGCTTCTGGCACCGGATGCAGGCGCTCGCCCGGCGCTGGCGCGAGGGACGCGTCTCGGAGGCGGCCAACGACGGCAGCGGCGACGAGAGCGGGTCCGAGGATGGGTACGGGGAGGAGGAGGACGGGGAAGAGGCGGGCGGGGTACTGGTCACGGCGTTCGGGGACACTTCGCGCGCCGTGCGGCAGTTCGTCGACGACCTCGCGGAGGTGCGCGCACCCCCTCCCCGCGGGCTCCCCGTCTGAGGGTGCGGGGGGGGGGTACGGCAGCTCGACATCCACGTCGTCACGCTGCCGCGGGATGCTCGGGACCGGCCCGCCAACAAGGCGCGCTTTCCTCTACCGCCCCCCCTTCCCCCACACCTGATCCGCTATTTTTAGATTTCGAAGCGGCTGCTAGCTAAGGGACGTACCCCCGTGGGCCCGGGCTCGGTCGTCGTCTTCGTCGGCTGCGACCCGCGCTTCGCCCCCGCCCTGGAGGCCCTCCGCGGGGCGGGGTACGAGGTTCTTCTGTACGCGCCGGACGCGGAGCGGGCCGGCGCCGCCGCGTCATCGCTGTCCCCCTACCCCCCGCTGCCGGGTACGCTGCGCTCCGCAGACGCCCTCCTCCTCCGCTGCCGGGTACGCGGCGCCGCGTACGCTTTTTTCCCCGCGCCGGCCCCCCGCTGACCCCCCCCCCTCCCCTGCAGCGCCACACGGTGGTAAGGCAGGTGGCCGTGTTCGGCGTACCCCCCGAGGCCCTCCTCGCGGATGCCGAGGCTGCCGTCCGGGCCGCGCTGGAGGGCGCCGGCTCGGCTCCCGAGGGCGCCCTTTCCCCGGCCTCCTCCGCCGCCTCCTCCTCCACGGGCACATCGTACCCCCACGCCCCGGTCCCGGCCCCCCTGGGCCCCGTGACTCTGGACCCCTCCCGGCTCTTCCACGTCGCGTCTATACTCTCCGAAGAGGCGGCGGCGCTCGCGCTTCGAAGGGGCGCGCACCGTTTGGAGCCGGCCGCCGCCGCCCGCGCGGGGCTACCCCCCGGGGCCCTTCTCGAATTCGTACCCCCCGAGGAGGCCGCGACCCGGTCCCGCACGGTCCACCTGCGCGGCGAGGCGCTGTCGGCGTACCCCCCCGAGGCCCTCTGGGCCGCCTGCGAGGCTGCCTTCGGCCCCGTCCTGCGCCCCGCCTCCCGCCTCTGGCCCCGCCTCGAGCTCGCCCGCGTCGTGTTCGCCACGTACCCCCCCGCCGCCCGCGCCGCCGCCGCGGGGTCCCTCTCCCTTCCGGACTCCTCCCCCCCCGCCCCCCTCCGGGTTGGCTCCTGGTCCGACGGCCGCTGCGCCGTATTCCTGGAGGGCTTCCCCCCCTCGTCCGACAAGGTACCCCCATCCGCTCTTCGAATTTGATTTTGAATTCGATCTTTCGCCGCAGGAGACGGCCAAGACCGCGCTTGCGCTCTTCCGCCGCCTGTTCGGGTGCCCTGCGGCGAAAGCGACCGTACCCTCCGACGGCCACGCCGCCGTTTCCGTACCCGATCCCGAGGTCCGCCCCCATCTATATTTGGATAACGCGCTACCCCCCTGAGCCTATTTTTAGGCGGCGGACCGGGCCTGCGAGGCGGGGGCGATGGCCCCCGAGGGCCTACCCTCTCCCCTCCGCATCTACCCCCGCGTCTACCGCTGCGTTGTGGACGAGGTACCCCCCCAGCGCCTTTGAGAACGTACCCCCCTGATTCTTTCTCCCTCACCCTTCCAGGTCCCGGCGGGCCTTTCCCCTCCGATCATCCTCGACGCCCTTCGATCCCAGCACGGCCTGGAGCCCCTCTGGAGCAAGCCGGTACCCCCCGCCCCCCTCGCTGTACCCCTCGCCTCCGATCCCGAGCTATTTCTAGGTGCGGGACGAGGCGGCGGTCCAGTTGAGGCTGGCGGGACCCCGCGCCGCCTACGCCCGCCTCCTCTCCTCGGGATCGCTCCTCGTCTCCGGTTCCCGCGTCCTGGTACCCCCTTGTCTTTTCTTTCTTTTCCTTTCCTTTCTTTCCTTTTCTTATGCTTCTTTCCCGTAGTTCTCGGAGGCGGCGAGCCCCAAGCTGATCCTGTACGAGCTCCCGGCCGGGACCACCGAGGACGACGCGCGCTCTACCCCCCTCCCGCCCCTTCCCCCCTCCCCGCCACGCCGTTGAGCTGAGGGGTACGCATGCAGATCCGGGCCGCGCCGCTCCTGGATGGCAAGGTGGCCTCCGTCCGCATCGACGAGGGGGGGTACGCCATTCCTCAAACGTCTCTATGGGCCCCGAGACTCAGGGGGGGTACGCAGATACCTCGCGGCGGTCACGCTGCAGGCGGGGGCGAGGGACGTGCGGGACAGGGCTCTGGCCGCCGGCGAGATGCCCCTCCGGGGCTCCAAGGTGCCGTACCCCCCTTTCCATCCCCCCCTTCCAGGCTTAGGGCCGCGCAGGTGAAGATTGGGCGGCTGGCCGCGGACGGGAAGGTCGGTACCCCCGTGCTCCCCTTCTTCTACCCTTCCCTGAAAGGGGGTACAGGGTCCCGGGCGCCCCCTCTTCGGGGACGACTGGTACGCGGCCGCCGCGTCGGTCGGGGACCTCGCCCAGGCTCGCCCCGTACCCCCCTGGCCCCTTGTTCGAATTTGTTTTTGATCCGGACTCGATCCAACCAGGACGAGTACAAGCCCGGGTCGGCTGTCTTCCACCGGCGCTGGGACGCTGCGGTGCGTATCCCCCTGAACCCCCCCCCCCCTGCTTTCCAACCTGCTGATTTTTCTGCAGGCCTGGCTCCGCTGGTTCGAGAAGTACAGGGGTACCCCCACCGACGCCGGCCGCCGCGCCCTCGCCGGTACCCTCCTCCGCGCTCCCCCGCCCTCCCTCCCCCCCCACCCCCCCCACCCCAACTCCGCGCGCCAGGCATGCGCGTCACGGCGGCGCTGGCGACCGTCGGGGCCGTCCGGAGGGGAACGTTCGCCGTGGAACTGGCGGCGACCGTTCGCCCGGACCCTTCCTCCGAGTCGCTGGCGGCCGAAATCGAGCTGCCCGCTCCCCCCCGCGGCGCCGGCGTACCCCCCCACCTCGTTGACGCGGTCGGTGCTGCGCTCCGCTCCGCTCTGCGCGACGCGATTGCGATCGACGTTCCCTCCGGGGCCGTCAAGGGTACACCTTCCCCCTTTTCTCCATTTAATCCCCCCCCCTCCCCCCCCTTCTAACCCGCGTTGCAGTCTCGCCCCTCCCCGCCCCTTCGGCCCGTACCCTCCGGGCCAGCGTCGATCTTCGCGGCGTACCCGGCGCTGCCGCTGCGCTCCGTGACGTACCCCCTCGTCGCTCCCTCACGCTCTCCGTCGAGGTGGGGTACACCCTTTTTCTCGGGATCGGCGCCGCGTGACGCGTGCCGCCGCAGGTTCCTCTACCCCCGCCGCCTCCTCCCAGCGTCCGCTATGCCTCTCCTCCCGGCCCTCCTGCCGGATTCGAACCCCGCTTCGACTCGACGCACGTGCGTACCCCCTTTCCCCTCCGCGGCTCCCCTCCATAATTTATTTTTAGGTCTCCGTCATTGGAGCGGACTGCCTCACGGCGGCCCGCCGCATGCTTGAGTCCGGCCTCCGGCCCGTCGTCCTCAACATGGTACCCCCCTCCTCTCCTTCCCTGCTTTCGGTTCACGGTACCCCAGGCGAGCTTCAAGACCCCAGGGGGCGGTTGGAGGCGGGGCGCTGGGGCGCAGGGCGCGCTCCTTTGTACCCCCCTCTCACTCGCCCCGTCCTCACGGGGGGGGTACGCGCGCAGAGGAGAACCTCTTCCGCCGTAGCAACTACTACGCCACCCTGGACGATCTGGACCCCAATCCCCACAAGGTTCGCCGTTCCTGTACCCCCCGGTGACCTTTTCCTCCCCCTTACAATCGCCGCGCAGCCGAGGTACCCCCTCGAGAAGTTCGCGGCGGTGTATTCCCCCTCCGTCACCGTCTTCCGCGACGAGGCGCGTACCCCTCTCCGTTGCGGTTCCCGCACTTCCGTACCCATATCTCTTACGGATGCTGTACCCCCGGCAGGAGGATGCCGGGTACGCGTTCCTCCTAGAACCATTCGAGCTCGATTTCGTCGCCGTTGCCGCGATCAAGGTGCGCCGTACCCCCCGCCCCTTCCATCCCTCCCCCCCTGACCCGCGCCCGCAGGACCCTCGAATCGAGACTTCCAAGGCACCCCTCCCTCCCCTTTCCCGCACGTACCCCCGCCGATCTATTTTTAGGACGGCGAGGCCCGCATGTCGGGCAAGGACGCCGTCGACACGCGCCTCAAGATCGAGACCATCTTCCAGGTACCCCGTACCCCCCTCCTTCCCTCTATGCCGTCTTCGGGACCTTCATCTCTCCTACCTAATCTCCTAATCTCTTATCTCCCCCGCCAGATCGCGCTAGAGCACGGTCACGACAGCCTCCTCCTCAGCGCCCTCGGCTGCGGCGCCTACGGCAACCCGCCCCTCCAGGCCCGCCCCCTCCCCTCCCGTCCCCTCGCTTAAGAAGCGATTCCTTCCTTCTTTAGGCCCGCCCCGTCCCGCCCGCTTTCTCGAGCTTCCTCATCCTCCCGTCCCCTCCCCTCCCCTCCCGTCCTTCCTCCTCCTCTCCCCTCCTCTCCCGCTCACCCGCTCTCCCGCTCTCCCCCTTCAGGTGGCGAGCATCTTCCGGGCGGTGATCCAGCAGTACGCGCGCTGCTTCCACTCCGTCGTCTTCGCCATCGTCGACTCGGCCGGTGCGGGCGGGCGGGCGCGCGCCAGAGAGCGAATTCGAGGCGGAACATAAGATTAAAGAAGCCTCGAGATCTTATAGAAAGAAGAAGCCTTATGAAGAAGAAGTCGCCCAAGCAAATGCGTCCTAGTTCCAATCGCAAAAGCGTCCTAGTTCCAGTCTTTCTTATCTGACGCCGGGGCAACAGGCTCCAGCAACCTCGCCGTCTTTCGGCGCGTCCTGGGCGAGTCCTGGGAGGTCCGAAATATCCGTACCCCCCGCCCGTTCCACCCCCTCTGAAATCCCCCCCCTTACCCCCCAAGGCCTCCCGCGGCTGCTCGCCCCTCACGACGGCGGTGCTGGAGGTCGGGGGGGAGGAAGACGAACCGTCGCCCCGCCTTGACTCAGACGACGAGGAAGAGGAGGAGGAGGAGAACGAACTGCCGCGGGGTAGGCCGGAGGCCCGCGTTCGGGTCCTCGTACCCCCCTGCCAGGTCCCTCTCTTCTTCTGCTTCTTTTTCGGTACCCCGCCACCCTGATTGGCCTTCCCGTTCGCAGCACGGCTCCCTGTGCCGGACTATGGCCGATCCCTCCCACTCCAAGGTCGGAACGAGCCGTACCCCCCTTCCCTTCGTTCGCCCTTACTTTCGCCGCAGCGCTTCTCGCACCCGCCCTACTGCCCGGACTTCCCCGCATGCGAGGACTCCTCCCCCCACCACCAGTAACCACCTACCCCTCCCGGATCCTCCAACCCCCCCCCCCGCCGCCACTAAATTCCGTACCCCCAGGTTCCTGTTCCGGCACACGGCGGACTGCGCGCAGGGCGCCCGCTGCGCGCTGGCTATGGACGGGCGCCACGCCCGCGCCTTCCGGCACCCCGCCTGGCGCGTCACGCCACGCCCGAACCCCGTCCAACCTTGAGCACGATGATTAAGATCCTATCGACGAAGCCTAAACTGGCATTCGACTATAACTTCGAATCTGACGTGGCGCGCCGGGCCGCCCCCGCAGGTGCGCGCGGGGCGGGGCGTGCCAGGCGACGGACGCGGACGCCCCCGGGCGCGCCCACCTCGACTCCTTCCTCCACCTCCCCGAGTGCGCACCGACCTGTACCCCCCTCCCTCGGACCCTGTACCCTGGCCCCTCTGCTGTTCTCCCTCCTCTGCCCCGCCCGCTTTCCCGCCCTTTCAAGCAGCGCTTGCTGCCCGGCCTCTCCACCCCTCTGACGGCGCCCGCCCCTCTCAGGTGCCCCGAGGGCGTCCGGTGCCCCCGCATCTCCGACCCCGCGCACAGCGGCCAGTGCGCCCTACCCCCCCGCCCCCTAGTGTCCATCAACGAAAACTCTAAACCTAAACGATACAGGGCGAAACTTAGATATAAGCTTAACTAAACTAAACTTGCTTCGCATTCGTCGATGGGACCTTTAAACTCGCGCTCGCCATTGAATATCTCTACATCCCTCCTTCTAAACTCGCGCGCGCCGCAGGCTCCGGCACTGCCGCGCGCCCTGCCGGCACGGACCCTTCTGCGCCCTGTTCAACGACCCGGCGCACGTGGCGGCCTACGCGCACCCCTTCTCCAGCCCCTGCCCCCTCACGCCCCACGGTCCGTAATTAAGAGAGGTTTTATTAAGAGATAACAAGCCCTAATAGAGGCGGATAATTAATTAAGGCGGATAGAGGTCCCCACTGCCCCCTAACAAGCCCACGCGGTTTATTAAGAGATATTAAGCGCGATATTAAAGAGCCGTATAAGAGCCGACCCATGCCCCCTCACGCCCCACGGTCCGTGAACGTACAACACGCCCACGCGGTGTATTTAGAGATATTATCAAGAGGATACTAAAGAGCCGTATAAGAGCCAACCCCTGCCCCCTCACGCCCCACGGTCCGCGCCCCGGCCCCCATCCGCACTCGAGAGCAGCGTAGATAACACGCCCAAAACGTTTTAAGCAGCGTTTAATAACAACATGCTCACGCGTTTAATAACGTGCCCGCACGTAAAATCCGATGAACCGCGCGAAATTAAGATCAGCGTGCTAAATGACCTACTTCCGATGATCCAGTTTGATCCGGCTCGGCCGCCGCAGGGTGCACGTCGTCGGACCCGGAGCACCTGCGGGCGCTGGCGCACGTCTGCCGCGCCGGCGTCCAATGCCCGCGCCTCCGCGACCCCGCCCACCAGCAGGCGCGCCCCACCCCACCGCAGCACAATTGTTCTTGTTCCCTCTATAAGAGATTATATTAGAGACCCCTCCCCTCTCTAGGGCCTTCACAGGCGCGCCCCGTTTCTAGGGCCTTTGCGTGTCTAGAGCCATGTCCGGTTGGCGCCCCCCGGCTGCTCTCCCGCCTCGTTCCTCGCCCCCTCGCTCCTCGCCCTCCTTCCAAGCAGTTCAGTTCGTTCCTCCTCCTTCCTGAGCTGTCTGAGCGGGCGCAGCACTGGATCCACGTGCCGCGGCCGCTCTGCCCCCGGGGCGCCGCCTGCGACGCCCTGGACGAGGTGCGCGGGGCCCCACTTTAAGACACCTAGGTGAAGCGGACACCTAAATTTAAGACACCTTTATAAAGACATCTAGGTGAGGCGGACACCCAGAGCAGAGACTTTAGATCCTAGCGTGCGCACGGCCCCCGAGCCCTCCGAATGTATTGGGAGTGGGCGTTTCGGAGTGTGACTGTCGCCCTCCATTTTAGAGTGCGATAGAGTGAGATATAGCGAGGTAGAGTGTAGCGAGAACCCGCGCTTGGCTCGCCCCTCCTCTTCGATAAAAAGATAGCGAAAAGATAGAGCGAGATAATGTGTAGTTTGCCCTTGCCCTTCTACCCGGCTCTGAGATCTTCATTTTAGGCCGCCCTCCAGAGTGAAATTTTATAATTGGAGAGGGATAATTGGGAGTTAGGATTTCGTATTGGGACAGAAGGCGCCCATCTAAGAGTGAGATTAAGCGACGTAGAGTGTAGTGAACCCGCAGTAAATCTTAGGCGGATCTGCTCGCCTCTGCCTGATCCGCGCCGCAGGACGGGGACGGGGGCGACGACTTCGGCGCCGGCGGCGGCGCGCACGCCCCCTACCCCCCCACGCTTCTCCCCCCCCCTCCGCTCTGAGCGCCCCTTCCTTCCGCTCCGCAGGGCACGGGGGCGTCTACTCGCACGCGGGGGTGCGGGACGTGCGCGTCCCCTGCAAGGACGGCCTTGCCTGCTCCAAGGTGCGACGGCGCCTAAAACAGGCAATTATAGACCCTAGTAGGTGGGAACGGAGATAAATGGGAAGGGATCTACAAGATCGTAAAAATTCTTCCTTCCTATGGATCCTACGCACGCCCAAGGCGCCGTCTCCGGGCGCTAACGAAGCGCGCCCCGCGGTCGATCGCAGCGGGGGGAGGCGGAGCACCGGTTCCGCTACGCGCACCGGCACCGCCCGCCCGTCTTCCCCTCCTGCCGCTCCCACGGCCTCAACTCCTCCGTCGGTGAGATAGAATTGAGGCGAGGCTAGGCTAGGCTAGGCTAGGCGAGGCCAGGCTAGGCCAGGCCAGGCTAGGAGCCTTAGTCAAGGTTGTGCCTAAGACTAGACGCGAACCTTTAAGATTGTGCGCTTCTAGCGTTCTCCTAGCGCAGACCTTAGGGTTCTAAGCGTGCCGCCCCCCCGTCTTCCCCTCCTGCCGCTTCCACGGCCTCAACTCTTCCGTCGGTGCCCTCCGCCCCCGCCCCGCCCCGCCCCGCCCCGCCCTTCCTTCAATGAACGAAGTGCCGGGGCGAACCGGAATCAAGAGCATGCCTAACTAACAGGCCTGGGATTATGCGCTTCTAGGCGTTCTCCTAGCGCAGACCTTAAGATTCTAAGCGTTCGAATTCTTCTAGCGCAACCCTTAAGATATTGAGCGCCCTACTTCTTCCAGCTGACCCTGAACCCCCTCAGACTTCGCGGGCAACTTCGCGGCGCTGAACGCGGCCCTCGACGCCCACTTCTCGCCCCCGCTCCAGGCCCGCCCCGCCCCCGCCCCGCCCGTCCCGCGCTAACATAACTTAAATCTCCCCCTCCCGCCCCGCCTCGCCCGAGGCCCCCGCCCAGCCCGCGCCCTTTTGAGCAGCTCTCCTCCCCTCATCTCCTGCCCCCCGCAGGTGGACCCGGCGGTGCTGGCGTTCGTCGCGGGGCTGCGCCCGCAGCACCGCTGCTGCCCCAAGATCTTCGCCTCCATGCTCAACCACGGCTCCGTGCGCCGCCGCAGGGCCTCGATTGGAGCACAAGAACCACAACAACATAACGTTTTAGGGGGGCTCGATTGGAGGATAAGAACCACGACTAACTCAAACCGCATTCGGCTATTCGGCTATCTCTATGCGCCTCGGCGCGGGGCTCCGAGCGCTCGATCAGAGCAGCGCTCGACTAGAGCTCGCCTGACGCCGACGCCCGCCGCCTTCCCGCAGCTGATGTCGCGGGCGTTCATGACGAGCCTGCGGAAGCCCGAGCGCGTCGTCGCCGAGGCCGTCAACCACCCCCAGGCGCCCCCCCGCCGGCCCGGCTTTCCCGTCTCCCCTCTTTCTGCTTCTTAGAGGAGAATAGACCCACCCCCCTCTTGTTAGGAATGAGTACGGTACCGGAGGTTAGGTTAAGGCCGCTCCCCTTCTTTCCTAGGCGCACCCTCCTCCACAGTTCCACTCGTCCCTCGCCCTTCCCCTCCTAACCCCCCCCCCCCCCCCCCTCCTCAGGTGATCGAGCTGAAGAAGGCGCACGACGACAACGTCAAGAAGATCGTCGACGAGTGCGGCCCCGCCCCGCCCCGCCCCGCCTTCATCCGCCCCCTCCGCCCCTCCGCTCTCCATTATCTTCCTTCTGTTGAAGTTGCCCGCCCCGCCTTGCCCCCGCCCCGCCCGCCCCGCCCGCCTCCTCCGCCGCCCCTCCGCTCTCCATCTATCTTCCTCCTTTCCTCCTCTCTCCTCCCCTCCCCGCCCCCCCCCCCCCCCCCCTTCCCTCCCGCCCCGCCCTCAGACCTACCCCCGTCAGGTACGTGGGGAAGCTGGTGCAGCAGGAGTACGGGGCGGCGACGAGCGGGGCCTCGGAGCGCGAGCGCGCCACCCACTCCTCCACCCTCACGTGCGCCCCGCCCCGCCCGCCTCGCCCCGCCCTCGACTAGGACTCGGATGGAGGCTGTCAGTCTCTCTCTCAGTCTCTCTGTCGGATAGAGGCTGTCAGTCTCTCTGCAGCCGCCTTACTCTTCGGGCGCAGGGACGCGCACAAGTTCCGGATCGCGCTGCGGCGCATCCTCCCCGCCGACGAGTTCCAGGCCCTCGAGGAGCGCATCTGTGCGTACCCCCGCCCCGCCCGACCCCCCTCCCTCGGCTCCAGAGAGAGCCAGAGACCTCTGGGACCGCCTAGATTCCCACCTTCGTTCCTCCTATCTAGAGGCCGTTTAACGCATCCGCCCGCCCCGCCGCGCCCCGCCCCGCCCCGCCCCGCCCCCGTCTTGAGCACATCTCTTCGAGGCTTGCCCTGACCGCCTCCTGACTGCCCGCTCCCGCTTGAACCTAGCTTCCCGTTGTACCTAGCATCTCTCCGCCCGTCCTCGCCCCGGCTGCGCCGATCGCCATGACCGCCCCGCCCGGCCGGCCGGCAGACGCGCTGACGTCGGCGGCGCTGACGCTGGCGGGGGAGCCGATGGGCATCGGCTACGAGGCCGACCGCCTCATGGGCACCGACCGCGTGCGTGCACTTGCCCCGGGGCCAAACAGGAGCCCTAGGGATAGAGGACTGGCTTAAGTTAGGCCTAAAACTCCGCTCACGAAGTATCTTATAAGCTTCCCCCCCGCAGCACGTCTTCTCCGTCCTCGGCCCCAACACCGGCCACCACTACGGTACCCCTTCCCCTTCCGCGAGCCGCGTACCCCACGCTCGCTCTCATTTTCGCCGCAGGCGATATCGTGCTCGTCCTGTCTGAGGACGTCATGTACCACCCGGTACCCCCCTTTTTCTGCGAGTCTTTTACGTTCTCACGTGTACCCAGGACTTCAACGTCACCCCGATGGCGGGCACGAGCTACAAGAGCGGGCGCGTCGTACCCCGCCGCCCGTGGGCCTTCCCCGACCGCCAGGCGTGTAGCCTTCCCCGCCTACAAATCGCCGTACCCCCCTCATTCTATTTTTAGATGCAGGAGCCGGAGTTCCAGGACCAGCGGGTGGAGGCCTTCCACCGATCCAAGGTACCCCCCTCTCAACTTTATTCCCCGCGTACCCCACTGAATCCCCCCCCCCGCAGCTGCACCCGGCGTTCCCAGGATGGCACGAGACAGCTGCCCGCGAGGCGAGCGGCGGCGCAGCCGCTTCCGATCTGCTCCGGTCTGATTCGGAGGGGGGTACCAGGTTACGGCCTGGGTACGGGCGAAGACGGGCAAGGAGAAGCCGACCCTCGAGGACGTGCTCGCGTGCGCTGCCTCGAGTTTGATTGACTCGAACCGGACCCGGCCGGACTCGAACCGGGGTCGCGGCAGGTACTGGGAGGGGGTAGACTCGCACTTCGTCTTCGAGTGCCACCTCCCGCGCCTCGTACCCCTCAGGTGCGCCCCGCATAAGTCGCCCAGCCTAGCCCAGTATTCTAGAGAGTAGCTGTCGGAGCGCCGCGCCGCTGCCCGCGTCCTCGGATCCCCCTCTCTCTGACGCGGCGCGCCCCCCAGCTACGTCGAGAAGATCATCATGCCCAAGGTGCCCCCGCCCCGCCCCATCCCACCCGGAGCCGAGCCGAGCAGCCAGAAGCCCCGCCGCCCTCTCTTCCCTCCTCCCTCCCCCCCTTCCTCACCTGTACCCCCCCTCCCCCCGCAGGACATCTTCGAGGGGATGCGGGAGGAGGACCGGGCGCTGCTGCACGCCGTCTTCCCCCGCCTCGAGCAGGGTACGCGTCCAGATTCGACTCAGAGGGCGGGGGTCTCAGCAAGACCCGAGGGAGACCTGAACCTCAGAGGGGCCTAGTGTAGTATAGTTACTCTCGAGCGTACCCCCCGCCTCGAGCAGGGTACGCGCCCAGTAGAGGGCAGTCCAGTGGTACTTTGTAGTCCAGGGGGGCTCAGTGCTTAGCATGTGAGGGCTTAGCATGCGCATTCATAAGGCTCAGTGCGCGAGTTAAGCGATAGGCGTTCGACGAAGCTGTCTGTGATCTCTATCTGTCTCGTTGGTCCGGGCAGACGTGCTGGTGCTATCTATGTATCTTTCTTAAGACCCCTCTCACTCTTCGTCTCCTTCTCCTCCGTCTCCTCACCTCCCTCCCTCCCTCCGCCCCTGGCAGACGTGCTGGTGCTGACGGCGCCGGTGGGAGCCGAGCCGGACCCCGACGTCCCCAAGAGCCTCCCGCACCCCTCCCGCTGCCCCCCGCGCAAGGAGGTGCCCAACCCCCCCTTTCCCCCCCCCCCCCCCCCCCCCCCCCAAACTCCGTCCCTTTCGCTCTCTTTCTGACTGCTTCGCCTCAGGTGTGGGACCGCTGCTTCGCGGTGGAGCGTAGCCGCGCAAAGGCCCTCGCGTCCTCCCCCGCCGGCCGCGGCCTCGGTACCCCCTTTGCTACGCTGCTGTACCCCCCCTTGGGCTTCGCTGATACCCCCGTGGGCCGCCGCCGGGGCTTCGCCCTCTCGCTGGCGCGCGACAAGGGCACGGAGACGCCCCTACCCCTCCGCCCGCCCGAGTCCGGCGAGCTCCACCTCTACTTCCAGGTACCCCGTCCGGAGCTAAAAATAGCCGCACGAGGCTGAAAATAGCGCGCGCGCCAGGCGAGGGGTAGGGACTTCTTCGTCGTTCTGGCCGACCACGAGGACGCCTCGAACGGTGCCGTACCCCACCTACCCAGCCCTACCCCCTCGACTTCCTTCTTCTTTGCGTGTACCCCTCCTTTACCCCCGGCCCGCGGCAGAGACGCGGCGGGTGCTGACCGTCAGCCTCCACCACGCGGGCGAGGGCACCGCCTACATCTCGGACCAGGTACCCCCCTCCCTCCCTCCCCCGGCCGCCCTCGTCTATCTACCCCTTCAAATCTTCTTCTCACCCCTTCGAATTTCCTACCATCTGAAGGTCCCCACGGCGCACAAGTTCGTCAACCAGTCCTGCCGCTGGTGCGCCGCCCTACCAGATAATGCAAGGCGCCGCGGAATGTTTTATCCTATTATACTCGCCCCGCCCGCCCGCCCCTCCTCCTCGCTCTCATCCTCCTCGCCCTCCCTCACCCTCCTCCCCCACCCCCCAGGCTGGCGATGTGCAAGGACTTCGACGCGGGGCTGGACCTGGAGGACTACACCCACTACGCCCTCCACTACTCCTACCCCAGGGTGCGGGCGGGCGGGAGAAGGCGAAGAAATTCTAAGAAAGAAGCAATCTTAGCTCACGGGGCTTAAATCGTAAGATAGTCTTGTTCAAGTCCAGAGAGTCTAGTCTAGTCCCCTAGAGCCGCACGGGCACTACTCTAACTTTGCTGCGGCAGGGGACGCTGACGGTGGAACACTGGGGCCCCTCGGCGGTCTACAACCGGCGCGTGCTCTCCGCGGACGCGACGGGGGGCGGGGCGGCCGCGGCCCCGCGCCTCGCCCACGTCTCCGTCTCCTCCTGGGGCAAGCCGGCCGCCTTCCGGTGCGCCCTTCGTTGTTTCTTTTTATGCTGGAGGCCGTTAAGATACCCAAGAAAGATAGAACATAGAGGAAGACGCCCTGTGTTTCATGATTATTATATGTGTTTTGAGGCTGTCGAGGTCGCGTCTCACGCTCGCTCGCGCGCAGGGGCATCCGTATTCTCCCCCACCCGCTCCCCGCCATCCCCACCCCCGTCCTCGAGTACTCGCCGGCCCCGGCCCCGGCCCCGGCCCCGGCCCCAACCCCGGCCCCGGCCGCGGCCTCCCGCTCACCGACCGGCCCGCGCCCCGCCCACTACTCCGCCTCCACCCCCCCTTCTTCTTCTTCTTCTCCCCCTGCACCCCCTCCGGCCCGCCGCGCCAGTGCCGGCACGTCCCCGAGGGCAGCGGATCGGGACCTGCCGCCCTGCCCGGACGGCTTCCGCTGCGCTCGCTTCGCGGACCCCGCGCACGCGGCCGCCGCCTCGCACCCCTTCCCGCCGCCCTGCGCCGACTTCAGGCTCTGCCGCCTGGAGCTCTCGGGGCGGGACCCGCAGCACGGCGAGACGCGCTCCCACCTCTGCCGCTACGGGTGCGATCCACCTTTGAAACCGATGAGCAGCCGTCCCTTTTTCGTAATCCATATATAAATCCGATTGGTATCGCATACATGGGTTCCATCACGTAGCCGTTGCCGACAAATCGCGAGCTCTCCCGTCCCTTCTGACCCTTCTCTCCCAGGTCCGGCTGCCGGGAGATTGACGAGCCGTCGCACGCGCTGCGCTACCGCCACGTGCCCCTGCCGCCCTGCCCCGCCGGCCGCGCCTGCGACCGCACCCGCGACTGGCGCCACCGAGAGGTCCGCCCTTAGAAGAAGTTACTTAAGATAGATAGATTAGACGCCGCGAATTTTAAGGAGATGTAGCTTAGAATTTAGGTCTAAGGAGACTGGCGCCACCGAGAGGTCCGCTCAGTCCTTAGAATTCGTGTTATTCGTCTTTGGGATCCTTCAAGCATCGAATTTCGTCCGGATGCATAAGATCTAGAGCGCTTCCCCAGAGTTCCGCTCTGACCCCCCTTGCCCTTGCCCGCGCCCGCGCCCGCCCCGCCCCCAGGCCTTCGCGCATCGCGGCCGCCCAGACGAATTCTAAGAAGCAGTAGCTTAAGATAGATTAGACGCCGCGAATTCTAAGGAGAAGTAGCTCAGAGTTAGAGGTCCGTTCTGACCCCTGTGCCCTCGCCCGCCCCTCCCGCAGGCCTTCGCGCACCGGGGCCGCCCCGACGTGCTCATCCCGTGCCGCGAGGGCGCCGCCTGCAGCCTCCGCGACGACGAGCGCCACTGCAACGTCTACAAGCACCCGGACGACTGATATATGATCGCGAAGAAGTAGGTAGCCTTGGACGGTATTATAATACAAGCCTATCTGATCGTGAAGAAGTATATTGTAATTAGGCCTGCCGCGAGGGCGCCGCTGGGCCCCGGGCCCTCCGCAACGTGTGCGCATGCGAGCGCCCTGACGACTGATCGTGGGCGCCACTGGCTCCAGTGGCTTGTATCGCGTTCTTGTTTTGGTGAATTGCCGGCCACAGTTTCTAGACAACAGCACTGCGGGGGCTGCCCAGGGGGCACAGGGACAACAGAAGCAAAATATAGAACTGAGACAAGAGCACAAAGAACGACAAGACAAAGAGCCAAAATTTAGAGCGACAATAAAAGAAGAAAGACCCATATGCATGCCAAAGACAGATCTAGATCTAGAAGATCAAGAGCCCCCGCTCATAGCGGTGTGCCACGTTGGTTATCATATATATATATACACGCTTTCCAAGTCACACCGAGTCATGCCTCCCGAGTTCGAATCGCCCTGCGATGAGAATCTCGCCATCGAATCCCGCCCGTTCCATAATGTCGATCGATCATGCCCTACCGTACCTTGCCTGTACATGCCCCCACAATGCTGGAGTAGACTAGAGGCTGTGGCCGGTAATTCACCAAAAACACAATTCACCAGACTAGATCAAGATCTAGAGACAACAAGCGAACTGGAGAAAGACTGGGACCGAGCAGATTCATGATTTAGCGCGAGGACTGTTCCGAAAACTAGTACTATCGCTCAGCGGCTAGCATCAACACTACGATCAGAGCCAGATATCGATCGATAATGAACGTTAACTAAACTACTATAGTACAACGCGGAGAACCAAGACGGGATACAACCGCCAAAGCAGAAGACGAAGCAAGAGGCGGCGGCTCGGCACGAAGGTACAGGGCCGGAGGTCTGACGGTCCCGGTGTGTACCGTGCATGCGCAGCTTCACGCACTCGAGTAATCCGATCGGTCAGGTGCTGCCGTCCTCCGGATCCATGGGCCAGGCCCCGCGGTCCTGCGCATGCCAGGGCCCAATTGCAACGCCATTTTGTATGGAGCCTTGATAGAAACGGGTGCCGGCAAAGCGGCTTGACTTTTCTTTTGAATATTACGTTTACATTTGGGGGTTGCAGTTCTATAATCATATATAGCTATTGCATGCAAGGCAGAATAACCGACAGAAACAAGATAAGTGCGACACAAATTACGTTTACGGCAGCGCTAGCTTACAATCAGCACAAAAGACGGCAGCTTACTATAATAACATCAGCACAAAGATGGCAGCTTACTATAATAAGAATAAATTTCTCTATAAAGATCATAGTCAGCGACTTGACAGGCTGACCACGAAAACACGTTTGCGAAGTTGGCGCTAGTAATACGAAAATACGAGATTGCTCTCTTGTCAGAGCCGAGCCGGAGCCCGGCCGGCGGCAAGAAAAGGGGAGGGGAGGGGGGGGGGGGAAGGGGGGAGGGGGGGAGGGGAGGAATGCCTCCTCGGTGGGGGCCGGCGCCAAGAGGAACGGGGAAGGGGGGAGGGGGAGAGGGAGCGAGGCCCAAGGGGCCCAAGGGCCCAACCCCGACCGGGACTCCGACCTCCCCCCCCCCCCCCCCGCCCGTCCGCCCGTCCGCCCGCGCGGCCGGAGCTCAAGCGTCCGCTGCCCTACCCCCCCCTCCACCCCTTAAGGAGCGGCCTCCGCCGCCCCCTCCTCCTCCTCCTCCTCCGCCTCCATCCCCCCCCCCTCAGAGGATGGGTACGTCGGAGCGGACTTGGAGGCCGCCGGCGTGGGCGCCCGAGGCGCGCGCGGCGGCCGCGAGGGCCCCCGGGAGCACCCCCAGGCCGGCGCTCGCGTCCAGCACCGCCCCGTGGAGCAGCCTGCGATACGATCGGATCGGATTACTTAAGTTCGGATTACTTAAGTTCGGCTTACTAGCTTGGCTTAGCTTAGGTTGAAGTTAGTTAGTTATTTAATTAATAGATTGCTCGATCTTGCGAGAAGATGAGTTGGTTTCTCAATTGCACGATCTAAGCACTAAATTGAGTTTACTAGTAGTCAAACATAGTTTTAAGCTTGAGTTGAACCTATACCTTCGCCTCTCCGGAGGCTTGAAGCCCGGATCCGAGATCGGGGGCGGGGACGGGGGCGGGGGCCGGGCAAGTGCCACGGCGCACCGCGCCCAGGTCCCGGGGCGCCTCGGCCGGCCGGCCAGGCTAACGGCTGCTCTAGAGACTCTCAATTCTATATTTAGATAGAATTCTAGAGCAGCTCAAGGAGCGTTCGTTCGGTCTGGTCTTCTCGGTAAGGTGCTTTTCTATCGAATTTAATTTAAATGAGGTATTTCTTATGACACTCAGGTCTTTTAGACATGATCCCATGATCCCTCGGAAGGCGCAAGGCGCACCGCGCCCAAGGGGCCTCGGCGAGGGTCCGGAGCATCGACGCGAGCTGCGGGGCGGGGCGGGGCGGGGCGGGGCGGGGCGGGGCGGGGAGGGGCGCGGTCAGCGGGCGGCCGGGCTGAGAAGAACGCGGTGCGGGAGCGGGGGGGGGAAGGAGGGGGGGATGGGGGGTGGGCGGGGCGGGGGGGAAGGAGGGGGGGGGGGATGGATGGGTAGATGGGGCAAGCGCGGCCGGCTCGTATGTAGGGGTCAGGGCTCTCGGCTATCCGTCACAGCGGCGGCGGCGAGGGGGCGGGGTTTGGGAACCGGGGGGGGAAGTGGGACGGGGGGGGTGGGGGACAGGGAGCAAGCTCCAGGGGGTACTCGTGCTCAGCGGAAGCCGAGGCTCAGAGCTATCCGCCCAGGAAGGGGGCGGGGCGGGGCGGGTCGGGGCGGATGGGGCGGGGGGGGGGGAAGGGGGAGGGGGGTACGGCGGCTTGCCTCGTCGGGCTGGATGAGGGAGCCCTTCGGTAGGGCCGAGCAGAACGCCTCCCGAGCCTCCGGGGAGGGGATACGCGAAAGCGTGCTCGCCTCCAGCATCGGCGTCTGAAAAAAAGATCAGGGAAGGGGGGAGAAGTTCGGAACGGAGGGGGGGGGTTACACCTCCGTGGCGCCCGGGCAGACGGCGAAGACGTGGATAGGCTCAGATACGAGCTCGGCCGCGAGCTGCTTGGCCATGAAGGAGAGGGCCGCTGCGGGGGGGATCAACTCAGATCAGATCGGATGGATCGAATCGGATCGGGCGGCTCATATCAGATCAGATGGGGGGGCGCGCCCTTGCTCATGCCGTCGGCGATGTGGAACCCCGGGAACTGGGTGATACCCCCGCCGACGGAGCTCACGAGAATGATGGTCCCGCACCTGCCGTACCCCGCCTGAGGGGAGGGGGTGAGACAGGGGGTACGGCCGCGCGCACCTACGCTCCCGCATCCCGGGGAGGAACTCCCGTACGAGCCACAGCGGGCCGACGGCGTTGCACTGCGAACGAAGCGCGGCCAGTTAGCTTCTTCTTCTCTCCCTCCGAGGAACAGAAACAGAGGGGACGGAGGAAGCCCGGATCAAATCTCGAATCCCCCCCCCGGGGGGGGGGGGGGGGGGGGGCACGCCATCATGAGGGCCTGGTCTTGCTCGTGGAGCTCCCGTGCCCTCTGGGCGACCGTCGCGCTGCGAACGAAGCGAAGCGCCGCGGCGTCAGTCAGCGCTCCGCTGAGGGCAGCCGCCAGGGCGGGCGGGCCGACCTTCCCAGCCCCGCGTTCAAGATGAGCACGTCCATTCCCTTGAGACCGATCTCGCGGGCGAGCTGGCGCACGGACGCGTGGTCGGACTGGTCCAGATGCAGGGAGCGGACGCGGGCCTGTTGTGAGCGAGCGCCCGGCCGAGTCAGCTGCCGCGTTCTGGAGGCCACGGCTAGCTAACAGCTAGGCAATAGCTACTATCGGTGTATCACTGCGAGCAACCATTCCACCTGCTCGGCACCGACTACGTGGCGCCGATCGCGCATGCCCGAGCCCGGCGCACCGCTTCCTCGCCCAGGGACTGCACGAGGCGCTCCGATCGCTCGCGTCCCGTATTGTACGTGAAGAAGACGTCGTAGCTCCCATCCCGAGCGAACTCGCGCACCAGCGCCTCGCCCTGCCGAGGATAAGACGAGGAGGAACGGCAGCCCGGGCGTACGCACGACGCCGGATGAGCCGCCAGTGATGAGGACCCGCGTTCGAATGGGCTCCTGGTCCGACACTGACGAGGCGCGGGGCCTGAAGCTCGACTCGGTTGTGGCCTCGTTCTGCCTGAACGAGGCCGACCGGGGCGCGCCCGGGCCCAGGCCCACGCTCTGTCTCCACTGCTCCCACGCTAACGCGATATTCTTCGCCCGCTGCTCCTCGTCCACTTCCATTTTGCTTGCAATTGGGGTACAGATTTAAAGTGATGTTGTTTGGTACAGAGCTGGACTGGTGCGCGTACAACTACAGCAGCATGCAGCGTCCAACTGCCCCGTGGTCGACGACGGCTGCGCGCTCGACACGGCCGCCTCCAAGTGGACGAGCAATTGCAAGTGAGCGCGATGGATCCGGACGCCCCGGCCCGCGGGCCCGCGCGCGGCGCGGGCCGCCGGGCCGGGGCGTCCGGATCCATCGATCGCGCTCCGAGGCTCGCCGCGCCGCCCTCCGAGGCTCGCGCCGGCGCCCCCCGACGCCGGCGTCGACGCCTGATGCCGATCGGCGGCGGCCGGGCCGCGGGGGCCGTGACCAAATGAAAGCTTCCTTTACCCGGTGACCAGCGCATGTACAGCATGATTATAATTATATTATATATATGTACATGTGCAGCTGCGCGCATGCAGCCTGGCACTGCGGCAAGGCAAAGGAAATTTGGAAGGATAATTATAAGCTAGTACTACGGTACTAGTACTAGTACTATGCGCTATGATACTCAGGGGGCTTTCCAAGAGCTCGATCGCGAGTCGACCGTCGGACATCGCCAATAGTGTTAACATTAATATTATTAGTTGCGCGTGCGCATATGCATGCCCGCGCGCGGCTCCGCGCCGCGGCGCGCGGCCAGGGCGAGGCGCTGCGCCGGAGCGAACCTTGAAAATTTAATGTCGAGATCTAGATCTGGGAGATCTAGAGGATCCGGAGTCTCAGGGGAGCTCCCCGGCCCTCCCTCGGGGGCCCGGCAGTCGGGGAGCTCGCGACCGGAATCGGCGGGGATACCCCTTCTCATGATCAACTTGCAGCTGCAGGTTTCGAATTCCCGTCAGCCTCTCTCCGAGGCTCTCTATATATAGCTAGCCTATAGCCTATAGCTAGCTATAGAACCGGTAGTACGCCTCGGGCCTGTAGTAGGCTACCGGGTAGTACTACTAGTAGTATACGTAGCCAGTGCTTGTGGTGGATATCGATAACGATTAGCATGCGTAGCCCTAGTAGCGGACTCGAGCTCGCGATCGGCTCCACCGTATACTATGATACGTACGCGTGGCCGCTGGGCGCTGCCGGCCCGGCGGAGTCTCATCATGGCATGATCAGAGTCTGCCGCGCGCGCCAGTGCCCGCGGCCGTGGCCTGGCATCATGTACATGTGGCATGCACATGCATATGCATGTACATGTGGCCAGCGGCAACTTGGCAACTTCCCAGGCCAATTGCATGCAAGGTTCAGACCGTTCAGCGGCGACTTCAGCCTCGGGAGTCGGGTCTCGGTTCCGGACTCCGGGAGGTTCATGGAGACGATGATTCGTCGATTAAGCCTTGATCGTGAAAACTCAAGGTTAAAAAAATGCCGGGAAATTCGACTGCAAACTGAAATTCCCCCCGCCGGTAATTCACCCCCCAAAAAAGCCTTGTAACCGCCCGAGGCTCGGAGGAGCCGCTAAAGAGCCTAGCCTACTAGACGCTACTACTGTCACGCTAGCGCGTTGCAATTGGCGGCGTTGCGCAGCCAGCGGCCGCGGCCAGCGTCGACGTCCGACGGCCGCGGTCCCGCACGCGTGCTGTAGCTGGACCGTGCACGGTGCTCGCGTACGTATACGTGCCCTGGCCTGATGAGCAATTTTAATATCGTTAGCGCTGTTGCAACCGCAAGCCCCTGGGCAATTGCAAGCTAAAGCTTAAGCAAGCGATCGACGCGAAACGAGCAGCGGCCATGTCGAACCAGTGCGCGTACAACTACAGCAGCACGGCGTCCAACTGCCCTGTGGTCGACGACGGCTGCGCGCTCGACACGGCCGCCTCCAAGTGGACGAGCAAGTGAGTGATCGACGCCCCTGAGCCTTGCTATGTCTAGGCCTGGCCCAGTGGCCATGGCCTAGGTCTAGATCTGGCTGCACTGCGGCGTATATATATACGAGGAGCTCGCGCGGTTTTCGAGGGCGGCCGGCCGCGGGCGCGCTTCCATGCGCTGTAATTTCTCGTCGACGTCTCACGCGTCCGAATTCGAAACAAAACAGCGCCACCAATGACGGTGTCGTGGCTGTCCTCTGGCGCGGAACGACGGTGCGCGCTGCGCCACGCCATGCATATATATGGACGCGGCTGCGGCGCTCCCGCCGCCGCTTATGATAAAATGAGGCCCCCATGGCCACGCCGTTCGAATCGAACGTTTAATTTAAACGTATATGCTTACGCTCGGCGCTCGCGCCCTACGATTTTCCAGTGCACGAACGGGACGGCCTCCTCCTCCACAAAGGTCAAGGCGCCCTGCAACGCCCTCAACGTGACGGGCTGCGACAGCGCCAACTTGGGGAACGGCACGAGCAACGTCTACATTGGCGGCAAGGTCTCCATCACGTCGGGGAAGGAGCCTGCCAGCCTCTGCGGTGCGTGCTCATGGCCAGGCGCCCCCGGCCCGCTCCGCGCCGCGCCGTCCAGGCTCCGTCCCAAACTGATTCTCGGTCTGCGATCGGCCACCGTGCACGTGGCACGTGCACGTGCACTGTTACGCAAAACAGTCAAGGCCGGGTGGAAGCTCACCGGCTTCGTGCGTGGTCGACGTTCTGATTTCATTTGAATTCGAATTTAATTCAACGCATCCGATGATCGGGCTTTATATAGCTAGCTGATCGCGAGCCTCTTATATTGATTACGTACCTGTTCTCAGAACTCGACCGGCACCAACCTGGGCTCCTGGAGCGGCGGTGCCAACGGCATGTGCTGGAGCTTCTCGAGCACCGACTCGGCCTATCAGAAGTGCGCCGAGATCGATATACATATTAAATTAGCCCCGTAGAATGATTTCGCGATAGATGTCTTAAGCTTAATCTCACCGTGTGATCCACTCATGATCATGATCAGGGTCAAGTCCTACCAGCTCGCCAAGGAGTCGAACCTGCGCCTCGACGAGGCCCCCGCCGAGGTGGACGACGAGGTACGCCCCGTTCGAATCCAAAGATCGAGAATTAAATCAAATCTTGCGGGAGTCACTGCGGCTGAGTCAAATGAGATCTCAGTCTAGAGAAATATATAAAGGGCAAGCTTTCGTCCCGAAGTTCCTAGTCGCATGGAGTCACCCGGCGCCCGTGGCCAGTTCCAAGCGCGAAGCCCGCCGGGCCGAGCCCCTGCAGCCCGGCTCTATAATAATGTCCGACCGTCGGATCCCCGGACGGCGCCGGCCCCCTTCGAATTCGGTCTCAATTCCAACCTCTAACTTTCCCCCCTCTCCTCAGCTCCTGCTGGAGGACGAGCTCGCGCTGGCCGCCCTCGACGACGGCGGCGCCGCCGAGGCCGCCGAGGCCGCCCTCGCCGCCGACGCCGACTCCTAAATACGATTTCAGCCATAGCTAGCTATATATATGCACGAAAGACTCTGAGACTCGAATGCGATCGTTAAGCAGACGCGTACGAAAGACTCGAATGCGATCGTTAAGCAGTTACCGTAGTACTAGTGCACTATGGCACGTGTGCGATGCGCATGGCGAGCTATATTATGTGATCTCAAAGTAATATTAATTGTACGACAATAGACACATGCCCTATGGACACTAGCGCTGAACACTGCTGAAATGTGCATAAACACTGAGATACATATAAAAATACTATGATATGTCTGCACTGCCTGCGAGCCGAGTGCAAGATCAAAACGGAGCACATACATCATGCATGCAGGGATCGAATCTAGATCGAGACAGCAACAAGTCATCAAGAACAGGGGAGAGGGCCGGCCGCGGCGAGCGGTCACGCCGAGGCCCGGCGGGCCACTGGAAAGACAGCGGATCGCGGGGGCGGCGGCTCCGACGAAGCCGTAGGGCGGCCGGCCCCCACCCACGCGTCCCGAAGCTCCCCCTCCGAGTGCCACGAGGCGACAAGCGTCAGCATCCTGCGAGGAGGGGAGGTGATGAGGAGGGGGTGGGGGGGGAAGAGGCGGAGGGGGTACACGCACCAAAAGGGAAGGATGCGGCCGAGGAGGAAGAGGGCGCGGGGTACGAATGCCGCCACGGAGGCGTACACGACCAGGGAGAGGAGGAGGGAAACGGCCGTCCACGAGAATCGAACCCGCATCGTCACGAGCGAGAGCGGCGCCGCGCAGGCCGTGTGGACTACCCCCCAGAAGACCGCGCGCTCGGGGTACGGGACATCAGGGGTACCGCCGTGGAGGGGGGGTAGGGCCGCCAGGCTGGCCGCCGTCGCGCAGAGGACGGCTCCGGCGCATGCATACTGCAGAGGGGTAATCAGATACCGAGCGGGGGGAGGAAAGGGGCTCATATGAAAGCGCGTCTGACCATGACCGCCCATCCCCGCGAGAAAATGGCCCGCCACAAGGCCGGTACGTACGCCATCGAGAGCAGCAAAGCCGGCGGGGCCGCCCCTACCCCCAGCATAGTGCCAAGCAGCTGCGTACAGCGCATCAGCCTGGGGGGGGGGGGGGGGGGGGGGGGGGGGGGGAACGGAGGTGGAGAAGAAGGGAAGGGGGGGGTACGGATGACCTGGGCCGAGGAATGCGCGCCGATCTCGCGATGCAGGCGAACGTAGGCCACCACAGTTTGCTGCACCCCGCGTCGGACTCGAAAAGGAGATACGCGGCTCGTCGGGCGCGTTTTGGGGGGCGGGGGGTACCACGACGAAGGCGACGAGCAGGATGGCGGAGATGGGGAGGGTACGCGTGCGTGCAGTACCGACCCACCATCTCCGAAAGGCGTCCTCATCCCCCTGAGGCAGCGTCGGCTGGGAACCGGGGGCGCGCGGGGGGGGGGGGGGGGGGGGGGGGGGGGGGGGGGGGGGGAGAAGGACCGGGGGGTACCTCGACTGTGAAGGCGGTCTGGAACACTCCCCCCCGGGCCAGGCTGGCAAGCTCCGCGTCTCCACCCCCCGCGGGAGGGGTACCGGCCTCGGCGTGCCTCGCCCCAATAAGCGCCTGCGAGCCGTGATGGGGGGAGCGCGGGGCGGGAGGGGGGTACAGGGGCCCACATCGCGCTGGCGGACGAATGCGGTGAGGAGCGAAAGGACCGAAGCGATCGCCATGACCAGGCTGGCCTGGGGGGTGCACTTCCGTCAGCGCGAGAGCAGAAGCGCCGGGGGGGGAGAGGGGAGGGGGAGTACGGGCGAACCTCGAAGGTGGCGTCGGCCCGGAAAGCGGTCGTGCTGGAGAAGAATTTGAGGGGTACAAAGATCACGACCAGGGCCGCGTCAAGGGCGACCTGGGGAGTTGGGGGGGGGGGGGGAGGGGGGAAACAAGAGATCGGAACGACGACGAGGGGCCTACAAGGGTGGGCGGCGGGGGGGGGGGGTACCAGGGCGGGCCAGGGGGTAGACGAAGCCACGCCCAGCGCCCATAGAACAAGCGCCAGGGCCGTCGGGGGAGTAGCCGTGTACCTGGTGCCCCACGCCCATCAGTCGACGCCGGGGGGCGGGGGCCGGGGGGCCCGGGGGGCGGGGGGGGCACACTCTTCCACCCAGACGGGTACTCGGATCGCGCCCGAGGCGACGAGCAGCATGAAGAGGAGATACACAGCGGCGTTGGAGGCGGCGGCCGCCGTGTACCACTGCGGCCACGCGCGCCACCGCCGCGACCAGAGGAGGCAGAGGGCAGAAACGACTGCGGCGAGAGGCGGCGTCGGCTTCAGGCGGGGAGGGGGGGCGGGGGGGGGGGGGGGGAGAAGGGGAGGGGGGGCGGCTCGTGGGCGGGGGCGGAGCGGGGCGGGGCGGCCGCACGTATGCTGAGCGCCGTGCGGACGATGAGCGCCGGGTGCCGCTCGACGCTCACGTACTCTACGACGCCCGTGACCAGGTAGTACACGATCGCTGCTCGGTTAGAGTTAGAAGTTAGAAGAGGCGACGCGGGCGGCGGCCGCGGCGCGGCGCGGCGCGCGCGCGCGCACCCATGCAGAGCGACTGACGCTGGTGCCTCAAGCGCCGCTCCGCGAGGAGACCCGCCGTCTCGCGGAACGAAGGGCCGGCCGGCTCCTGATCCTGCAGCGGCTCAACCATCTCGAACTCCGTCGTGGCTCGCGTCGAGGCGCCGCCGCCGCCCCACACGGCCTTGTGCAGGCGCTCGAGGCCAGAAAGCGCTAGCCCCGTCCCGCTCGGGCGCCGGACGAGCGCGCGGGGCGCCAGCGCGTCCTCATCTTCGTCCGCCGCGACGTGCAGAGGGACGAGCCGCGGGCCGTGGTGGCCATGGGCCGTCAGCGGCTCGCGGCTGTCACGACTGGACGACCGCGCAGACTGCGGCGTGAACATCGCGCGCCGGCCCGGCCGTTTTCTCGCCGCGGCCTCAAGGCGGGCCGCCAGGAGGCGAGGCGAACGCTTAGCAGGCGCGCCTCGTGCGCCGGCAGCGCATGCTCGAAGTCTGAAACGATGTCGGGGGCTCGAAGTCGCGGAACGGCCGCGCCGACACCTCGCTCCTCGGCGCGCCGCCTCCGAGGCCAGCGCGCGGCGGGCCTTGCTCGTTGCGTATACAGAAGCTGCCTCGGCTGCAGCTGCGATCAGATGTAGACCAGATGTTCAGACCCAGTGCCAGAGTGCAGCGCGCGCGCGCGCGAGCCCTGAGCTCGAGCCTCCGGCCGAGAACCTCGCCGAGTCGCACGCGTCTAATCCTACTGCAGCTCCGCCTTGCCGGCGTTGCCGCGAAGTTGCGTATACGTATGCTGACAAGAAGCGATTGCCAACAATGCCAACTTGCATGCAGCCGTGGCATGCAGCGCAGCCGCTAGCTCAGCGGCTATACCGGTACCGGTAGGCGGCGGTATACTACGGCGTAGCGCTGCAGGCTGCAGCTGTCACAGTGTCACACTGTGACAGTCACTGAGTGTTCAGTGTTCACATGGTTCCGGACGTCGACCGTCGGTCCGGCGTCGGACCGACTCGGACGTCGCGTCGTCGTCGACTCGTCGACTCGGCGACGTGGGCCGCGGTGAGCGCGCGGCGCCGCGGCGGGCCTACGTATACCGTATACTATAGCTAGACCATATTACTGGACTACTGTAGAACGGAAAATATTTACTATACGGTATATTTTTACGCGTAAAGTTTTTTAGAGACTTCCGCAAATATTTTCTGTACCGTAAAGTGAGGGGGCGAGGGGGGTACAGGCTCAGACGGCCCTTAGCGCGTGAACAAGCATGCCTCCGAGGCGCGGAGCTAAGCGTCAGGCGTCCGACGGTCGCCGCCGTGCCAGGGGGCGGGCGGGCAGGGGCGCGGGGGGCGGGGGGCCTCCGCTGGCGCCCGCTAAGGGAGGGTTCGGCCGGCACCCGCAAATAATAACAGTACCGTAAAACAGCTATTTTCACAAATCCGCAAATATTTCTGTACCGCAAATATTACCCGAAGTCCAGTAATACTGGTACGTAGCCTCGAGCTCGCCGAGTCGGAGTCCACTGAGTCCAGGACCGGCACGTGCACCGTACGCGTGGCCATGGGCCGTGGCCCGTGGCACTGGCACCGTGGCACGTCGAGTCGTCGACGTCGGTCCGGGTCCTGGACTCCGGCCCGGGCCTGGCACGGTCACCGGCCCACCGGGTGGCACACTGGCACCACCGTCCGACGACGGTCCTGCACAGGCTGCACGCGACCGGCTCGACAGCCTCGACTCGGCGAGCCGGCGAGCTCACGCCGCCGGCGCCGGCCCGGCGCGGCGGCGCCGCCGCGCCGGGCCGTCATGATCTGGCGCCGGCGGCGCGGCGCAGGCATTCGATCCTTTTTTTGGAGGGGGGGGTACGTGTTCTCCACGCGAGCAGCAGACTGGCAGGCTGTGGAGCCTGTGGTCCTGTGGAAGCAGTGCAGACTGTGCAGGGCCACTGCAGTCTGCAGGCAACATCATGCCAACATGTACAGTGCAACACTGCAACTTGCTCAATTGACGTCAAGCCCTTGAAAATGCAAAAAGACGAAATAACGCCCGCGTACCCGGCAACCACAAATAATCGCAAATTCGAGCAGCATTGAGAACATTTTGAAATCATTTTCAATTAAAGGCGTTTGTTTTTCAAAGGATGTGTTCACAGATTTAATGTTATAGAGCAATTTGAGAATTGAGCAAGATCAGTTTTTGTTTTAAATAAAATTTGCTTTCACACGACAAAAAAGACCCTGACAGAACCAATCAGGTTTCGGTCAGTGCCCAAGTGAGTCCGATGAAGTAACTGTGAGTCTGTGACTCAGTGAGTCTGTGACCCATGCAAGTCACCCAATGTTGAGTCATTGTTGACAAAGTTGACATTGAAAACTTGACAAACTTTGAAACTGACCCAATGCTGCAAATCCTGCAATGCAATTTGATGAACCATTGATGCTAATTTGATGCCAATGCTGACTCATTGCTGAGTCATTGCTGACCCACTGATGCTAATTTGATGCCAATGCTGACTCATTGCTGAGTCATTGCTGACCCACTGATGGACCATTCATCATTGATGCCAATTTGATGGTCCAAACTTGAAATATAAATCATGGCATGCGAGAAAGAGAGCCTATATATAGCCTATAATATAGGTAACGGACCAGTAACGGTCCTATATAATACCGTTTAAAAACGGACCCTACGCCGGGCCTACGGTACTGTAACGGTACTATTATTTAAACGGTAGGCGTCGGTAGCTAAACTTGCCTAATAAACGGTGCTAAACCGTTGAACCTACCGGTACAAATCATGCGAGGACGACATCCTAGCCTCTCCCCCCGCAGGCTGCAGCTGCATACGCAGGCTCCCGGAGTCCCGCATGCGCAGCACACAATTCCGAGTTCCGATCCGAATTCGAAGCTCTGCCGCAGTGCGATTATTCTGGGAATCTATATATAGGCTATAATATAGCTAGCTGGGGCCATTTCAACTTGCGTTCTCCGTCTTGTAGTTTAGTTCGGTCTGGTTCGGTCTCTGATCGTAGTGTTGATGCTAGAGCTAGTTTCTGCACTCGCTATAGTCCTCGTGCTCGACCTGTCGTTCGCCGTCGTTTACGTATACAGTTCGACTGCCCGCCTCGACCCCGGCCGGCTTTAGTAATTCCTTTGACTGTCCTTTTGCCTGCTCTTGATCCGCCTGCTCCGCCTTCTGTGTCCTCTTCGAACTCGTGCCGTAGCTCTGCCTCAGGGCCTTTCCGCATCGCCCTGCTTCGCCTCAGCCTCCACGTCGTCTTGTTGTTCCTCTTACCTGTCTGCTTCCTGTGATTTATCTTTCTCAATTTTGTCCTCCGCTTGTCAACGTTAGTGATATCGATGTGGTTCCCTCCGATTTTAATGGTATTTCGAATTCTAGCTCTAGCTCTTCTTCGTGTTTGTCATCTTCTGTCTCTAGCTTTAGATCTGATCGGTCTGGTTTACTTCTCGTCTCTTCTCGATCTGTCTCGAGCTCTGTGTCTTTCCTTGTTTATTGTCGATTTTGGCTCTTTGTCTTGTCTTTTTTTTTTTGTCCTCTTGTCTTAGCTCCTTAGCTTTTTGTCCCTGTGCCCCCTGGGCAGCCCCCGCAGTGCTGGTGTCTAGAGACTGTGGCCGGTAATTCACCAAAAAACAAAATTTCAACTTAATTATAACCTCGCTCGGATTTGAGAAACCTTGATATCGATCATGAGCAAACGTGCCTCTTCGACTGCGAAAAGAAAAGTATTTCTATGTCTCGAAGAATACGAATTCGAAGAATCGATTTCTAGCTTGAGTCAAAATTAAGGGCCCATTTGGCCAATTGGGCTCGCGATCGCGATCGATATCATTGGATCGCATGCGGCATCGCACTCGACCTGCACATGAAACCCGCCTGCAGCTGCTCAGCGGCTCATCTTTCAAGGCCAAGTACTCCGGCGTCCGCCCCCCCCCCCTTCCCCCCCCCCCCCCCCCCACACACACACACACGTGCACACACCCTCAGGGCTCCCCCCCACACCCGGCCGCGGCTCCCCCCCTCCGGATCCCCTTGCTCGCACGCGTGCTGCTGAGTCGTGCACATGTGTTAATTAATTTTCTGTATTTGTACAAGCGAGTCCCTGCGGAGCAGGAGTGGCCTTGGGTCTTGGGGCTTCAAGGCGTGAGGGTGGCAGCTCTTTGTTTTTAAACGGGGGACCGCAACCGCGCGCGGTTACGGGGGAGGGGGGAGGAGACTCGGCAAGGGTACACACTCAAGTAAAGAGGGTACAGAATTGTGCCGCAAGGGTACAGAGATCGATGCGGGGCCCAATCGGCCGCAGTACTAGTTGTACCGAGTACGTACAGGCGCCGATGGGTCCATTGGTCGGGCCTATTTTTCGGCGCTTTTTGAAGGTGGTTTATAATTATCTATGAATCATTTGAATGTAATTCGAAGTAATAAGGCTCTGTCTAAATTAGTTATTTTAATTATCTTTCAATCAACACATCAAATGCTTTTATATCCCACATCGTGGCACACTACGACCCTGTCTCATACAAATTTGCAGGCCGACATCGTGGCGCTCCGTTAATTTGGACACTATTTTCTAGCGAATGGGGTGCGGTCTCTTGAAATTAATAATTTTCAAAATTCGACTTGGATGACCAATGTGATTTACGCTTTCAATTTTTTTCCGGGAAAATGCTTTTCGACGCTTCTCGACGTGCTGTTACTGCCCATTAGAGGCCTCTCATAGGAAAACCGCCTCGGCCATCGTGCTCCCCAGGGTCGAAAACGGGTACCTAGGTCCAAAAATTTTGGCCTGAATCGCATTTTGAATCCACGGACAGGACAGGCACAGACCTAAGGGCCTCTCCTTTCCCCAAGGCCGATTGCTAGATCTATATCGATATCTAGATCTAGACTTTTTAGATCGACCGCTGTATACGTCCGCAAAATCGACTTCGGAGACCTAGTGCGGCTCGAGCTCCGGCGACCGAGGCCAGCCCCAGGGCCCACCGGCCCGAGACCCGCAGGCGCGCCCCCAGCGGCGCGAGGAGGGCGTACCCCCCCAGGAGCTCCCCCCGCGGCTCGTGCAGGACGCGAAGGTCGACGCGGCAGGAGGGTACAGCTCCAGAAGGGCGGCAGCGAGGGCCGGGGAGGGCGGGGAGCGGAGGCTTTCATTCAGGGAAAGGAGAAGCTGGAAGTATAAGCTTATGAGCTGTCATTATAAGCCGTGCAAGAAATAAAATAAGCCCCCCCCCCCCCCCCCCCCCCCCCCCCCGCAGCCCTCCGAGCCGCTGAGCCCAGCCCCGGGCCATGCCAGCCTCACCGACGGAAATGTCGCCCAGCCCCCCCCCCCCCCCCCCCCCCCCCCCCCCCCCGCGGCCGCCGAGGGCCGCAAGGGCGTCCCCGGGGCCCCCAGGCCCGCTGCAACGCCGGAGCCCGCGTCCACAGCCTGCCAAGGCGAGTGAGGCGAGTGATGCTACGAAGAGCTGGGGGCGGAGGGAGTGAGAGCAGGGGTTAGAGATCGAGATATATATATACGCGTAAGGCTGAAAGCGATGAATGAAGCTAAATACGTGGGGCTCGGGGGCGGGACGGGCACGCTTGAGGGACCGGCAAGGCGGGCGGCCGAGCTTGGCGTGAGCTGCCAGGGCCGGGGGGTACGTCTGAGTCTGAGAGGGGGGGTGGAAGGGCGGTGGACGGGTGGTACGTCGATGTCGCGCTCGACGGAGAAGCCGCTCGAGGCTGGGGAGGCCGGACAGGGTACGGGAAAGCGAGGGGAATACGGGGGCCTCGCCGTCCAGCTGCAGCTCCCTGCGGTACCCCCGAGGGGTTAGGGGAGGGGGGGGGGACGAGAGCGAAGAAAACTCTATCTCGGGGGTACGGGCGGGCTCACACGACACGGAGGGAGCAGAGGGACCGGCCGGCGGGGCCCGCGGCGATCTCTCCGACCGCGTGTGAGAGCTCTGGCTCCCCTCGTCCAGCGCCTGGGGGTACCGTATCAGGAGGAACCCGTACCCCTCAGCCCTCGCAAACCCCGGAGCCGGGTACCCAGACGCGCACCTCGCGGAGGTAGAGCTTCCGGAGGGGTAGATCCGCGAGCGCGGAGACCGCGTACCCGTCGAGACCGTCATCCTGCGGCGCCGGGCCGGAACTGAATCCGACACGGATGGAATGGCAGGGTGGGGGGTACAAGGCGAACCCGAGGGAACGGAGCTCGGGGCAGGCGGAGGCGATCGCTGCGCCGACGGGACCGTCGGAGATGACGTACCCCAGGGGCAGGGTGAGCTGCGCGCACGGATCGAAATCGAATTCGATCGAATCGATATCAGCGGGCGGCTCGCCTTTTGAAGCCTGCAGGTCCTTGGCGCTGGGGCGGCACCACTGCTCGCCGCTAAGGCGCCCCTCCTCGCCCACAGCGACCTCTAGCTCCTCCACAGAGTGGCTCCGCCGCCGACGCCGGCGCCCGCGAGCGCAGGACCCGCGAGCGCCCCCAGAACTGCTTCTAAGAGGCTGCCAATGTACACGTCGTCCAGGCCCATCGTCATCGCTCGTCGAGACGCGCACGCGGCGCGGGGCGCAGGCGACCGTGGCCGCGCGAAGGAGCTCCGCCGCGGCCGAGCTGATCGACAGCAGCTCAATCGACAGCTTCGCTCCGGGTTTGAGCCGGAACGCAGCGGTTTCGGAGTCAGGCCGCCGGAGAAGCTCCGTGAGCCGCCGCACCGCGCCCGCGCCCGACGCGGCGAGATCAAGCCGACCACAGGCGATGCTGAGCGTGACGCGCCGCAGCCTACGAGATGCGGCGGAGGCGATCCAGGCGTCCGCCGGCCGCAGCTGCTCGAGCACAATGGCGAGCACCGCGTCCGGCGGCACTCGAGCCCGCTGCCGTGCGCTTCCGCCTCCGATCGCATCCGCTTGCTCATCGACTTGCCAAGCTTAAGTTGAGCTCCGGCTGGAGCCAAGTTCGCCAGCGCCCTGTACCCGGCCGCGGGAGCGGCAACTTGGCGAACTCGCGCGCTGCTTCTCCCTCGCGCTCGAACGTCATTTCCGGGCGGTGCGCTAAGGCCACACATGCGTGCGGGGCACGCGTACGTGCAGCTCACTGCCCTGCTTGCGCTGCGCAGGTCGAATGGAGCTCATGAGCGTCGCGAAGGCGCCGGAGCAGCCCAGCGCATCCAGCGGCGATGCATGCAAGGGGGATGCCGTTCCGAAGCTTTCGCTGGCGCAGCCGAAGCCGATCGGGAGCGCGAAGCCGAAATTGAACATGATCCCGCCGCCGCGGAGGCCTGCAGCTGCAGCTGGCGTGGAGAAGAAGATGCGCGACAGGAAGCGCAAGCGAAGTGAGAAGGAGAAGAAGAAGGGCAAAAAGAAGGGCAAGGGCTCGCGCAAGAAGAAGAAGAAGATCACCCGCGGCCGCGGCAGGAAGGGGCCGCTCGACGATGCCAGCAAGTACCGCCGCCGCCTCCGCGTCTCCACGCAGGCTGTCGGCGACAAATCGAGGAAGAAGCGCGTCCCGAAGCCCGAGATCCAAGTCCGCTGCGAGATTGCGCGTTTAAATCCGTTTTCGCGCGCTAATGTCAATCTCACGCGCAGGTCAAGCCGACCGCCTCCTCGCTGCTTCCGGACGCGGTGGACGCGTATCGCGTGCTCGCGGCGCACGAGGAGAGGGTCGAGTCGAGCGCGCGCCTCGCCCAACTTCTCGTCGAGGGCCGGGACGCGCAGCACGCGCACGGCGACCTCGAGTTCGCCTGGTCGAACGAGGGTGCGCATGCGCATGCGGCGCTTCTTGCTTTTCTCGCTGGTCGCCGCTCCTGACTTCAGCGAAGACTGCGTCATTCGATACACTCTGCTCCCCGGCCCTGGCGCCCTCCGCGTTCCGTGCGTTCTTTCTGCTTCTTTTTGCGACTAATGTTGCTCGTACTAGCATATATAAATTAATTTATAATTATGTGTGATCACGAGCTCGGCTTGACGCCCGCTCAGAACCGGCGAGCCCTGCGCCTGCGTTGGAAACGACGCAGAGGCGGAGCCATGTCCGGCATGCCTGGCCGGGACCTGCGCCGCCTGGTCAGAGCGCACCCGCCTCGACCCGCAAAAGCGGATGCTCACGCGCGCGTTTCGCAGCCGCTGCGTCGTTCGGCTCTCGGCGGAGCCAGATGCGGCTCAGGCGGCGGATTCGTCTTCCGTGGAGCCCTCGTGGCGCCGCACGCGCGCGCGCGCCGTCGCCGCGGAGGCCGACGCCGCCGCCTCGCCCGAGAAGTGCCCCGTCCTCGAGGAGGCGCGCGCGATTTCGGAATTTGATCCGGATCAAATCTGACCTGATTTGATCCGGATCTTCTTCGCAGCGTTTCGCGGTGCTGGAGCAGCGCGTCCTGCGCCTCGAGGACCTGGCCGTCCTTCTGGACGCCCACCCCGTCTCCTTACTCCCGCCCGCCTCCGAATCCGCCCTCGCTCCGCGGCCGTCCGCTTCCTCCTCCACCGCCGCGGCCGGCCGCCGGAAGCAGGCGCTGGCGCCGCGCGCCGATCCGCCGCCGGCTCTCCCCGAGCCGGTTTCCACGCTGGAAGACCTGCTGGTCCGCATGGACCGCCGCGGGCTCTTCGCCATCGACCTGACCGGCGGCTCCCGCCTCCACGTCGAGCTCCGACCCTCCCCGACTCGGACCCTCGTCGTACCGGGGCCCCACGGCCCCGCCGCGTGCTGCTGCGCCGCCGAAAACGCCTCAGCGAAGTCGAGTGCGGAGCCGCCGGCGCCGGCCTCGCGATCGGGCGCAGCGGACCAGAAGCCGGACTCGAAGCAGGCGGCAGAGCGCGATCGCGAGCGGAAGCGGCGGGAGCGGACCGCGTACCCCTCCACCGGGCAGCCCTGCGACGTGCGCCCGCCCCTTCCCTGCGACGCTGCCGCTTCATCTAAGCGAGCACTCGCGATGGCAGATGTGCGCCCTGGGCGTCTGCGGCCGCTGCGACTGCCGCGTGGCCCTCCAGTGCCCCGAGCGGACCGAGCACGACCTCCTCGTCCACGCCCGCTTCGTCTCGCCCCTCTCCGCCCGCCTCGTCGCCCTCGCCGACCTCTCCGCCGCCGTGGACGCCCGCCTCGCCCAAGGACCGGTCCTCCACGGGCGACCGTTCCTCGGGCGCGAGCGGCCGTCCCTCTTCTGCCGCCGCGCCCCGGGCCCGCCCGCGGCCGGCGCCGGCGGCGCCGCCGGCGAGTTCGAATGCGACGTATTCGCTGCGCGGGAGGCGCCGCTCGTGCCGGCGCCCCCGCCCAACCTCGAGAAGGCCCTCAGGCGCTCGCGAGCCGAGCGCCGCGTCGAGCGGCGGCGCCTGCGAAAGGAGCGGGCGGCGGAGGTGGAGCGGGCGCGGAACTTCGCGAATCGGACCCGCGAAGAAATCCGAGAGGCGCGCGCGCGCGAATCGCTATCTAACGTTATTTAGAATTTCCGGTTGCTCTTGATCTAAGATTTGATCTCGCTGGGCAGATGATCAAGGCGCACGAAGGGTACAAGGCGACGAAGGCGCGCTTCTGCTCCAGGCCCGGCTCCAGCAAGCCGCGGGCGCCGGGCGACCTGCGCAAGCCCGAGATGATGCGCTGGGCCGAGCACCTCGGGATCTGGCGGACGCGCCTGCTGACCAGGGCGGAGCGGTCGGCCGCGTGGCGCAAGGCCGGGGTCGACAAGGAGCCCCTGCCGCCCCTGCCGCCCCTTCCGCCCCCGGAGGCTTCAGCCGCAGTTGCGAAGAAGGCGCCGTCGACGCCGGCCGTTGCGGGCGCGGACCCGGACGGCGGCGAGCCCGGCACGGCGGCGGCGAAGAAGCGGACGAAGACTCCTTCCCCTGCAGCGTCGGCCGCGGGCGAGGGCGAGGGCGAGGGGACGACGACGCGGGCGCGGCGGGCCGCAGCGATCGCCGCCGCTGACGCGATCGGGGGCGGAGGCCTAGGCAAGCGGGCGTCGCCCGCAGCGGCTGCTGCGGCGCCGGCCTCGGCATATGCATCCGAAGACGAGGAGGACGAGGAGGACGACGACGAGGAGGACGGGCGGGCCCCGCCGCGGCGGCGCTCGCCGCGCCTGTCCACGACGAAGGGCGCGAAGCTTAAGGCCTCCGACGAATTCGAAGACGACGACGACGACGCGGAAGATAGCGGTGAGCGCCAGCATTTCAAACTAGAGCGCTAGGCGTCGAGAATCTTTATCTAAATTTACCTTATCGAAAATCGGCCTGAAAAAGCGGTGATCATGACATTCAAACTAGAGCCGTCGAAATTCTACCTTATCGCGAAAATAGACCTTATTGTTTATTTAATTTCATACAAATCAAACCGACCCACGCCGGCAGAGCGCGAAAGGGACGAGGAGGAGGATGCGGGGGAGGAGGAGGAGGAGAGCGAGGCGGAGAGCGCGTCAAAGTCGGCCCCTGCCGCTGCCGCCGCCGCCGGTGCGAAACTAAACTGTCTCCGCGAAAGTTAAAACGTTCCATTTTTATTTAATGTCGCTGATGTTGTTTTGCAGAATCGGCTCGCCCGAAGTGCTCCTGCCATCTCAAGCGCTGCCCAGAGTGCCGCGGCTGCACTTTGCGGCACTGCTCGTGCCCCGGCGGGCCGGCCGCCGCCGCCGCCGCCGCCGCCGCTCAATCCGACGCGGAGAGCGGTTAGCACCGATCGAAATTGTGTTCAATGATTTGATCTCTCTGATTTGAATTCTTCGCGCAGAGCCGAGCGAGAAAGGCGACGGCGAGGCTTCGAGCGACGACTCGGAGGAGGAAGAGAAAGCCGCGCCCACGTCCTCGGGCTCGCCGGGTTCGAAATTTAATCGATTCTGAGGCGCGAAGTCTCCTGGTTTACGAGCTGATTGTGACGCGCGCAGGGTGCAAGTGCCGCGGCCGGTACGCGCAGAAGTGTGCTGAGTGCCACAGCTGCACCCGCCTGCACTGCTCCTGCCCCGGCGGCCCGGCAGCGCCGGCGGCTGATGTCGCTCAATCCGACGCGGAAAGCGGCAAGCATCGAGCGGGAGTTTTATATTTGATTAATTTTCTGAACTATTCGCGCAGAGGCGAGCGAGAAAGGTGACGGCGAGGCGTCGAACGACGATTCCGAGGAGGAGGAAGAGAAGACAGCACCTACCTCGGGCTCGGGCTCACCAGGTTCGAATTCGCTTCTGAGGGGCGCAATTTCCGATTAAATTTCATTCGTTGAACATCGACGCAGGGTGCAAGTGCCGCGGCCGCTACGCGCAGAAGTGCACCGAGTGCCACAGCTGCACCCGCGTGCACTGCTCCTGCCCCGGCGGCCCGGCGGCCCCGGCGGCCGATCGCGAATTCGAAGCCGGCGCCGGCAGCGAGGACGGGGATAGCGCTGGCGCCGACAGCGACGACGGTGCGCTACGATTAGATCTGTTCACATTCACAGTTTACTTCGCACCGCCCTTCTATTTCAAACTCCGGCGTCGTGCGCTAGCGCTGTGATTAGATTTGTTGGCACTTCGTTTCGCCCCGCCCTTCTCGTTCCAACTATGCATGCAGCGGGCGAGGAGTACGATCGCGACCGCGGAGCGGGGTCGGGCGCCGGCGCCTGCGCCTGCCACTCCAAGAAGTGCGCGGGGTGCCGTGGCTGCCTCAAGCGGCACTGCGCCTGCCCGGGCGGCCCCGCGGCCGCGGCCTCCGCGATCGCGAAGGGTGCGCTGATTTCAAATTCTCGAATTTGAAATCAGCTTCTTTTTATGTTGCCGAACGCTAACTCGAGCTTCTTCGATTTCGCAGCGTCGAACAAGAAGATGGAATCGCCCCAGGACCGTGCGCGCGCTTTCCGAATTTCGAATCGCTGGGCCCATCCTCGCCTTCTTAATGACATGAGCAGCGAAAGGCCGCCGCGGTGCAAAGCGGCCGGCCGCCGAGCCGGAGCCGGAGGCCGTCTCGGGCTCGGAGGACGGCGACGAAGCGGAGTCCGGAAGTGCGTTATCGCGTCTACATTTCTCAAATTTAAAAACCAGAAATCTCGGCCAGATACATTTTAGTCATGCAAGATTTAAGCTTAGAGGGCGCTCGAAGCTGAAGCTTGATCATGATCGTGGTCGTGATCACTGAACTGAACTGACACTAAAGAACGCGCTCGCGCAGAGGAGAACATCCCCCGGCAGCCGCGGGGCGCAAAGCGACCCCGCGCCACGACGGCGGGTCCCGCAGAGCCTCCGGCGAATTCAAAGTCGCCTCCGGCAGTGTCGACGTCGCGCCCGCTCCGCAGCTGCGCGTGGCTCCAGCGCGAGCTGTCGGCCCCGGCGGCGGCCTCGGCGGCCCCTGCCCCCTCGAGACCCGCCGCGAAGCCTGCAGCTGCCGCGGTCCGGATCCGCCGCTCCCCTTCCCCTGCCGGCCTGCCTGCCTCCTTGACGGCCGCGCAGGCGCCTGCTAGCAGCGCCCCGGCTGCAGCCGTCGCCAAAGCGGCGGCGCCGGCGCTCTCGAAGTCAAAAGCTGGCCGGGGCGCTCCGGCTGCAGCCGCCGCCAAGCTCAAGGCCGCAGCGGCTGCCGCGCCGGCCCCGCGCCCAGCCGCTGCTAAGTCCGCAAAGGCGGGCGCACGGGGCCTTTCCGCGCCGGCCCTCGCCCTCGTCCCCGTCGCTTTCATGCGCCGCAAGCGGTCCCTCGAGCCCGAGCCCTCGGTCCGCGCCTCTAGTCGATGTCCGCTTCAATTTCAAGCTAAGCTTCAGCCTAGCCTAGCCTGGGCTGACAATGGTCGATTTTCGCGCCCATGCAGGACGGGGAGGAGGAGGAGGAGGAGCAGACGAAGCCGAAGGCCCCCAAGCGCCGCGCCCCCGCCGCAGCTCATCGCGGCGTGAGCTCATGACGACGACACGCCCGTCGAGGTGCTCGCGCTTCGCGCCTCGAGGTCAAAAGATAGAAGGCCGCCGCTCCGCCCAGGAGCTCGCCTCGCGCTACGCGTCCTCAGTGACCGCCACCCCCAAAGGGCCTAAATCCTTATCTCCGCCCCCGCTGCAGCTCATCGCGGCGTGAGCTCATGATCACTGAGCCAGCGATCTTGATCGCGGATCGCGCGGGGCGCCAGCTGCAGCTACGGCGAAGCGCTCGGTCACCTTGGCTCTTGCAATTGCATTTCATTATTGTTATCCACATCGGCATCTACTTATTCGAATCGATATCGTATGCAAGACTCTAATAGATCTAGAGGCTGCACGTAACTCCGTTTGTATGATTGAATCTCGAACCTGACGAATTCAAAAAGACCACCTGTCGGTCCAAACCTGCCAAAATGCATACAGCCTAGCGGGAAATCGCCGCGAGTCGGCGGCGGATGAAAACTAAAGGAGCTCACACCTAAGCATAAACGAAGCAGCGGGATAGCTGCGGGCCTGCTTAAGGATATCGATCGAATAATCTACAGCGCTTACAAGGAAGACGAAAATTCAAATGCTCGATGAATGAAACTAGGCTGCTCTGCGACAGGCGGCTGGCACCCGGGACGACGGAAAGGCTAGACTGCTGTTCAATGAAGGAGGATAAGAGGGCGAGCGGGGCCTGCTCAGGCGCGGGCGTGGAAAGTGCGCCTCCCGGCCGCGGAAGCAGGCGCAAAGGCGGGCGCGAAGGCCGCCGCCGGCTGCTGCTGCTGCTGCCGGGCGCGCGCGCGGCCTACGGACGGGGCTGCGGCGCCGGCCGGCGCCGGGGCTTGGCGGGCCCTGAGCGGCCTGGCCCCGAAAGGCCCCACACGGAACTGGAACGCCGCCTTCCCGCTCGTCTCCTTCTCCTTGCCCTTCGCGACCGGCGCGGTGACGCCCAGGCGGCGCCGGTTGTGCAGGCGCCACCGGCACAGAGTCGTCTTCACGCCCTGCGGAAACGGGCGGTCGGATCGGGAAGGCGGGGGTACGGGATTCTTCGACCGCGAGGGGTGGGGGTACCTCGTTCACGGCGAACATGACGGCGGAGAGCGGCCCAACGTACGCGACGCGTTGCTTGACGCCTAGGGGGGGGGGGGATCCTCAGGGGCGTACAGGGCACGGATTCGGATCTCGCGTACCCTTCCAGAGGGCGAACGGCCCCTCCTCCTTCACGACGCGCTGGAGAACATCGAAGATGTCTGGGGTACCCAGTGAGAGGCGCGGAGGAGGCGGTCTAAGGGAGAGCGGGGGCGGGGGGGGGGGGAGGGGGGAGGGGGGGCGGGTACATACTCTTGTACGGCTCGGCGTCGGTGCGGCGCTGGCACATGAGGCGCGTCTTCACCTGGGGGGCGTTGAGGGGGGGGGGGGGGGGGGAAGAAAGGCTGCCGGGGTGCGGGGGTACGGCGCACGACGTCGAGGGGGCACGTGACGGCGGACGAGAACGCGCCGGCGCTGCAGCCGAAGAAAAGGTTGGGGATGGGAGCCGGCGGGTGGCCCTTTGCGTGTGTGTAGAGCTGATGAACGAGCAAGGCGAGCTTAGAGCGCAAGCGTCTTTAGGAGAAGAAGAAAGGGCAGACCTCCTTGATCTGGTCGAAGATCATGAAGGATATCATCGTCTGCGCGAGGGGAGGGGTACGGGATCAGAAGCGCCGGAGGGGGGGGAGAGGAGGACGGGGGAAATGCGCGCCTGGGGGATATCGCGGAGGAGGGTACTGTTGAAGCCCGTGTAGAAGCCGCCGTACCCCTCGTTCTGGATGATGCCGCTGATGCAGCCGACGAAGTTGGGGTACACCTCCGCCTGCACCCGCTGGCGCATGACCTGCATATGCTGTTGGCGGGGGTACAGCTTTCGCCGGAGACGGGGTGCGGGGTACAGCTACCTCCTGGGGGACGCGGAGGTACCCCGCCAGCCACGAGCCGAGGGCGCCGGCAGTCAGCTGAGCGACGACTGCACCGGCGTGGCTCTGAGGTACCCGCGTCAGGCGGGCGGGGGGGGGTACGGCGATCGGGCCGGCGCCGGGGCGGGCCTGGGGCAGGTTGTCGGTCAGCCACTTCTTGCTCTTCTCGTAGCTGCGGGGCGGCGCGAGGTCTGGTGAGGGGCCGCGCGGGCGGGGGCGGGTGCGGGCGGGGGTCGAGTGGGGTACACGCACACGAGGAACTGGAGCATGCCGGAGGGTACGGCCAGCAGGACGCATGACGTGATGCCGCGGGAGAAGAGGCGGTACGCGTCGCCCGGGCCCTCGAAGCGGTTCGGCAGGGCTCCTCGGAGCTGCACGCGCGTCTTCATGACGTCTGCGCGCGGCCCGCTCAGCCGCTCAGCACGCGCGGCGGCTGGGACCGAGGGAGGGCGCAGGGCTCGCCGATCGGGTGGAGCGCCACCTGGGCCGCCAGTCTCGCCGCGGCGCCTGCGGCTCTTACTAAGCGAGGCAGTTCGAGCCGTGTGCGGCCCGGCCGGCTCGCTGGCGACTGAGCTGCCGCCCCGCGCTGGAAGGTTCGCACCGGCGACGCAGACGTCCTGGAAAGTCAGCTCCACGTCCTGCCCATCCACCTTGATGACCTGTGTTCCGGACGCCATTCCAACCGCCGCGCTTCTGCGAGGCCCCGGCGGTGAGCGCCGAAACCACAGCCGCTTGCGTGAAGGGGACCGGCTAGGCGCCCCGCGTACGTCATGCACGGCAACGCGCTTGCTAACTTTATGCATCTAAAGCAGCGGCACGGCGGGGAGGCCGGCCGGGCCGCGTCCGCTTGGCCATGAACGGGCGAGCGGCTGAGGTGCGCCCGTCAGCCCCGTCTTCGGCTCGTTTGGGTCGCTAAAGTGACCCAAAGCTGCTCAAAACCCGCGCGAGCGGAGCAGGAGGCGGACCCGATGACGAAGCTGCAATGAATCCTCTACCCGTAGCCGAGGGGGGTAGAGAAGCAGATCTTGCCTGGTACGACAAGAGGATCCGGTCGCGTGGAAGAAGCACCAACCATATATCGGTCCGTCCTTCGCGGAAGTAAGCTGCAATAGCCTCGGGAGCACTGGCCTAGCTCGGATTCCCGCGCTCTCGCTTCGCTAGCAGCCAGCGATTCGTGTGATTCTGTTCGGAGTGACCTTGCAGCTGCATTCCATATAGACATCTTAGCAGTTCTAGCCATACAGGGTGCCGGCTGTTGCGGATCCGACGAGTTCTGACTCGAGATGCGTTTCCTCAGCCCCATGGGAGCGATCCTTGCGTACGCGCTCTTCACTACGATACATTCACAGTACATCTCCTCTGCATAGCCAAAGGTACGCTCCCTCGCGCCCCCCGGGCCTCCCCGCGGGATCCATGTGCTTTGATCCGAGCTCCCGCCCGCGCGCGCTCCCGAGCGCCTTTTCGTGTAGACAATTATAGGCATCGTAATGTTCATTGTTCGGGTCGCTGATCGCCTCACGCAGGCGCATCCGGGAGAGTGTACTTCAACCGGGACTTCAACCGGCCAAGTACCCGATGGCGATCGTGGAGCTGCCGGATGACCTGGACAACCTCAGCGAAGGCGGTTTCGCCGACGAGGAGAACGTGTTTGACGGGCTGGACGAGGTGGATGCCGGGCCAGCAGCGCCCAACAGCCTCGGCGGGTTCGCCGCCTCGGCTGCAGCAGCAGCGTCCTCCGCCCGTCCTTCATCGTCAGGAATAGCGTACTCGGCGTCTGCCAGTGCAGCGAACTCGGCTGCGGCAACTGGCCCCCGCAGAGAGTCGTTGCCGGGGATGGGAACCGTCCCTTCGGCTGGAGCGTTTTCGGACCCGGCACGCGCATCAGCAGGCAGCGTGCATACTCCAGCTACGCAGGCGCAGCCTCCGCCTGGCGGAACGCAGCCCGAGATCGTAACAGCGCCTTTGACCTGGGAGCGGGTGCGCCGCCCGCCGTCTTTAGGAGCCGGGAAAAGGAAAAGAAAGGAGATCGCGCGTCGCGCGTGGCTGACCTGCCGTCCCCGCAGCTGCGGCAAGTGCTCGGAGACGACGCCGGAACTCGGGACAGGCGCTCGAAGCGGCAGCGGATCTCGAGCGAGGCGGCGAGCGCCGCGCAGTCGTCCCACGACAGCCTGCAGGAGGTTCGCGCCGGGCGCCGGGTCGCCGGGGCGCACCGGCCGGGGTTCGAAGGGGCTGACCCGGCGGGCAGGTGTACCACCAGCAGGTGGCCCTCCACCACGCCCACCAGCGCGCTCTGGCGGGCCTTGGCCCGTCCTCCTCCGTCAGCCCCCTCCCCGCCGCGCCGACCCCGATGCCCATGTCCCCCTCCCCCCCGCCCTCCTTCCGCGCCCGCCCTCCCCCGGCCCCCATGCTTCCCCCCCTCCCGACCCCGGGGGCCGAGGCGGCCGACGACGAGATCGACCGGGTGAGTCCAGGCCCCGTACCCGCACCGCCCCGCCCCGCCACCCGCCCGCTCACTCGCCCTGACGCTGCCCGGCCATGCGCGCGCAGCTGCTCGTTTGCTTCCCGTCGGCGGACCGCAAGTACGGCCAGTTCCGCGAGCAGTTCGTCCAGCTCCGCAAGTGGATGATGCAGCACGGCAACAAGCCCCCGCGCAAGAACGTCGAGGTCCGTTCGCTCGCTCGCGCGCCCCCGCACTCCTCCCTTCTCCCCGCCCCGCCCCGCCCCGCGGCCGCCCCGCCTCACTCTCCTCTCGCCTCTGCAGGGCGACGACGGCGAGGAGCGGCGCCTCGGAAACCTCTGCTGTTCGTGGCGCCGCCGGAAGCTCAAGCACGCGCTGCCCCCGGAGTGGGCCGAGCTTCTGGGGGTACGATCCGCCTACCCGTCCACGCCGCGCCGCGGCGCTGTGCCTCATCTTATGCGCCGGGCGCGCGCACGCAGCTGCTGCCCGGCTGGAAGTGGGCGCGTCTGGACGGGCTCCAGGACAGCTCGGCCCCCGGCTCCTGGTTCCTGGTCGAGCCCCGGACGGACCCCGAGGCCGAGCTCTTCCACCTCTGCGAGGAGCAGAGCGAGGCCGGCCTGGAGGCGCGCGTCTTCCGCCGGAAGTACGAGCAGATCGTGCGCTTCACGGAGGAGAAGGGCTGGGTCCCCCGCAAGAACACAGACGACCTGGAGGAGAAGCGCCTGGGCGAGATCGCGACCGTCTGGCGCCAGGCGCACGCCCGCGGAGACTTCTGCGACCTCCACGCTCGCGTCGTCGAGGCGGTGCGCCCGCGCCCGCCCCCGCCCCCGAAGAGTCTGGCGGGCCTTGGAAGCTCAAGGGCTCGGCAGGGCCTCTCGGCGTGGCGCTGGAAGCGGAAGGACCGCAGCGACAAGGGCGTCGAGCGCGGCGGCGCCGGCGCCGGCAGCGCCCTGTCGCTGGCCGGCGCCTCGCAGCGCGCCGGCTCGGCCGGCCGCGGCGTGCAGCGGACGACACCCGTGGGCGCCGCCCCGACGCTCCCGCCGCCGTCACAGCACGCGGCGCCTCAGCATCAACTGCAGCAGTCGCCGGGGATGTCGCTGGCGCACATCCTGGCGCAGTCGCAGCAGCAGCAGCAGTCGCGGCGGCGCGGGAGCGAGCTCGGCGCGCCCTCCCCCGTCTTCTCGTCGGCCTCCTCGTGCCCCGGCTCGGGCCCCGGGCCGCGGCCCCTCCCCGTCTCCCCGCTCTTCCGCGCCCGCTCGCCCTCCGCCTCCAACTCGTCGGCGCGGGCCGAGCTGCCGTCCCCAGCCGCCTCGTCGCTCCGCTGCGCCTCGCCCTCGGCCTCCACGCCGGCGCCCCCGGCCGAGGAGCTGCTCGTGGCGGTCCCCGGCGGGCGCGACGGCGCGACGCACCAGTTCCGCGTCACGGTGCCCGAGCACGTCCGCCGGCGCCAGCGGCAGATCGCCGCCGCCGGGGGGACCCCCGAGTACTCGATGCACGCCCTCGCCTGCCCCGTCGACGAGGCCGGCGCGCCCCTGGTGGACCTGGGCGACCCCCAGTTCGTCGACCCGGTCCGTCTCCGCCCGAGGCTCCGCCCAAGGCTCCGCCGAAGGCTTTGCTGACCGCCCGCCCGCCCCCGCAGCTCTACGACCGGCCGTTCCCCGTCGTTTTCGTCCGGCGCGACGCGTTCCCTTCGCCCTTCCTCGTGCGCTCTCCCGACCCCGGCGGGGCCCGCTTCAGGCGTCTGACGCGCACGCGACCGGTCCGCAGGTGAAGGTCCCGATGGGCCCGCCCCCGCCGGAGCCGCCGCCCGCCCCCGCCCGCCCGTCCGACCCGCGGCTCTCGTCGCCGCGGGACGCCCAGCCGTCGCAGCAGCGGGGAGCCCCGGCGCGGCGCCCGTCGCCCTCGCCCGGGCAGCAGCGGCCCCCGCTCTCGCCGGCGGCCGCGCTGACGGCGATGAGCCAGCCGCTGCAGCTGCTGCAGCAGCTCCGGCAGCTCCAGGAGCTCCAGTCGCAGCCGGGGCAGCTGCAGGCGTACCTCGAGAGCCTGGCGGCCAAGGCCGCCTCCTCGGCGCAGTCGAGCCAGTCGGCCGCGCGGCAGCCGGACGCGCCGCGGCAGCCGCGGATCCACCACAGCCTCAAGTGGGACCGAGACTTCAAGGACCGGCTGGAGCAGCTGCGCGTCTTCGTGGCCCAGCAGGGGCGCCTCCCGTCGACATCGTCTGCCATCGGACAGGAGGAGCTCAAGCTCGCCGAGTGGTGCGGGCGCCAGCGCAAGCAGGAGAAGAAGGGGCGGCTGGACCCGCAGCGCCGCGCCGACCTCGAGACGGTCCCGTGCTGGCGCTGGTGCGGCGCCGGGCGGCAGCAGTCCGGGGGCGGCGGCTCCAGCCGCCACTCCATCGCGACGGAGGCCTGCACGGAGACCGGGGAGGGCGGGCAGGGCCCCCTCCTCGAGCTCCTGCCCGTCACGTGGCGCCTCGTCTTCAATCGGCTGCTCATGTACGCCGCCGTGTTCCAGCGTACCCCCCCGGAGGCCGCCGACGGCTCCACGGCGGCTCCGCCGGTTCCGGAGAGCCTGCACCCCTCGAAGGCCGAGGGGTGCCCCGTCCTGGACCCGGCGGACATCGACGGGTACGCGGACTTCATCGAGACGCAGCCGCCGATCACGGCGGAGGAGGAGCGCTTCCTCTCGTGGTGGTGCGACGAGCAGCGGCGCGCCTACCGCTCGGGCGTCATCTCGGGCCCCGCGACGGCCGCCCTCTCCCAGCTGCCCTGCTGGCGCTGGGAGATCAGCGACTGCCAGGAGGATCAGTTCGCGACGCACATGGAGGAGCTCCGCCTCTTCGTCGCGCGCAACGGGCGCCTCCCCAGCGTCGGCGAGGCGGCCGCCGGCGGCGGCGGCGCGGCCCCCGCCGCCGCCGCCGGGAGCGAGCCGGCACTGGGGCGCTGGCTCAAGGCCCGCCGGGCGGACCGCATCGCCGGCCGCCTCTCCGCCGAGCAGGTCGGGCCGTACCCCCCTCGGTTTCCGTTACCCCGCTCGATCTATCTCACCTGAGCCCGCTCCTCCCCCCGGCAGGCCGCGGCCCTGGAGGCGATCCCAGGCTTCCGCAGCTCCGACGCGCGCTTCGAGGTGCGCCGGGCCGGGTTCGAATTCCCGCGGGGCCTTTTCGACCGCGCCCCGCGCAGGAGGCAATCCTCGAGCTCCGCGACTGGATCCTCGCCCACTCGCAGGCCTCCTTCCCCGTGCGCCGTACCCCTCCCTCTGCGTCTCCCCCCCCCCTCCCCCGGATCGAGCCCCGCGCCCCGCAGGGCTCGACGGAGTACGTGTACCCCTCCGCGGACTCGCTGGACCCCCTGGAGCGCCGCCTCGGTACCCCCTTCCCGCCCCGAGCCCGTACCCCGGCACCCCGGCGCCCGCCGACGCCCCCGCCTTCGCGCAGGCGCCTGGGTTCAAAACCGGAGGCAGCAGCACGCGCGCGGGCGCGACGGAGCGAGCGACCCCCACGTCGCCGTGCGCTACCCGGTACCCCCCGCCCCCGGATCGGATTATGACGTACCCCGCAGGCGCTGGAGGCGCTGCCCGGGTGGCAGTGGCGGCCCCCCGGCCACGGGACGGCCGAGGACCACGCGTCCGCGCGGGGACCGGCGGCGATCGCGGCGGCGGCGGCGGCGGCGCGGCGGCGCGGTGCGGAGGAGGGCGCGCAGCAGCAGCAGCAGCAGGCCCAGCAGCAGCAGCAGCAGCAGCAGCAGCAGCAGCAGCAGCAGGCCCAGCAGCAGCACCAGGCGCAGCAGCAGGCGGCGGGCGTGGACGCCGAGGCGTTGGTGCGCTCGCGCCTCGCAGACTCGCCCTTCGACGTCGCCGTCTCCTTCATCGCCGCCTTCTCGGCGCGCGTCGGGCGCTTCCCGTCGTACACGGTCCCCGGGACGGGCGCGCCGAGCTCGGGGGCGGAGCGGGCCTGCCTGGGCCAGATCGAGGAGTGGGTACGGCTCGCCCAGGAGGCCGTCCTCTCTCTCGAGGACTGGCACCGCCTGCACGCCATCGCCGGCTTCGGTCCGCCCCGCTTCGTTCGCTCCGCTTCGTTCGCTTCGTTCGCTCCGATTGACTCGGTTCGCTCCGTTCGCCGCAGCCGAGTGGTACCTCTCGACCCACCCGGAGGCCGCCGCCGCCGCCGCCGCCGCCGGCGACTCGCACGGCTCTGAGGAGGACGCGCGGTAGCGTACCCCCCTTCGGCCCCCGTACCGCCGGGCCCGGCTCCTTCCCCGGCCCGGCCCTGCTCTCTTCCCCGCTCAGCGAATTCCTTATTACCCTTCCGTTCGTCCATGTGCATATGTTCAGCCCCTACTACCTTGCGAGCTTTTCCCGCCCCGTGCGGCTCGTAGACAGACAGACAAACAGTGGCATGCCGCGCGTGGCTAGTGCCACGGCAGCGAAGCGTTTTCTCATCGCCTCGGTTTCCGAGGCAAGTCAATTCCGGCCTCGGCCCGTTGGCCCCCTCTCTTCAGGATCGATTCCGATGTGGTTTTCCGATCGCTTGTTCCGTACCTGAAATGTTTACAGCGACCTGTAGCTATAACTAGCGCTAGCTATGCATCCGATCATGAATCCCCTCAGTGTTCACCTTATTTTATTTTCGCAAGGTAACAAGAACAACCACGTGTAGTTTCAAAGGAGTGTGCGAGAGGTCGCCGTCGCACGGTTGACCAGTGTGTTTGCGGTCCTTCATCATGGCCCTGCAAAGAAGTGAAGAATGATCTGGTATCTTTATATAGCAGGAACTCGGAATTTTGTATTCTCAGTTCTCGATTATTTTAATGTGCGTGTACGCAATTGAAAAGTGCTTGCAGTCCCAATTGCAAGCCACGGGTGCCTAGCTAGCCATACCCGATGAACTGGGCATTATATTGAACTGAGCACTATATTAAATATTGCAATAATCGATATCTGCAATATATCTACAATATAGGGGGCGGGGCGGGCCGGGAAAGGGGCCCGGAGAAAGGGGAGGGAGGGAGGGTGGGAAAGCGGGGCGGACCGCCGGGCCTTCGGGCGGGCCGGGCCGGAAGGCGGGGCGGGTCTGGGAGAGAGGCCGGGAAGGGAGAACGGAGGATAGGCGGGGGGAGCGGGAGGATAGGGGAGTTTTTTTTGCAAAAGTGGACGACGCATTGATACACCACGGCACATGTATATATCAATGTTCTACGTGACGTGCCCTTCCGACCAGTCATCTGTCTAGCCGAAGATGCTAGCTAGGTGCCAGCCATGGCCATGGGTCGCTCAATATGGGAGGTCCGCCTGAGTGGGGGAGCCGTGGTTTTCGGTGATAGCCGTAACCAGACCCGCGCGCCCACCCCTTGGTCAACTCCGCCATCCCTCATGATCATGAGCCCTGGAAGTGAAATGTCCCGCAGTCCTCCGCCCTCCCTTGCCGCCGCTCCACCACCCCTCCTCCTCCTCACTCCGCCTCCTCCCTCCTCCTCACCTGCGCCCCAAAGCACGGATTAGTCCGTGCCCTGTTTTGTAGCGGGGAGGATAGGGGAGGGGCGGGGGGGGGGGGGGGGGGGGGGGGGGGGGGGGGGAAGGCCCTGAGGGCGCTGGAAGCGCCAATGGAGACCGTCAAGGCCGCTAGGGGCGTGGGAGAGGCCAGGATCGCGGGGCGGCCGCCGCTGAGGCGGGCGGGATCAACACCCAAAGTTAAGCCCAGCCTCGGAGGGCAGATCTAGAGGCGGCGCCGGCCCGCGGCACGCGCACGGCGCGAATTGGCCCTCGCCGTGCCGGGGCCGTCTCGCCCTGCCTCGCGATCGCGGAGCCGGCGCCGGCATCGGTCTTGGCGCCCGCTTCCGGGCTGCGCAGGCTAGCATGTGCCCAGTGGTGGCGGGCCGGGGCGGGCACTGGGTAGGGGGGCGGCGGGGCGCGCGGCGGCGGCGGTATTGGGGGCGCCCGCCGGCACCCGCGGCCACGGCCGCCAGCGGCCGCCCCAGCCCGGCCAGGCTAGGGCGCGCGCGGCCGGCCAGCCTAGCCCGGCTCCCGGGCCCGGCCGCCGGGCCCCGGGCCCCCAGGGCGTGCTGGGGGCCGGGGCGGCGGGGGATGCATATGAGTGCACATGGCCCAGTGGGGCTGGCATGGCCGCTGGCCATGGCGCTGCGGAGCGCCCCCGACCCAGGGCCCGGGCCAGGGTGCCTGGGGGCCTGGACTAGTGCTCAAGACCGGGCTGCAGCTGGGACGGGGTCAGGCAGCTGGGAATCCTCTGGACTACAGAAGCAGCTGCTAGCTAGCCTAGCCCAGCTAGCTAGCGCTGCACTGCGGCAGGAGCCTGCAGGCTGCAGCCGCGCGCACTGCGGCAGTCACTGCAGTACCGATCTGCAGGCTGCAGCCCTAGGCCTGGCAGGCTGTGGCAGCTGATGAGTCAAGGCGCAGTCACTGAGTGCAGCACTGTGCACTGCGCAGGCTGTCACAGTGTGCATTGTGCAATCACTGCAATGTGCACTGTGCCGCAGATCTAAAAGGCCCGCAGTGCAGCGGCGGCTGCGCCGCGGCGGCGCGGCCGCTGCGGCGCTAGCCTCTAGTAGCGGCTAGTCACTGATTAGCGCTACCCCCCGCCGCCGGGCCGCCGGCCGCGGCCCCGCGGCCGGTAGCGCTGTAACTTTAGTAAATGTGCGCGAGCCCGGCGAGCCGTCCGCAGTGACTCCGCACACACTGACTCCGCAGACGCCATGCAGCTGCAGGCTGATGATGCAGCAGCCTCCACTGCCCTCCAGGAGTCCAGGAACGGTTGATAATGACAAACGTCGCTCATGAGTCATGACCAACGATTGTTGTTGAAATGTCGGAAATGACCGTCGATCGGACAACTTCCGGATTTTGATTGATATATATATATACTTCGCTTTTTGATTTTTAACGACGTTTTGTAATTACAGCCTATACCGTTACTATTATTACCGTACCGGTAATTTAATTTAGCTTGTGTTGCGGATCCCGGAGTCAATGCGCATGCGGACGGTGACGGCAGCAGCGGACCCAATTGCAACGTTAACGACCGTTGAACGACGACGGGACTCGTCACTGCGGAGTCCGGACTCGCGATCATCGGAATGATCGGATCGCGAGTCGCGACTCGCGAGTTCGCGACTCGCGAGCCTCGGAGGCTCCACTTTTCCGAATTTCCGTACGAAAAAAACCGTACGCTACGGAGTACTTAGTGAGCCCTCGCGATCGCGATTAGGGCACTGGCCGGCGGCCAAGCCGGCTAGCTAGCCGGCCAGTTTGGGGCGGCCGGGGGGCGACGGGCTAGGCAGACGATACCCCGGCTTGCCAGCCAAGGGGACCTGGCCGGTTTCCGGCGGCTTGCCAGCCAAAGAGCCAGCCAGCCGTACGTACCAGCCGTACCTCTCAGAGGCTGCCGCAGTGCCAGGTACGTACTACGTACTACTTGCAGCAGTCTATATTAGCTACTGTCTACGGCGCTCTACGTACTATATACGGTATACTCTCAGAGTCTCTCTGCGTATACTAGCAGACCGCGCCCGGCCCTGTGCAAGTGCGGCAAGTGCGGGCCGCGCGCGGAGGTGCAAGGGGGGGTACTGGTACACATTGCAGGGTACTTGGTGGGGAGTGGTGCGGGGGGCGCAGGGGAGGGGGGCGGAGGGGGCAGCTAGAGAGGCAAGGCGGGCGGCCGGGCGAGGCGGGCGGGGTGGCGAGGCGGGTAGGTGGGGTGGCGACGCGGGCGGCGGCACCAGGCGGGCGGGCAGCTGCAGGCGAGGGCGGCGGCGGGCGGGAAAGCGGGATCCGGAGGAGAGAAAGGGGGCACCAGGCCCTGCACGTAGCCTGTGCATGCGCAGAACCGAGGCGTCAGTTCGCCCCGGACAGCGGCCGTGCGGGGGCGAGGCCCAGCGGGGGCGGCCGGGCCAGGTGCGCAGCAGCAGCGGCGGAGCGAACCTGGAGTCGACGAAGCTGAGGCAGCCGGCAGGGCGGCGGGCGGGGAAGCGGGCGGAGCGGCAGATGGCGCTGGGCCCTGCACGTAGCCTGCGCATGCGCAGAACCGAGGCGTCAATTCGCCCCGGACAGCGGCCGTGCGGGGGCGGGCCCAGCGGGGGCGGCCGGGTCAGATGCGAAGCAGCAGCGGCGGGGCGAACCTGGAGTCGACGAAGCTGAAGCAGCCGGCGGGGCGGCGGGCGAGGAAGCGGGCGGAGCGGCAGGTGGCACCGGGCCCTGCGCGTCGCCTGTGTGCGCGGGGCCGAGGCGTCAGCTCGCCCCGGACAGCGGCGGCGCCGGCGCGGGGCCCAGGGAGGTCGGCCGGGTGATGCGCGCGGAAGCAGCGGCGCCGGCGGGGCGAACCTGGAGTCGTCGAAGCTGAAGCAGCGGGCGGGGCGACGGGCAGGCCTAGGGAGCAGCTGCTGAAGCAGCGGGCGCGCGGAGCAGCTGGGAGCAGCGGGCAGGGAAGCAGCCCGGCGCGGCGTACTAGGAGCAGCTGGGAATACTGCGACGCCGCCAACCTCCGCTAACGTAGTACAGCTAGTACGGCGTGCCGGCCGCGGCCGCGGGTCAAGCTTCAGCCACGCATATACATCCAGTCCGGCCGCGGGCCGAGGCGTGCGAGTGGTGATCCGCCCCGTACTTGCGCTTGAAGGGCTTGACATCGCCGAGCTGAAGTCCGCCTGAACCGGAGTCCGTCACATGTACACCGAGAGCTAGAGGGTGGGCGAAACGCCGCGGCCCGGGTGCGCACCGGAACGCTGCGTAGCGGGCGCCTTCTTTCTGCACTCTAGCGTGGCTCCGCGACCTCGACCACCTCTAGATCTATAGCTAGATCTACGCTGCTGGAGGTGCTAGGTACGTGTACCCAGCAATCGCCACAAACTCTCAGGAGCGTTTTTTTGGGCGCCCGGTACAACAGGTACTTGAGGCGGCCTAGCGTGCCGCGCGCCGCTTTTCGAGCCCGGGCATGTATGGCAAAAGTTGTAGAGCGCATTGAGAGCAATCAGGAGCACGTGGTCTGGCGCATATAGCGATAGCAGGTGGGGCGCGACCTCGACATGTTTGCTCAGCCCCGCCCTTGCATTTTTTTCCGCCGCTCGCAGCGGCTACGATGCGATCACACCTAAACGAGAGCGCATGCAAAGAATCTCATCTTACAAAAATTGCTAACACAGAAAGTACGCCGCACCTAGCCGTATTGTCTCGGTGTGTGCGAATTCACTAAAGAAAGTACGCCGCACCAACTCACCAGGGGAGCAAGGGAGGGGGTACCCCCCTTGCAATATACGTAATACGCGTACGTATACGTACGGCAGCGCGCGGGAGTTCGAATTCGAATTCAAACTTTCGAATTTAGCGCGGGAGTTCGAATTCGAATTCAAGCTATGCATATGCACACTGCATGCCGCCCTCTGTCGTCTGAGCACGCGATGCCGTGGCTCGCTCCGTTGGCAGACGAACCCCGCTCGCGGCGGGTGTCGTCAGGAATGCCTTCAGAGCAGCCCGAGCATCACTCAGACACGGCCGTCCCTGCCCTCTCGATCTCACTCCTCACTCTCTCTGGTGCCGAGCTTTTCCCTGGGGACGCACGCCCCCCCTTTTGCGGGTTTGGGATCTGCTGCCGCCACACGCATGCCAAGCCATTAATGCAGTGCACGTGCTAGCCGCCGCGGTCTTTGCGCCAACAGCTAGCCTCGCTGCCTCGAGCTCGTAACAGTTTGAGCGCCGCCCTTAATTTCTTTCTCCCCATCTCTCCATTCACAAGTCCTGGTCCCATCATGGCATGGGATTCACTAGGAGGCAGGCTCCGCGATTCTATCTGGATAGCTAGGGCGGGTGTTTGCAGACATGTACACCCATCACCTAGACACTCCTCGGTCGCTGAGATAGAGGAGTGTTGAATATTACCAAATTAAAGACCGTCGGACCCCGCTGGGGTCCCCACTGGAACTTCGAAGGCAGATCTAGCTATAGGTCCGCCCCGCTTCGTTCGCTCCGCTTCGTTCGCTTCGTTCGCTCCGATTGACTCGGTTCGCTCCGTTCGCCGCAGCCGAGTGGTACCTCTCGACCCACCCGGAGGCCGCCGCCGCCGCCGCCGCCGCCGGCGACTCGCACGGCTCTGAGGAGGACGCGCGGTAGCGTACCCCCCTTCGGCCCCCGTACCGCCGGGCCCGGCTCCTTCCCCGGCCCGGCCCTGCTCTCTTCCCCGCTCAGCGAATTCCTTATTACCCTTCCGTTCGTCCATGTGCATATGTTCAGCCCCTACTACCTTGCGAGCTTTTCCCGCCCCGTGCGGCTCGTAGACAGACAGACAAACAGTGGCATGCCGCGCGTGGCTAGTGCCACGGCAGCGAAGCGTTTTCTCATCGCCTCGGTTTCCGAGGCAAGTCAATTCCGGCCTCGGCCCGTTGGCCCCCTCTCTTCAGGATCGATTCCGATGTGGTTTTCCGATCGCTTGTTCCGTACCTGAAATGTTTACAGCGACCTGTAGCTATAACTAGCGCTAGCTATGCATCCGATCATGAATCCCCTCAGTGTTCACCTTATTTTATTTTCGCAAGGTAACAAGAACAACCACGTGTAGTTTCAAAGGAGTGTGCGAGAGGTCGCCGTCGCACGGTTGACCAGTGTGTTTGCGGTCCTTCATCATGGCCCTGCAAAGAAGTGAAGAATGATCTGGTATCTTTATATAGCAGGAACTCGGAATTTTGTATTCTCAGTTCTCGATTATTTTAATGTGCGTGTACGCAATTGAAAAGTGCTTGCAGTCCCAATTGCAAGCCACGGGTGCCTAGCTAGCCATACCCGATGAACTGGGCATTATATTGAACTGAGCACTATATTAAATATTGCAATAATCGATATCTGCAATATATCTACAATATAGGGGGCGGGGCGGGGCCGGGGAAAGGGGGCCCGGAGAAAGGGGAGGGGAGGGGAGGGGTGGGAAAGCGGGGCGGACCGCCGGGCCTTCGGGCGGGCCGGGCCCGGAAGGCGGGGCGGGTCTGGGAGAGAGGCCGGGGAAGGGAGAACGGAGGATAGGCGGGGGGGAGCGGGGAGGATAGGGGAGTTTTTTTTGCAAAAGTGGACGACGCATTGATACACCACGGCACATGTATATATCAATGTTCTACGTGACGTGCCCTTCCGACCAGTCATCTGTCTAGCCGAAGATGCTAGCTAGGTGCCAGCCATGGCCATGGGTCGCTCAATATGGGAGGTCCGCCTGAGTGGGGGAGCCGTGGTTTTCGGTGATAGCCGTAACCAGACCCGCGCGCCCACCCCTTGGTCAACTCCGCCATCCCTCATGATCATGAGCCCTGGAAGTGAAATGTCCCGCAGTCCTCCGCCCTCCCTTGCCGCCGCTCCACCACCCCTCCTCCTCCTCACTCCGCCTCCTCCCTCCTCCTCACCTGCGCCCCAAAGCACGGATTAGTCCGTGCCCTGTTTTGTAGCGGGGAGGATAGGGGAGGGGGCGGGGGGGCGGGCGGGGGGGGGGGGGGGGGGGGAAGGCCCTGAGGGCGCTGGAAGCGCCAATGGAGACCGTCAAGGCCGCTAGGGGCGTGGGAGAGGCCAGGATCGCGGGCGGCCGCCGCTGAGGCGGGCGGGATCAACACCCAAAGTTAAGCCCAGCCTCGGAGGGCAGATCTAGAGGCGGCGCCGGCCCGCGGCACGCGCACGGCGCGAATTGGCCCTCGCCGTGCCGGGGCCGTCTCGCCCTGCTCGCGATCGCGGAGCCGGCGCCGGCATCGGTCTTGGCGCCCGCTTCCGGGCTGCGCAGGCTAGCATGTGCCCAGTGGTGGCGGGCCGGGCGGGCACTGGGTAGGGGGCGGCGGGGCGCGCGGCGGCGGCGGTATTGGGGCGCCGCCGGCACCCGCGGCCACGGCCGCCAGCGGCCGCCCCAGCCCGGCCAGGCTAGGGCGCGCGCGGCCGGCCAGCCTAGCCCGGCTCCCGGGCCCGGCCGCCGGGCCCCGGGCCCCAGGGCGTGCTGGGGCCGGGCGGCGGGGGATGCATATGAGTGCACATGGCCCAGTGGGGCTGGCATGGCCGCTGGCCATGGCGCTGCGGAGCGCCCCCGACCCAGGGCCCGGGCCAGGGTGCCTGGGGGCCTGGACTAGTGCTCAAGACCGGGCTGCAGCTGGGACGGGGTCAGGCAGCTGGGAATCCTCTGGACTACAGAAGCAGCTGCTAGCTAGCCTAGCCCAGCTAGCTAGCGCTGCACTGCGGCAGGAGCCTGCAGGCTGCAGCCGCGCGCACTGCGGCAGTCACTGCAGTACCGATCTGCAGGCTGCAGCCCTAGGCCTGGCAGGCTGTGGCAGCTGATGAGTCAAGGCGCAGTCACTGAGTGCAGCACTGTGCACTGCGCAGGCTGTCACAGTGTGCATTGTGCAATCACTGCAATGTGCACTGTGCCGCAGATCTAAAAGGCCCGCAGTGCAGCGGCGGCTGCGCCGCGGCGGCGCGGCCGCTGCGGCGCTAGCCTCTAGTAGCGGCTAGTCACTGATTAGCGCTACCCCCCGCCGCCGGGCCGCCGGCCGCGGGCCCCCGCGGCCGGTAGCGCTGTAACTTTAGTAAATGTGCGCGAGCCCGGCGAGCCGTCCGCAGTGACTCCGCACACACTGACTCCGCAGACGCCATGCAGCTGCAGGCTGATGATGCAGCAGCCTCCACTGCCCTCCAGGAGTCCAGGAACGGTTGATAATGACCAAACGTCGCTCATGAGTCATGACCAACGATTGTTGTTGAAATGTCGGAAATGACCGTCGATCGGACAACTTCCGGATTTTGATTGATATATATATATACTTCGCTTTTTGATTTTTAACGACGTTTTGTAATTACAGCCTATACCGTTACTATTATTACCGTACCGGTAATTTAATTTAGCTTGTGTTGCGGATCCCGGAGTCAATGCGCATGCGGACGGTGACGGCAGCAGCGGACCCAATTGCAACGTTAACGACCGTTGAACGACGACGGGACTCGTCACTGCGGAGTCCGGACTCGCGATCATCGGAATGATCGGATCGCGAGTCGCGACTCGCGAGTTCGCGACTCGCGAGCCTCGGAGGCTCCACTTTTCCGAATTTCCGTACGAAAAAAACCGTACGCTACGGAGTACTTAGTGAGCCCTCGCGATCGCGATTAGGGCACTGGCCGGCGGCCAAGCCGGCTAGCTAGCCGGCCAGTTTGGGGCGGCCGGGGGGCGACGGGCTAGGCAGACGATACCCCGGCTTGCCAGCCAAGGGACCTGGCCGGTTTCCGGCGGCTTGCCAGCCAAAGAGCCAGCCAGCCGTACGTACCAGCCGTACCTCTCAGAGGCTGCCGCAGTGCCAGGTACGTACTACGTACTACTTGCAGCAGTCTATATTAGCTACTGTCTACGGCGCTCTACGTACTATATACGGTATACTCTCAGAGTCTCTCTGCGTATACTAGCAGACCGCGCCCGGCCCTGTGCAAGTGCGGCAAGTGCGGGCCGCGCGCGGAGGTGCAAGGGGGGGTACTGGTACACATTGCAGGGTACTTGGTGGGAGTGGTGCGGGGGCGCAGGGGAGGGGGCGGAGGGGCAGCTAGAGAGGCAAGGCGGGCGGCCGGGCGAGGCGGGCGGGGTGGCGAGGCGGGTAGGTGGGGTGGCGACGCGGGCGGCGGCACCAGGCGGGCGGGCAGCTGCAGGCGAGGGCGGCGGCGGGCGGGAAAGCGGGATCCGGAGGAGAGAAAGGGGCACCAGGCCCTGCACGTAGCCTGTGCATGCGCAGAACCGAGGCGTCAGTTCGCCCCGGACAGCGGCCGTGCGGGGGCGAGGCCCAGCGGGGGCGGCCGGGCCAGGTGCGCAGCAGCAGCGGCGGAGCGAACCTGGAGTCGACGAAGCTGAGGCAGCCGGCAGGGCGGCGGGCGGGGAAGCGGGCGGAGCGGCAGATGGCGCTGGGCCCTGCACGTAGCCTGCGCATGCGCAGAACCGAGGCGTCAATTCGCCCCGGACAGCGGCCGTGCGGGGGCGGGGCCCAGCGGGGGCGGCCGGGTCAGATGCGAAGCAGCAGCGGCGGGGCGAACCTGGAGTCGACGAAGCTGAAGCAGCCGGCGGGGCGGCGGGCGAGGAAGCGGGCGGAGCGGCAGGTGGCACCGGGCCCTGCGCGTCGCCTGTGTGCGCGGGGCCGAGGCGTCAGCTCGCCCCGGACAGCGGCGGCGCCGGCGCGGGGCCCAGGGAGGTCGGCCGGGTGATGCGCGCGGAAGCAGCGGCGCCGGCGGGCGAACCTGGAGTCGTCGAAGCTGAAGCAGCGGGCGGGGCGACGGGCAGGCCTAGGGAGCAGCTGCTGAAGCAGCGGGCGCGCGGAGCAGCTGGGAGCAGCGGGCAGGGAAGCAGCCCGGCGCGGCGTACTAGGAGCAGCTGGGAATACTGCGACGCCGCCAACCTCCGCTAACGTAGTACAGCTAGTACGGCGTGCCGGCCGCGGCCGCGGGTCAAGCTTCAGCCACGCATATACATCCAGTCCGGCCGCGGGCCGAGGCGTGCGAGTGGTGATCCGCCCCGTACTTGCGCTTGAAGGGCTTGACATCGCCGAGCTGAAGTCCGCCTGAACCGGAGTCCGTCACATGTACACCGAGAGCTAGAGGGTGGGCGAAACGCCGCGGCCCGGGTGCGCACCGGAACGCTGCGTAGCGGGCGCCTTCTTTCTGCACTCTAGCGTGGCTCCGCGACCTCGACCACCTCTAGATCTATAGCTAGATCTACGCTGCTGGAGGTGCTAGGTACGTGTACCCAGCAATCGCCACAAACTCTCAGGAGCGTTTTTTTGGGCGCCCGGTACAACAGGTACTTGAGGCGGCCTAGCGTGCCGCGCGCCGCTTTTCGAGCCCGGGCATGTATGGCAAAAGTTGTAGAGCGCATTGAGAGCAATCAGGAGCACGTGGTCTGGCGCATATAGCGATAGCAGGTGGGGCGCGACCTCGACATGTTTGCTCAGCCCCGCCCTTGCATTTTTTTCCGCCGCTCGCAGCGGCTACGATGCGATCACACCTAAACGAGAGCGCATGCAAAGAATCTCATCTTACAAAAATTGCTAACACAGAAAGTACGCCGCACCTAGCCGTATTGTCTCGGTGTGTGCGAATTCACTAAAGAAAGTACGCCGCACCAACTCACCAGGGGAGCAAGGGAGGGGGTACCCCCCTTGCAATATACGTAATACGCGTACGTATACGTACGGCAGCGCGCGGGAGTTCGAATTCGAATTCAAACTTTCGAATTTAGCGCGGGAGTTCGAATTCGAATTCAAGCTATGCATATGCACACTGCATGCCGCCCTCTGTCGTCTGAGCACGCGATGCCGTGGCTCGCTCCGTTGGCAGACGAACCCCGCTCGCGGCGGGTGTCGTCAGGAATGCCTTCAGAGCAGCCCGAGCATCACTCAGACACGGCCGTCCCTGCCCTCTCGATCTCACTCCTCACTCTCTCTGGTGCCGAGCTTTTCCCTGGGGACGCACGCCCCCCCTTTTGCGGGTTTGGGATCTGCTGCCGCCACACGCATGCCAAGCCATTAATGCAGTGCACGTGCTAGCCGCCGCGGTCTTTGCGCCAACAGCTAGCCTCGCTGCCTCGAGCTCGTAACAGTTTGAGCGCCGCCCTTAATTTCTTTCTCCCCATCTCTCCATTCACAAGTCCTGGTCCCATCATGGCATGGGATTCACTAGGAGGCAGGCTCCGCGATTCTATCTGGATAGCTAGGGCGGGTGTTTGCAGACATGTACACCCATCACCTAGACACTCCTCGGTCGCTGAGATAGAGGAGTGTTGAATATTACCAAATTAAAGACCGTCGGACCCCGCTGGGGTCCCCACTGGAACTTCGAAGGCAGATCTAGCTATAGAGCTCGAGCGCGGACGCCATGAGCGGGCGCGGGAAGGCAGCGTCGGCAGCCGCCAGCTGCAGCGGCAAGGCCGGGGCCGCCGGGTGGGGCGCCATGCATGCGCAGGCTAGGCCGGCGCGCGCGGCGCGCGCGAACTTCCGCGAATTCGAATTTCGAAGGCGCTGGCCGGCGGGCCAAGCCAGCCGCCAAGCCAGCCGCCTCGCGCACTAAGTCCGGCCTAGCCGCTGGCAAGCCAGCCGAAATTTCGGAGCCGCCAAGCCGCTAGGGCCAGCCCCGGTGCAAGCTTTCGGAATTTTGGGCCAGCCCCGGTGCAAGGGTCTAGCCCCGACGGCCAGTGCCCTAATCGCGATCGCGAACTTTCGGAATCGGATTCGCGATCCTCCATCATGCTCCATGGCCACGGTCGCGCGCGCCGCGGCGATCGGACCGGCGGGGGTCACCGGCCCGGCGCCGGGCCGGCGGAGCCTCGGAGCCTGGGACTCTGGCTGGGAGGGCCAGTGGCTGCCACTGGCTGGTGGCACCGTGGCAGTGGGTCCTGAGTGGGAGGCAGCCCGGAGGCTGGACTCCGCTGGAGCCGCTGGAGCCACTATCATATATATGCGTATATACCGTAGTACGCCTATTACAAATACGGTACCATTTTGCAATTGAGCGGGCCTGCGGTGCCGCCGGTGCGGCTCCGCGCGCCGGCGCCGCGGCGAGCGAGCTCGAGCGGGACGACGACGGCGTGCGTTGAAGCTTGATCAGTGAAGGCTTAAGTTGAAGCTCATTATAAGCTGGCCGCGCGAGGCGTTCTGGTATCGATATCTACAGCTGCAGCAACCATCAGCGCGTGCCGCAGTGCGCCAGCACGCGCAGCGGCGCAGCCTTTACCGTAGTAGTACTGCATGCATATGATCTTCGCGGCATGCACTCGTACGCGGAGTTGCAGCTCGCCATGCCTCATGATCATGATGCCTGTACATATGCATGTGCTGAGCAGCCGGTGCAGACCATGCCTGTGGTGAGCATGCGCAGTCGGTGCAGAAGCTGTGGTGCTGCCGATCGCGATGTGCGGCCCAAACGGCATTTGCAATTGGAGCATGCCGTCCGCGTGCATATGTCTAGCGGACGAAGTGGAGCTCGCGAACAGTGCCGCGGCCGACGCGCCGTCGACGTCGTGCGTGGCGACGCGTACGGCAGATCTAGAGACCTCGGCACCGCATCGGCGCTACTCGCAATCGCCTGCATATACGTGCTTGCCTGCTCCTTCCCCTGTCCCGCCCTGGCCGTCAGTCCTCTCGGTACTCGAAACATAGGAATACCTCTTGGCTCGAATCAGGTACCGCTAGCTCTGCTCTCTGCAGTGCTTGCGCAAGCAATAACGCCGGATCCTCCGTGCAGTACTGTGCAAATCCTCCAGATTCGGGCACTAGCGGCGGGTGGAGTGCCGGTGAGGCTTTTTCGCTCCCCATCACCGAGTTATGAAACGCGAGTCGGCGGCACCTGATCATGATGCGCACCGTGGCACGCAGTAAACTCGACAAGCATCAACGTAAGATACAAAACACTCACAACATCGACCCAGCTATCCACTTACGTTGAAGACTCTCCCCCTGTCATCCCGTACGGTTCGTCATTCCTTATCGCGCACGTTCCATATGCATGCCCACTCCACGCGTACGGTTCAAATCCATGTCCTTCGGGCCAGCTGTCGGACCCCACTTTTTAACGCGCGAAAGTTCTCTCTCTTCGCCCATGGCCATCTTTTGCTCCGTCCCTTTCGTCTCATCTTGCTTCTCCTCCGTCACTCTCGAGCTCGGCATGCGCAGGCCCGAATTCCTATGGGGGGTTCTACGGCACCTACCCCAACGTCACCAATCCGATGTACTCTTCGCCGGCGTGTGCTCTAATGTACGGCACAGCTTCGAACATCAACACCGTGCGTCGCATCTCTGATTTATCCCGACGCATAAGAGCTCGAGCCTGATGTTGGAATTGTGCGCGAGCAGCTCGTGGTGGGGTTCACGTTCTTGGATCTGGAGTCCCCCGGGGACACCGTGACCGTCTATGATGTCACAGGTGCGGATCCCGCGGTCGGATCCCCATCGTTTTAGCTCTTGCGCATTCTTCACTATCAACTCTATGACGATGCGCAGGGATGACAGAAGCGCAAGTGAACACCGCCACTGTTCAGATCGACAACAATCCCGCCACGGCCAATTTCACAGCGGTGGGGCTGCCCCCGCCCCTCCTCCGTGTCACTGGTCCGCACAATTGCAAACCCCTCGGGGTTAATCGAAGCATTCGTGTATATGTGGGGCGCTCACGTATACTCCCATAGGGAATGGTACGGTCCAGGCCGTCATGATCAGAAGTTTAATTTCGTCCAAGCCGCCCCGCGTCCTTGTTCTCTTCGCTGTCGACAACGACGTGCAGGTTGGGCCGTCTATATATATATATGCTGCGAGGTCGAGTCTTAAGCTCTTAAGTCATAATTAAGGATGACGCCGCAGTTTGACGGATTCGGTTTCTTCCTTCTGACGGGCTCCTTGAATTGCCGATACGACGTTCTGACCAGCCTCACCGAACCGTCCAACTTCTTCATCGGGGGTACGGGTAGTTTCTATAATACAGTCAAGACCGGCAGCGCAGCGGCGCCTATCGTCTGTCGCTGGCTCGTGGACACATCGGCGCTGCGCCCCGCGGACGGCATTGCTTTCCAGCTGCACTCGAACTCGTTGCAGCCTGGAGATGTGCTGCGAAGTAAGTTCTCGTTTCTTTTAATTTTCTACAAATTGAGTTCTCTAAAAATTGCTGCGGCCCTTTTTTCGCGCCTTTTCATCCCTTATCTTGTTGCAGTCTATGACGGCCGGAACGAGTCGGCGGCCGTGCTGCGGGAGTGGAACGCAAGCAGTCCGGCAGCGAATATCACTTCTGGTTCGCGCGTCCTGATGGTCACCTACACGTCCCGCTTGAATAATACGCTCCGGTTCAATGCATCGTATGTCCGACGTGAGCATCTTCAATTTTGAGCTTTCTTTCACACTTCGCTCCAAATAATCGATGACGAGTTCAGTCACTTGTCCGGCGTGCATGAACGGCGCACCCTGTGTAAACGGAATCTGCACGTGCCCGGCAGGCTTCGCCGGAACGCGTTGTAACATTGCCACAGGTGAGCCTTCCACAACTTATAAATTTTACAAATAATATAACTTCGCCTTAAGCTTGACCTTGTCGCAGCGGTGGCTGTGTCCGACACAGTCCCGGGCTGGACCTGCAACATACAACATTATAATACAAGGTGCGTTCAACTCACCTGACTCGAACTTTGATGAATTGGAAAATGCTCAAGCTTGTTTCAGCGATGGCTGCGACTGCGGATGCGGGGGTGAGGTCATAATCATTGAAATTGCCATCAATCGACGCATGTTGATGTCACTTTTAATCCACTTGTAGCATACGACCCCGACTGCAATGAAATTCAGCCAGTCGGGGGCTGGTGTCCTTCAAATACGACAACCAATCGCTACCACGATGGGACATGCGCATTTTGCCCTATGCCAAACATTCCGAATTCTAATGCGGTGCGCGAATGAATTCGATCGCGAGTTTTGTTAAAGATCGAAAATCTTGCAATTGCCCCATTATAATCAGCTGATCGTGCTTCGCGGCAGAGACACGTCTATGTGAGCCCACGGGGCAGCGACATTTCAGGAAACGGAACCTACGTGAATCCCTATGCGAGTCTTGGCGTGCGCATGCTCATTGTACTACGTATACTGCTCGCGCTTTTCGAGACTCATTGAATATTCTTGTACGTCGGCACCACAGCGCGCGATTTTTGCGGCCCAGGCCATGGTCACCAAACCCAATACGATAGCGTCGTCCACTGTTCAGGTCCTCCCTGGGCGCTACAAAGGAATAAACAACCGGCGGCTGGCTTGGACGGCAAGTATATCTTTTTTCGCAATTCCTATCAATCCAATTTGTGACTGATAATCGCAATTATAAAAAAGGACGGCTTGTATGCCAAAGGGCTTACGTACGCAATTTCGTTGACTGGACTGGGTGGCTCCAAGTACACTCTAATTGACGCCGAGAGAATGGTTCTTTGATTCTGTTCGATGATGACACGTGGTCTTTTTATAATTTAGAGCAGGGGTGGCACTTGTACTTGACGACCAATCAGTACATATTACATCCTGTAACGCAAGTCAACGGTTTCCAGTTCATCAACGCACGATACGTCGCTCGAGGCCCTTTAATCTTGAATCCGACTGTGGCGGGCGGTCTTAACATTGGGAGGAGCACACCAAGCGGGGGTTCAGTGCAGTGCGGAGAGGTGCTGAATTTCTAATCCGCGTTCTATTTTATTGTTTCCTTATTTTTTCTCGCAGTGGAGCAACATGTATGCTTCGATTACCTAATAAAAAGACGGGTAAATCGTTTCGGAAAAACTGAGACCTTGTCCCACAGAGTTGGAGATGAGGAGTATAACTGTTACAACGTGCGATTCATAAACAACATCTGGAAAAATAATGTGGCGTACTGGGGTGATGGTGCGTCACGATAACCAATCGCACTGGAATGAATGCGAACTGAGGTTTTAACTAGGTCTGCTTCTCAACAACCAGGTCCTTTTAGGTGCGATGAACGTTGGATGCTTTTGCGCGTGCAGCTGCTGATCACAAGGCTCTGTGCACGTGCCGTCCCGTGGCAGACACGGCCCAGTACGGAAGCGTAACCGCAAGCATGGCGCTTGGAGGTGGCGGGCTCGCGCTTGCATCCGGATATGCGGTCACGGTCAGCGGGTGCACGTTCGACAGTAACTCAGGTTTGCGTCGTGCTGGCATGAATAATTGTGTGTATGCGGTCTCTGATCGGTTCGAGCGCGTGCTCAGTGTCACTGGATCTCTCTGCAGCCGTGGAGTCCTCAGACTCCGCGCGGTCTATCGACGGGGGTGCTCTGCTTGCCGTGGATGTTATTTTGTTCACGATTAGCAACTCAAACTTCCTCAACAATTCTGCTCGTTCGCCCGCGCGTAACGCTTATAATATTTAAATTATGATCTGGTGTCGTAATTCTAACTACCTATGAATCTTTTCTATCAGCGTCAAATGGAGGCGCAGTACTGATTGACGCAAAGCGAATGGCCAGCGTTTATTCAAGCAGCCTCACGGTCAGGGACACCATTGTCGACGGTAACGCGGCCGCTTTCGCTGGATTTGGCATCGCTGTTCGCGGCATCACGTCCGTGTTGCGTGCGTTGAACGTTTTTCTCGGCATAGACTCAAATTGTAAAGCGCCCTGAGGTCGGTTGTAGTACGAAATCTACAAGTGAAGAACAACTTCAATGTGCAGCGCAAGCAGCTTTCGATTAGCATGAGTGCTGTTGGCGGCGCCGGGGCTTGGATCAGTGCTGTTGAAGCCGGCACTCTCGCGTCTTCAAGTTCTTTAACTATCGAAGGCTCTCTCTTCAGTAATAATAGCTTCAAGTAAGACACTTCCGAATGCTGCGGATTCCTTGCTTTTGTCTCCGAAGACTTTTACTGAAAAGCCTTCGAATTCAGGCCTCTTTTCTCGCAAGCGAACTCCGGCGGCGGCGGGCTCTACGTGGCTGGCGTCGCCTCCACAACCGTTCGAACTACGCGATTCGCGTCGAACGCGGCGGACTCGTCGTTTGGTGCTGGCGTCCTCGCCGCCAGCCTCAACACGCTGTCGCGCGTTCATCTGTCTTCTCATCTCCATTCGGACTCCGCTCTGATTGCAGCTTTGCAGTATGGAGTCGTGCACTTTTGACGGCAATGTGCACACTGGAGGCGCTCAGGTTGGAGGCGGGGGGATCGCTCTGCTATCGGTTGCAAAAGCAACGCTCACCAGCGCAATCTTCGCCGACAACACGGCCGGTACTTAGCGCCCTCTTGACTCTTTGACGCGATCGTCTGATGTGAGACACTCTTTCTGTCGTTAAACGTTGCTAGCCAATGGGGCTGGCGTCTGGGTCGGCTCGAAAACGCCGTCGACCTTTTCTTTTCACACCGTCGATTTCATAAACACAACAATCTCTGGGGGACTGGCTTCGCTGAACGGTTAGTCGCGTTTATTCCCTTTTCATTATTCTTTATTCGGTTTCCGACTTCGAGCCTTGCGAACTTGCGGCCGCTGGCAGGGGGCGCCGTGTCCGTCACGGACTCTTCGAACTCCCCCGTACAAATGCAGTTTCAAAGAAGCTTTTTGTCGGGCAATAGTGCAGGCGGTTCAGGTGGAGGCATCGCCATTTCCGGCATCACTATTGCCAGCCTGCTCCAAAACACATCGCTCACAATCGCCAACACTACAATTCGCCAGAACCGCGCTATGCGTGAGTGCACGAAGATGCATAAATCGCTTTAGTGCCGCGTTGGAGACTTTGGAATGCCGTCTCAGTTGGTGGAGGCGGCATGAGCGCAACGGGCTGGATGAACCTCAGCGTCCTCGACGGCTCCTCCATATCCGAGAACACCGCCCGCAACGGAGGGGGAATCCGTGCGCATGCGCTGTAGCATGAGACTCTGACATGCTTGTTTCAGAAATGTAACGTGGCACGTTCGCCTCGCAGTCGTTGACGGCGCGCGGAACTGTTTCGAAAAGCAGTGCACTGGTCTCAGAGCCTCATTTCAAAATGTACCGTTCGAGAAAAACAAAGCGACTACCGGGTGCGCTCTTTTGCCCATATATATCTGGACAACAGTTCTTTATTTAATTGGCCGATCAGAGGAGCGATTCATATTCTGTCACCGTGCGCCGCATGTTTCAAGTACCGCTGTGTGCTCGAGCTCGTTTTTTACTCTGCGTGCCCTATAGGGACACATTCATCACTATTGCCGGCTGCTCGTTTGCAAATAACAGCGCGGGCGAGCGCGCCGGAGCGATCTGGGCAGAGCAGCCTGGTGCTTTGGCGATCTCAAGAACGGTCTTTAATTCCAACGCAGCTGCTGTTGACGGAGGAGCGATCCACATGACCTCCGACTCGGAGCTGAAGGTCTTTAATCATTTCTTCAATATATAGCTCGTGACCATAAAACCTGAGATCCGAGCTGTATTATTGAACCTCTGCGCCGTACAGGCCACAATGCCCAACGTATCGTTCGTCTCGAATCTAGCCCGTGCGCGAACGCCAGCGAGATATCGCTCACATTTCGAGTTCACCAGTTTCTCATGCACATACTCCACGATCCGCAGAGGAAAATGGAGGCGCAATATATGCAACGGGATCAGTTTTAATTGAATTGGCGTCTGGGAGACTTGAGAAGAACCGAGCAAACGCTGGAGGGGTGCGTCACGATTGCGACTAATTATAATATTTAAGATCATTTCTACAATGAACTGATGCATCTCTGGCAGGGCCTTGTGTACCTCAAGCGTTCAAGCGGACTTTCAGTAACCAATCTGACGTTCGCTGCAAACACTGCGGACAATGGCGGAACCGTATATCTTGATCAGAGTGCATGGCTTGACGCCGCCAACTGCACGTTTACCGGCTCCGCTGCGGGCACGTTCGGAGGCGTTGTATACGCTCAGGGCACTCCTCGCATTTTCCTCCGGCAGTGCAATGTCGTCAAGAATCAGGCGGCGCAAGGTGGTTTTCTATACTCAAACTTCCTCGGAAATGGTTTGTGCCCGAAAGCTCCGAATTCAAGTTAATAATATTGAAACTTATGGTGCTGGCTCCCGGGCAGGAACAATTGAGTTCGCTGGCGGGCGCCTGGACGGTAACGCGGCATCCAGCGAGGGAGGTGTAATGTACCTGACAGGCGAGGGGGGACTCGTTCGCGCCGAGAACTTTTCGGCCGTCGGCAACATCGGCACGCGTGGAGGTGTGGCTGTTGTGGGCGGGAGCACGTCTACGCTTTTTGCTACGTGCAGCGCCTCCGGGAATCTCGCGAGTCAAGGTGATGGGGGAGCGTTTGTCGTCCAACAGCAGGGCAAACTGCAGGTCGTGAACTGCAGTCTTCATGGGAACCGCGCCGTCGGCAACGGTGGGGCGATTAATGCGAACGGCGAGGGCTCGATGGTACAACTTTTCTGCTGCCTTTGGAACTCGCTTGCCGCAAATGATCGACTTCAACAGCTCGCCATTTCGAACTTGATCGCCACCAACAATAACGCGGGGCAAAGCGGAGGCGCGCTGGCTGTGAGTGGGGCTACTGCGCTGTCAGTCAGCGGCGGAAATTTCTCGCGAAATGTCGCCGGATCTCTGGGTGGCTCAAGTGCGCGTTTCGTAATCGAATGAACCCTCCAAAAACTGATTACTGATTACTGATTGCACTTGTATGTGCATGGCAGTGCTGCTACAAAACTCTTCTGTGTCGCTGGCGGGAATGAGTCTCGATGGAAACGTAGCTGGCTCCGACGGCGGCGCGCTCTGCCTTGTTTCCTCCTATTTGACACTCGACAACGTCACCATCAACTCAAACCGCGCTGGAGGTCACGGCGGGTCCGTAATCGCACGTTTCTATCAGCTTTGATAGTTCGGCGCGAAGAAAGCGCGCAGGTCCATTTACCAGAAAGGAGGCAACGCGACGATTGGGGGCAGTGTTATGGTTGGGAACCGTGCAGGGGCATCTGCGGGCGCTGCGTCGTTTCAAGCTGCAGCGGTCAAAATGTCTCGCACCAGAATAACCGGAAACTACGCCAGCCTCGATGGCGGTGCCCTCGTCGCCTCGGATCAGTCCATGGTTGAGATCCACGATTCGCACCTCAATTCGAACGAGGCAGCACGCAACGCGGGATCGCTGCAGGTCTCGCATTCAAATCTTCTCCTGGACGGAACCGACCTCAGTGGTTCGAGGGCGGGCCGTGATGCGGGATGCCTGTCTGCAGCCTCCAGCGTGGTTCGGATGACGCGATCAAGCATGTCGGACTGCGTCGCCTTTGGGGCGGGCGGGGCTGTGTACTTCGAGTCTTCAACAATCACAGCATCGGAAACAGAGCTGCAGCGCGGGCGCGCCGGTGCCGCGGGAGGCGCCATCGCGGCTCTGTCGTCGACGCTCACTCTGACGTATTGCTTGATGAACGGGTCGTACGCTGGTCTCTCTGGTGGCGCTGTCAACGCCCGCTCATCCAACGTCGACATCATCAGGTGCACCCGCAGTTAAAATACATGATAGAAGCATCTCTAGATCTCTCCACTGTGCGTAAAACTGCCCCTCTTTAGATCGGCTTTGGACGGAGCCACCGCGGGGACGGATGGCGGCTGCCTTAGCATGGAGGAAGGCAGGCTGCGCCTTGAGAGTTCAAGCCTCGCCGGCTGCAAATCTGGCGGTCGTGGTGGTGTCGGAATCTTCTCCCGGCTCGTCGCCACTCTTGCCTTCGTCCAGGCACCACGCCCCTCCGCTTTCTCGGATGGAGGGGCGCTGGCAGTTATTGACTCTTCAATCAGCTTGCTCAAGTAAGAATGCGTTTGTGAAATTGCGCTGATTATTCCACGATAATGACGTCCTTCGCGATCGTGTGTTCCAGCTGCTCGTTTCGCGAATCGAAAACCGAGCGAGGTGCCGGCGGCGGAATCTGGGGCAATGGAGCAAAGCTCACCAGTCAATCTGTCGACTTCTCGAAATCTGTTGCTGGGTCAGGCACAGGAGGCGCCGTCAGCTTCTCGAACGGCGAACTCGATATTTCGAATTCCGTCATGGTTGGGTGCACAGCATCCACTTCGGGGGGCGCAATCTGGTTAGGGAATGTGACTGCTTCCGTCAGACAGTGAGTGTCTCTATTGTTTTTGTGAATATCATATTTTAGTCTGATGACACGACTGGACGTGCAGATCTGAGCTTCAGACCTCCAAAGCCCGCTCGGGGGGCGCCCTCTATGGGACCGACAGCCGTGTTCGGGTCGAAGCGTCTGATCTCTCGCGATGCGTCGCCGAGGGCGGATCGGGCGGCGCGCTCGCCATGCTTGACTCGGCCTTGGCGATTAGCGAGTCGGATCTCAGTGCAAGCACCGCGTCTGGCACCGGGGGCGCCATCGCTCTGACAAACGTCACTGCAACCATAAAACGGTGCGGGTCGGCGGCGCCCGCGGCTGTACATGTCAACGCCTTTGCGTATACAATCTCGGTGATCACACGTGCACGTGCACGAAAGCAGGTCCAAGCTCCAGAAATCCAAGTCCGCGAGCGGCGGTGGTGGGGCCCTCTCGATGAATGTAGGAAATCTGACTCTCGAAGCCTGCGACCTTTCGGGGTCCGTTGCGGAGGGGGGAGAGGGAGGCGCACTGCTCGTATCGAACGCGGAATTGGATGCGAAGGAATGCCAGCTGCACCGTAGCATCGCATCGGGATCGGGCGGTGCCGTCAGTCTGAACAACGCAACTGCGACCATTGCAGGGTGCTCTATGCAGCAGAGCAAATCTTTGCGTGGCTCCGGAGGCGCCCTGGCGAGCAATGGAGGGAGTGTTTCCCTGAACGCTTCGGACTTGTCGCAGTCATCCGCCAGCGTCGGGTCTGGCGGGGCGCTTTTCGCGTCGAACGGCCGTTTCCAGGCTTTGGATGTTCAGATGCAGGAAGGTTCTGCCGCGACTGCCGGTGGCTCCCTGTTTCTGAGCAATTCTACAGCACTCCTCGCACGGTGCGTGCACGCCCTTCCTAGCGTCGCGGCATCAGCATTAATTGTCATTTAATTTTCGAGGATTCATGGTTTGCGCAGTATTTCCGTCGGCAAGAGCTCGGCCGAGTATGGCGGTTGCATCGCAATCGAAGGCGAGAAGGGAGATCCCAATTTATGCAACGTCGCGATCACCGACACAGCTGGGGCCATGTGCAAGGCGCGGACCGGAAGTGGTGGCGCGTTGAACGTCATTCGCTGCAGCGTTCTGGTTCAGAACACCGATTTCTCGAACGGTGTTGCATCGGGCTTCGGAGGGGCAATCCGCACCGTTAATACAGAACTATCTGTCGTCAACTCAACGCTCAACGCCTGTGCAGCCACTTCGAGTGGTGGTGCATTATCGGCTGAAGCTTCCACCGTGGCCATCACGGAGTGCGTAGAAGCAGTTTCTGCGTCTGCGATCTGAACCTAAAGCCGTTACATCAGTTCCTCGCTCGATCAGTCGTCCTCGTCCAGTGGCTCTGGGGGCTGCGTGTCGGTTTCGGGCGGCTCGTTCATCGCGAACCGGTCGACGCTGACCAAGTGCGCGGCACCCAACGGCGACGGTGGTGCCGTTCACGCCGTCGATTGCTCTGCTGCACTGCGGAGCTGCAATCTCAATCAAGGCTCTGCTAAAGGCACCGGTGGCGCTATTAATGCGCGCGGCGGGCTCCTGACGCTCGAAAATGTGTCCATCAGCGACGGTCGCTCTCAGACAGCTGGCGGCTGCCTCTTTGCACAGAGGGCGTCAGTTGAAGCCGCCGCCGTGATTGCAGAGCGATGCCAGGCAGACACAGGCGGCTGTTTTGCCTTTAACAGCGCTCCGGCGACGCTCTCGCGCATTACTGCGTCGGATTGCGTGGCGACGGGAGGCGACGGGGGCTGCATCTGGGCGTTGAGTTCGACAATGGCGCTGCAGGGTTCGACACTGGCCCGCTGCAGGGCGGCCAGCTCGGGCGGCGGCGCGTACCTGATTGGCGGGGACGTGACACTCGACGACTGCGCCGTAGTCAACTGCACGGCTGACAGCAACGGTGGAGGGTGCGAGCCCAACCCGTTCCTTGCTGACCCGCGAGCTCAAATCTGGCATTGCGCATACGCAGGATTTTCGCTGCCGGAGAAGGATCCGCTTCCTCGAACACCATTTGCCTCTCGAACGTTGACTCGATCTCGAGCTCAAACACTTTCCTTCCGACCTCCAGCTCTCGCCGACTTCTCAGCGCTGCAGCTCGCAACGTCCAGCTCCTCCTGCAGCTCACAAATCTGGCGGGGAACCAGGCCAAGCTTGACGGCGGAGCCATCTACGCTGCTGGACCCATCGCCGCCACCTTGGCCAATGTTTCTATCACCCGATCCGACGCCGGGGGGAAAGGAGGAGGTCCGATAAAGCTCAGTTGTACAGATAGTCACGCAGACGTACCCTGCTGATTGTTTGCTACATGTGCAGGCCTTTACATCACCACGGCATCATTTGCGATGAGCAGCTCAGTTGTCACCGCAAACAGCGCAAACTTAGGCGGAGGTGGTTTCATCGATCTCTCGAAACAGGTAACAACTCATGATCGGGCGATTTCTCAGTTTTCAAATACGTGTGTGATTGATGCGTGATTGCAGACCGGGCTTCCCATGGACTGTAGTGACGTTTCTCTGTCGAACTCCGCCGTTCGGGCCAACTCTGCAGAAAAGGGTATATATCTTTCGTGTCATACATTCTCTCGAAATTTTGCTCACAAGCGCGGCCTGGTAACCAAAGGTGCTGCGTTCGTTGTCCAAGACGCCGATCCTACGCGCTGCTCCGCTTTCGCAGACCCGACGACTTTCACCGACCCAAGTGCCTCCACCTCCTCCACTGGGCTGGCGGCGGGTCCCGGGGCCATTGTTGTGACACTGGCTACCCCTGTCGCGGAGAGGCAGTCGGGAGGACTGCTCTCTTTCGGCCTAGTTCTGACCGACTCCTTTGGGACGCCTGTGCGTGACGTGCCAACGGATATCACCATTTCGGCAGAGGCACCAGACACCGTCACCGTAAGAGGCACGCGGACGGCAACTACGTTGGACGGCGAGGCCCGCTTTGATGGAGTCCAGGTGATCGCTCAACCGGGCGAGACGCATGTGCTGATATTCACCGCCAACATTCCTTTCCGCCCGTACACGCTGCGTGTGCCCGTCACACTGCGCGCCTGCGTGTCTGGAGAGGTGCAGCTTCCGAACACTATGGTCTGTCAGCGCTGCCAAGCGAACACGGTGGCGCCTCGGAACGTATCAACCAAAGGTGTTGAGTGCATGGCGTGCACTGAGGTGATCTATTGTGTAATCTGGCTTCCTCTGCCGCGCCAATACTATGAAAGTTCTCACGCGTCCTGCAATCAGGGCGCCATCTGCCCTGGGGGAGACATGATCTATCCGAAAGAGAATTTCTGGAATTTTCCAAGTGCTTACGTGCTTATGCTGCCTTGTCCGGAGACCGGAAACTGCATTGGAGGCCCCAGCAACGAGTGCAAGACCGGCTTTACCGGACCTCTTTGCACGGTCTGTGCCCCTGGCTACGGGCGAATTGGAAAATATGGCTGTGCAAAGTGCCCGAACACAGCCATCAATGCCGTGAGTAGATTTCTTGAATCCGCGTATACGTACATGGTCAACGATGCTAAGGCTACAGCTATGTATGCAGACGCTCATGGGACTCGCCTGCGCCCTTGCGGTTGCCATCGTTAGCATTCTCGTCTTCTTCAACGCGCGTTCGATCAAGCGGGGATCGTCCAAGAAGCCCTCGCGCATAACGTCGATAGCCAAAATCTTCATGAGCTACGTCCAAGTGCTCGCAACCGCTCGGTAAATCTGTGCTAAAGCATTCGACAAAAAAACTCTTTTCTGAAGCGGCCTCAGGGACTTTAACCTACGTTGGCCGACGCAACTTGTCTCGATCTTCAATGTCCAGGTGTTTTGATCCATACAAGCTTAGTCTTCCATCTCTTCTGTGTCTGAAACGCATGTCGTCATCAGACCGCCATCTCCTCTCCAACTGTTTCCGTCGAGTGCTTCACGGTCGACAGGATACACTGGAGCCCATTTATTGCCCGCATAGTCGGGTACGTCTTGTGTGCGGGTCGTCTAACGCTCCGTGCACTCAAACGTATTGTGCGCATGTTAAACAGCTATGCAAGCCTCCCCATTGTTGCTGTTCTTGCCCCGGCCATCTTTTTTGCCGTATGGGTTTCCGTGTGGCGGTTCGTCTGCACGTGCACCACTGGTATTGCTGCACTACGTCGTTGACGCCAATATAGGTGGAGAAATAGTGGAAAAGTGATCGCCGCAGCTGCGGTAGCTCCAAAGCAGGTCTCGCTTCGAGGGCTGAAGCGCGAGTCGCCGCACCACACGGACCACGAATACGATCGAGACTCTACGACACCCTCGCCCAGGGGCGAGCATGCATGGGAAGCCGACGTCGACATCAAGCGCTCGACCGATCGCGATAATGACCTCTTGAGCGATGTCCACTCTGTTGCATTCCCACTGTCACGGAAAGACTCGAGCTCAGTGATCGGCGTCTCAGAGGTTGTCTTCAGTACCAAAGTTCGCAAAAAAAAATCTAAAGGTTTCATCGCATATATACATTTCTGAAAGCTGACGCAGACTTCAATATCTGTCGCCGAGGGCGATTCGCACGGCCTTGTGGGAACCTTCTCGGCGGCGAATGATTACGACGAGGACGACGAAGCCGATGCACTCTCTGGGGTCGCCTCGTCGGCCTTCGTTTCCACGCACCGCGCGCGCTTTGCAATTGGCGAGGCTCGGCGTGGCGCTGGCGCCCCGAAGGGCCGCGGCATTGCCTCGATTGAGGAGGAGGACGACCGCGACGTGGCCGAGGTGGATGATCATGAGCTTCAGAACGCGAAGCGGGATGAGGATCCGGACCTGTTTTCCCAGCCCGACACGGGCGCGAGCATCTCCGACCTTCCTTACTCGCACCACGTCCGCGATCTCTACATTCTAACCTGCATCGTCGCCCTGTTCATGGTACTCCCTGATCGAGCAGTCCGGTGCCGGTGCCCGCACTTGTACTGACCCGTAGCGCAGGCGCACCCCATCATTTCTCGTCAAATCTTCCTGTTGTTCGCTTGCACGTGCGCTGAACATATCCAGCCTCATAGTTACATTTGTTCTCTTAAGCTTTCTATATCTGAAACTCTTTTAAATGTCTTGATATACAGGGACGTTGGGCCGGACCGCGTCCTCGATCAGGAAATGTGCGCCGCCCCGGCCCGGCCCCAGGAGTTCTGTCGCGGTTATAATTACTGACGGGCGCCGGTGCATTCGAAGGCGCATGGCGTGCTGGCGTGGCGAGCACGCTTTCTGGAGCGCGACCCTGGGAGCTGTCGCGACGTCGCTCTGGGTCTTCGGAATTCCCGCGGTCGCCTTCCTCCTCCTCGTAAGCTCGAGCCGCCTTCTCGCTCTCTGGCTGCCCCGCCCTGCAGCTGTCCACCCATCTTGCATTGCCCTGATGCGGTTAAGCAGACGCGCAACCGCAATAGCCTGAACAATAGACGTGTGCTTCTTCGTTACGGCTTCTTGCTTCGGTGATCAGAATCTCAAAGAAAGTGCTGGAGGAATTCGTTCTGTTCTGATATCTTTGTTCTCTGTACTACAGAGGCTACAAGCGCTCGCGATACTACTGGGAGGAGGTCCGAACTTTTTTACATACTGAACAGCTGCAGTTATGTCAGCGTGCCGAAATCCTTATCTAATTCGTAGATCATCATCTTGCGGAAGCTCGCCTTCATTTTCGTCGCTTCGTTCTTCGCCTCGCGCCCTGTGGTGCAGGGCCTTCTGGGTACAGGTGTTCTTGTCATTGGTGAGTCAGACCTCGAGTCGCCCAGCCGACAAGATTGTAGTCGGGAATTGATTGATCGTTCCGCCAATACATCGTAGCGCTGGTCGCTAATGTGGCGATGAGGCCGTACACGATTCACCTCCTGGTATTCTTTCGATGTTTGTTTTCGTGTGACGCACTCTCACATTATTCATTTCAGAACATTCTCGACTCTGCGGCTTTAGTTGCTTCCATTCTGACGGCAAGCATTGATCCATTCTATAGCTATAATCAATAAAATTATTTCGTCTTCAAATCCTGACGACTTTTGCATGCATCCTCGCGCAGCTGTACGCTGGCCTGCTTCTCTACACGGGCGTGAGCGAGACGGACACAGCCGCGACGACGTGGATCATCATCCTCGCGAACCTGGCGTTCGTCCTGATCGTGCTGACCGCTCTGGTCTGGGAGCTCTTCCGCACAGCGCTCTCGCACACGCGGCGCCGCTTCTCCCACCTGCCGGTCATGCGCCTCGCGGACCGCCTCAACGCGCGCATCGAGAAGATGTCTGCCGTTAGCGCCTGGGTCCGCACGTTCATTTCGGTCCCGTCCGACGGTCGAGTGTCTGCGCTGCAGCTAATCGTGCACGGTGCGTAAACGTATCGCAGCTCGAGGCGGCCGACGACGGAGAGGTCGAGGTCTCGTCGCGACGCCGAATGGCCCGTGCCGCCGCCGCCGCCGGCGCCGGCGACACTGCAGCTGCCAGCGTGCTTTCCGATCGCGAGCGGCCACCCGCGATTGCGACGGCGGGCGGCGCGAGTGGCGGCGGCGCCGCTGCGGACGGCACCGCGCAGCGCGTGCCTCTCTCTGTGTCCCCGAACGACTACCTGCAGCACGGGTACGACGTCGACGTCGCTTCTCCGGCCAAGGACGCGGTTGCGAGCGAGCCGAGCTTGGCCAAAAGCAGGTCGCCCAAACAGCTGCAGCTCGGGCCGAGCTCGAGCCATGCAGCCGATCGACACACGTTTGCGCTGACCGTCGATCGCGCCCATGTGGAGCCTCGAGGACCGGACCGCGTCCGGTCCTTCACAGAGGGGATGAACTTCGGCCGCGGCCCGCCGCCGCCGCCGCCGCCTCTCACGGCCCTCCCTCGTTCGTTGTCGGCGGCCGACCGGCCCCACTCGACTGGCGCGCTCTCTGGCCGGCGCACCTCCGCACCCCTCATCGACATCGACCACTCCAGCCCCACGCCCCTAGGCCTCTCGCAGCCGCGCACGGAACGCGAGCTTGCGATTGATGTCTGGGCCCACCGTCGTGCATCTCTCCCCTCTGCCGTTTCCCACACCAGCAAGGGTCTAGATCTGGAGCTGCCCCACACCCCCAGTTCGCCCCTGGCCAGGCACTCAGGGTCCCCTCGGGCCCCTGCCTCCCCTTTCCCCGGCGGACGCGGCGCTGACGAGGAGCCGCACAACCTTGTGGACCGGTCCGTCGTATACGTCCTGGACCCGTCCTCTCCGAATGCGGGCGCTGGTGGTGATCATGAGGATCCGGGCCCCGTGAAGGTCGTAGAGATTTAGTTATGTTTATATATATAATTACCGTAGTACGATCTGGGCCCTTTCATTCGGTTTTGTTTTGGGGCTCAAGCTTCCCAGTCCGCCGCACAGTGCAGAATAGTTTGGCGGACAATTGCCGCAGTGCAAGCGGATGCCAGTAGATATAGTAGATATTATGTGATATGTACACTGTGACAGTGCACCTGTGTGTCGCATCTCCGTCTGGATCTGCAGACGTCTGCCCCTCATTAGTTTCTTTGTCACGTTATTCTTTTGCCGCCGCGCCAGCTGTCTGTCTGCCTGCCCAGCCCTTGCATAATTGCCGCTTTAGCTGCTCAAGCTTCCGTTAGTCTGCTATAGCTAGCTCAAGTATATATGTGGCGGATTCAGCTCCTTTACAGTCATAATCTATATTGCATATATACCGTAGTATACGTACCTGTCAAGTCACATGCGCATTCTTTCTTTTTGTTTAATCGCCTAACGTAAAAGTATGGAAATTTCGACAGCTTGCTTGCTCTCCTCCAGGTGCAGAACTCCGGAAGCTGTACAGATTTCTTTGTGCATTTATATTCCATACACATATAAGACTGGCCAGGGGCGGGGGCTCCCGGGCTCAGTTATTGAGAGGGGCTAACTATATATAAATACAAATATTCGGGCTCAGTTATTGAAAGTCCGCCGGGCGAGGTCTTCTGAAGCCCACGACGCCTCTTTTTAGTGGACTCCGGGAGGTCCCGTACGCGTGAAAGGAGCAAGATTCTCTTTAATCCAGGCGGCTTGGGGGGATTCTTATAGCCGGGCCGCGGGGGCGCCTGGAGGCTCATGACCATGATCACTGGCGGGGGACTGGGCGGCTATTCAAGAGAAGAAGAGGGAGGTCCAGGACCCAGCTGCAGGCTATAGGGGGAAAGCAGCTGCAGGCTCGGCGGCTCTGGCCCGGCGACTGTGGGGGCGGGTACGGGGTCCTCGGAGATGGGACGAAGGGCGGCGCGTCGGGCCGCAGGCTAGGGCGGACCCGGAGCGCGCCACGTGGGCAGGGGGCGGCGGGAAGCCTAGGACGGCGGATGCCGGCGCCGTGGGGAAGAGAGGGGCGTCGGCAGGGTGGACCACGGGTACGGGTACGGCCGGGCTTGGAGGAGGAAGGGGCAGAACATGTACAGACGCAGCGGCGCCGGCCGCGGCTGGACGCTGCGGCAACGGCCGGTTGACGCAGTGCACGTGAGAGGGCGAGAAAGTTTGCCGCGAGGCCGCCGGGCGGACCTCGACGAACCTGCGGGTGCGTCGGCGGCCCCGGTCGCGAGGCGGGGGTACGTATACCCGGTGCCGCAGGCGGGCCCGCGCACTCTTCGGAGGGGCGGGGCGGATGGCCACGGCCTGTCCGCAGTCTGCCTCGCAACAAACCAACGGCGCCCGGCGGCGCGGCGTCCGGAGGCGCCGCCAACTCTTCCGCTCCAGCTGCAGGCGACGGTCCTGCATCCGAATCCGCTGTCGCATGTTCAATTCGAGGCCTAAGGAAGCCGCGGCAGGCGCGCGCCTCCGCCCCCGTCTTCTCCTTAAGCTTCTCCCGCGTCGCCGCCAGTGCGGCCGCCTCTTCTGCCTGTACAAGTGCGAGCCGCCGCGCCACGTGCACGTGCACCCTATATAATATCATAGTATATAGCTAGCTATAGGCCTAGGCCTGCGAAAATATTAATCCCGTCGGGCCGGCGCCGCGCGGGACGGAGCCCGGCCCGCGGATCGACTCCGGGACCGGGCCGGGGCGCACTCAGCGGCGATCGCGATATATCGATTGCGAGGGAGGCGGCGGCCTCGCGGGGCGAGTTTGCGGTCCGCCTCCCGCAGGCCCGGTCTCGAACTCCCGCTCGCGGACCGGACCGGAGGCCGGCGCCGCGTGCGAGCGGGATCTGCGCGGCGCCGGCGGAAGCCTCCAAGCTTCTCAGAGGCTCGCGGAAAGCCGGACGCAACAGCCACGTTGATCAAGCTCGAGCGCTGGGTCTCCGATCGCGAGGCTCCGCCACTGTATGTGATGATCATGATCACTGGGTCTGCGCCACTACGTGTACGTCACTCGAGAACTCCAGCTACGAGCACGAGCTTTCCAAGTTCCCAACCACGGGAAGCTCGCCTCGCGAGCCTATTTTTACCAGATCGAGCGCATCTTGCAGGCGGAGACAGCTGCAGCTGCAGGCAAGATCGAGAAGCGCCAAAGGAAACTTTCCTCTGACCCAGAGGAAAGTTTCCTCTGGCCCTGAACATTGTACCCCCCTCCAGAGGAAAATTTCCTCTGATCGACCCAGAGGAAAATTTCCTCAGGCCCCGGGCACTGTACCCCCCTCCAGAGGACACTTTCCTCTAGCTGTCGCGGCCGGCCCACAGGACAATTTCCTCTGCAGCTGGGCGATCCGGTTACGCTCTCTTACCGCAGTACTCGCAGCACTAGTTCGCGTGCGACGCTCTCCGCCTTCGGGAGTGCAGCTGGAGCATCGCATGCGCAGAAGCTCTAATTTTGGCCGCGTGAACGAACGTTCATGAACGGCCTGCCGCAGTGCAGCAGCACAACAGTCGCTCGATCAATCCGCGTGGCGGCCCTCGGGACCGTCGATCGCGACTGCGCATGCGGGGCCGTTCGAATTCGCGGGGCCTCGCGGGGCCGCAGGGTCACTAACTTAGTAAGTGCCGCCAGTGCAGCCGCTGAGCGGCACTCCAGTTCGGCTCCTTCGGCCTTCGCCAAGCTTTCAGCTAACGCGGGGAGCGTCTCGGTGCGGCACAGTCCGCTTCTTCTCTCAACGCCCTCTTCTAGATCTTAAGCTTCTCATATTATTAAGCTTTTGTAGGGGGTGCACGTGCACGTGTCCGTGAGCTTACGAGCGCCCCCAGAACTCGACCTGGGCCGCGAAAAGCCCGCCCGTACGTGGAGGGAGAGGGATATGGGTGGTTTGATAGTTTGCACACGAACGCCGGGGGTACATAGAGGCGAGGGTGGCCCGCCGCCGGCGCTAGCGCTCGGCCACGCGCCGCGCTGCGAGTATGACCCCGGAAGGGTCCACGTACACCGGCCGCGGGTCGGCCGGGTCCCACCCCTCCGGCCGCGCGGGCATGTACCCCTCCGGGACCGGGTCCCCCGGCCCCCGCCAGCCGGGCGGGGGCGGCCCGACGAAGAGGGGGCGGGCCCCAGGGGCCGGCCCCGGCCCGGGGGCGCCGGCCGGGCGCTTGGCTGTGGACGGCGCCGGCTCGCCCGCCTTCTCCCCCCCTCCTTCGTTCTCCTCGTCCTCGTCGTCCGACTCGCGGGTGCGCTTGAGCCGCCCGCGCCGCGCGGGGGTACCGGTGGCGGCGCCGGCCGACCCCATCGCCCCCGGCCCCGCCCCCGCCCCCGCCCCCGCCCCGGCCTTCGCCTCCGGGGTACCCGCATCGCCCTCGCTCGAGCTCTCCAGGTCGACGACTTCCGGGGCCTGGCCCCCGGATCAAATTGCGAAAGTGAGAAAAGGCTTATATGAGGGACGCCCTCATTCTTGGCTTAGAAAGGAAGAAAAAGGCTTATAAGGGACGCCTTGAGCCCTCGGAGTTCTTTACTAACTTCTTACTAAGTTATTGTTTACTAAGAAATTGGGGTTTTTCTGAAGGCGCACCGCGTCCGAGGGGCGCCGGGGTACGGCGGGGGTAGAGGACGAGGGGGGGGGAGAGGACGCCGCCTCCTTCGGCGCGGACGCCGCCGCCGACACGCGCGCCGCGGCCGCCGCGGCCGCCGCCCGCGTCGACCGGCGCCGGGGCGCCGCCGCCGATCCCGGCCCTTCCTCCCCTCCGCTCCCTGTGCCCCCCTCCTTCTCCTCCCGCGGCCGCCACTCCTCCTGAGGCGTACCCCTCCCTCAGGACGACGAACAGGGGTACGAGATGAAATTCGGACGGGTACCTCGTCCTCGTCCTCTTCCTCTCTCTCGCCCCCGCCCTCCTCCTCCGAAGACGAGGAGGAGCCGACCCACTCTGCTTCGCCCTCGTCGCTGCCGGTACCCCCCGTCCTCCGAGCCTTCGAGTTCCTCTGCGCCCGGGCGCCCTTCTTGCCCCGGCCGTCGCCGCTGCCCGTCTCCTCCTCCGTGGCCGCCTCCGACCCGTCCCCCGCCTTGTCCGTCGCTGCGCCCGGCCCCGGCGTGAGTAAGTGAGTGAGCCTTCTTAGATCTCATCGGGTGTTGCAAGGGTAGAATCTTTTAAGGCGAAAAGTCTTAGAATCGCGCGCACCCTTGGAGAAGTAATCCAGGATGCCGCCCGTAGACTTCTTGGCCGCCCTGCCCTTCTCCTTCTCCTTGCCGCCCCGGGGCTTGAGCACCTGGCGCGAAGGGGTAAGACGGGAGAGCGAAGGGGGCGGGGGGCCCGGGCCCGTACACGAAAACTCTAAAAGCTTAAGCACCTGGGAGGGCATGCGCTGGCTCTCGGACTCCTCCTCCTCCGCCCCGGCGCCCTCCAGACCCCCGATCACAGGCCGCACCAGGTCCGGGTCTGAGGGGGCAGCAGACGTCAAGCGGCGGCGGGCGGGCGGCGGGCGGGCGGCGGGCGGGCGGGCGGCGGGCGGCGGGGCGAGGCTCTGGCTCTGGCTCAGGGGGGAAGAGGGGGGGGAGGAGGGGGAAGGATGGGGGGGGGGGAAGGGGGCGGGGGGAAGGGGGAAGGGGGGGCTACCGAGGTCCTTGAGGCCGCGCTGGGCGTCGACCTCGAGCGTCGTCCCCGTCGCCCCGTTCAGCGTCGTCCTGCCCGGGGGCGCTCAATGAGACGTTCAAGGAAACAAGAAGACGACAAGCCGGGCGGGAGCTTCGCCCCGCCCGGGAGGGAGCGGGGACGCGGCGTGGCGGCTTGGCGGCTTCCTTAAACCTAGATCTAGATGTAGGGTATAAATCGCGCCGATCGCGAGCTCAGAGTGAAGCTTCCTTCAACCCAGATGCTTCCTTGAAGCGCCCAGATCTAGATGTAGGGTGTAAAGTCGATGCTTGTACAGGTCGCCCCCGAGGACCTCTTAGAATGCTGGGATCCTCTAGCCTCCCGCGGCGCAACCGATGTCTTGTTGTCTAATTGTCTAAAACGTCTAATTGTCGAACGCTGAGGCTCGATTGGATCTACTGGATTCGAAAACGAAGGGGGAAAGCTCACCCGAGGACCTCGAGCTTGCGGCGGAGGAGGGGCCACACGACGTCGTCCACCGAGCCCCGCGCCAGCAGGAAGCGAACGTTCACCTGCGCTCAGATCTGATCTGAGCCGAGACGACGGGTGGCTCCAGAGGGGTCGGATCCAAGCTCGCGCGCACGGCGCTCTTCTGGCCGATGCGGTGCGCCCGGTCCTCCGCCTGCGCGATCTCCTGCGGGGAGCGTACGTATTGGGGGGTATTTAGATCTTAGAAGATTAGGGGTGATTTAAATCGAAGGGTCGAAGATCGATGAGGAGGATAGGCTCTGCGGAGGGGAGGGCCGGAGGGCAGGGGCGGCACCCCGGGGGTCCAGCGGAGCTCGGCAAAGACGACGTTCGACGCGCTGTGCAGCGTGAGCCCTGCGGCGGGGCGGCGGCGGGGGCCTCAGCGAGGATAGACGAGCCTCGGGCAGGAGGGGGCCCCGAGCGCACCGACGCCGGCGGCGGTGATGCCAAGGATGGCGACCTTGACCCGCGGGTCCTTCTGCGCGGCGGGGGGCCGGGGCGGATCGGAGCTCAGGCGAGCGAGCCCCCGAAGAAAAGAGGAGGCCGTACGCGTCTCAGAGAGACGCTCGGAAGGAGGTTAGGGAGGAGAGCGTTTTGCGGTTCGATCGCAAGAGACGAAAGGCTTCTAGACGACTCGGGGGCGGTCTCTAGGTGCGTTGGCGCGCCTGGAAGCGCTCGGCGAGCTCCTGGCGCTTGGCGGGCGGCGTGCTGCCGTCGATGCGGATGAACTGCGCCTTCTCCCCCTGCGCGCGCCGTGCAGGGCTCAGCGTTAGGCAACAGAAGATCCGGACCGGTGGCGGGGCGAGGATCTAAGAGATGTAGAGGGGCGCGGAAGAGCCGAGGGGGAGCGGGGCTGGGCGGGGCGGGGCGGGACGAGCCTCGGGGACCTAAGAGATCTAGGGAACTAGATCTAGCGGGGTGCGGAGGAGACAAGGAGGGTCGGGGCGGGGCGAAGCGAGCCTCGAGGACGTTAAAGATCTAGGAAGTTAGATATTGCGTGCACGGGAGAGCCGAGGCGGGGCGGGGCGGGGCGGGGCTGGGCGGGGCGGGGCGGGTCGCGCCTCGCAGGCGTGCTGGATGCCGTCGAGCATGGCGGCGTGGTGCCCGAAAATCAGGAACTTCACGTCCGCCTGACGCGAACGAAGGTCAGGCGAGGGAAGGGGGGTAGCGGCGGGGGGGAGGCTAGAGGGGGGGAGCCCGGCTGGCGCAGGCAGAAAGACGGGGTTGGCGTGAGGGACGACGAGTCGGGCGGGCGGGCGCGGAAGGCTAAGGCTAGGGGGGCGGGGGGGGGGGGGGGGTACGGGGTCACCTCCAGGAGGTCCCGCACGTACTCCTGCACGATCTTGATCTTAGCGAGGCCAGTCTCCCTGCGGGGACGGTCGGGAAAGGCAAGAAAGGGACGGAGGAACGGATGGGATGAAGAGGGGAACGGATGGGTCCGAAAAAGCAAAGGAAGCAAGGGTGGGAGCGGGGCCAAAGGTGGCGGGGGAGGCCAAAACGGATCGGGAGGGGGGGGGAGGCGGGGAGGGGGGTACGCGCGTGTAGAGCTTCATGAGGAGCTGGCGCCGCTCGCCCGCGACCGAGTTGTCGCCGCCCTCGTCGCCGCCGTCGCCTGGCGGGGAGCGCGAATAAGAACACGCTCCGGGGCCCGCCGAGGGCGGCGCATTCAACCATGTTCTTATGATCCTATGTTATTAGAAAGCTCTTGTTCTTGTTCTTCTAGTTAAGACGCTCCTAGGTCCCACGAGGGCATCTCTCTCAGGTTCTTATGTTAGTACTAAGGCTCTTATCGCGCTCCTGGGCAAGGGGACGAAGGCAGCCGAAGCAGCCCTGCTCTTGTCTCTGAGGTTCTTAGAAGGGGCGGGGACGCCCGTTAAGGTGCTCCTACGGTTCTAGTGCGCTTCGTTCCGGTCTCTAAGCTTAAGGCTCGTACCCGGGGCGGGGACGCCCCCCGCGGCGTCCATCGCATCTTAGATTATGTTTTAATTCTCCTCTGTCATTAATAAATATCTAAGGCTCGTACCCGGGGCGGGGACGCCCCCCGCGGCCCTAAGGCCGTCCGTCCATCGTGTCAGCAGCCGCTGCGGCTCTGCCCTTATATCGTGCAAGGTTCTAATGCTATTCGTTCCTATGTTATGTGCAAGCAAGAGATCGCACCCGGGGCGGGGACGCCCCCCGCGGCGTCCATCGCGTCGCGGAGGCGCTTCAGCAGCGCGCGCTCCTTCGGCGGCAGGTCGAAGAAGATCTGGGGGGGGGGGGGGGGGGGGGGGGAAGCGGGGTGGGGCGCGGAGGAGCGTGGGGCGGAGCGTGAGGCGGGGCGGGGCGGGGCGGGCGGGGCGGGGCGGGGCGGGGGGGGAGGCGGGGCGGTGACAAGCTGTTCATTTAGGAGGAGGTTCGCTAACTCGTGTTCGGCCTTCAAATAATCTCAAGGGTCCTCGGAGAAGCGAACAGACCTGCTGCCGGCGCTTGGCGGGCAGCTGCCCTACGGTTCTATGGGTTCTTTAGCTTCTTTAGGTTCTTCTTAGGTTCCCCTTCTTAGGTTCTTTTAAGGAGCCTCGGAGGGGGCGGACTTGCTGGCGGCGCTTGGCGGGGAGCTGCTGGAGCACGTCGTCCTTCAGCCGCCGGATCTGCCCGGGGGCGGCGGGTTGGGGGCCGGTCGTGAGGCGCCGAGGGGGCGGGCACAAGGAGAGGACGTTAAACGTGTGTACCCCGCAGGTAACGGAGTCATCTTAAAGCAGCGCGGGGCGGGCGCGGACCATGATGGTGGGGCCGAGGAGACCTATATAGCTAGAGTCCATCTCGTCTCGAGGAATCTAATCCAGCTCTAATCTAATCTAAAATCTAATCTTGATGGGGAGCGCGGACCATGATGGTGGAGCCGATCTAATCTAATCTAGCTCCTTTCATATCTAATCTAATACCAAGGAATCCAATCCAGTTTAAGGAAGACGCAGAAGGAAGGACCGCGGACCATGATGGTGGAGCCGAGCAGGGCATGGAGCTCTTCCAGGTTGGTGGCCCCCGAGTAGTCCCACCCGAACCCGTCGAAGTGGCCCCCGCAGTACCGCACCTGCGAGTAGGGCGCGGGGCGGGGCGGATGTCGGAGGCGAGCGAAGGTAGACAGATAGCATGCGCAGCCCGCCCGACCGGGCGGCGCGGCGCGGCGGCGGTGCGCGCGCACCCCGAACTCCTTGAATTCTTTAAAAAGGCTTTCGTTTAGAAGTGCCTTCAGCTCTGGGACCTTTAACTTTCTTTAGGGCGCACCCCGTACTCTTTCTCTCTTTCTTTTATAGGACCCCAGGAACTTTCTTTTAGGGCGCACCCCGAACTCCTTGAAGTTCTTGAAGAGGCGCGGCTCCAGCGCCTGCAGCTGAGCGCACCCCGCGGGTCGGAGGACGGAGCAAACAGAACAGAAGGAAGCCCAGGGGTCTCAGGAACGGCTGCTTCTTCTTACCTGGGTGAAGAGCTCGGCGGGGCGGGAGAGCGCCGGGGTCCCCGTGAGCAGCAGCGCGTGCGCCGCGGCCTGCGCAGACGGGTCAAGGCGAAGAAGGGGGGGGGGGGTCAGAGGGCGTGGGAAGCTCAGCGGGGTACAAGAGAGCACCTCTAGGTCCGATCCGAGGCGAGCTAGAGGAGCGGCGCTTTCTAACATGACTATGCGGCGGTCTAGGTCCGGGCGGGGCGGTCTAGGTCAAGACAAGGCTGGGGCGGCGGCGGGGCAGCGGCCCGTTCTCACCGGCGGCGACGAGGGCGGCGGCGGGGCGGTCTAGGTCCAGGCTAAGGAAAACACGAGGGCAGCTCTAGATACCAGCGGCTGGGGCGGCGGCGCGTTCATTCTCACCTTGACGAGGGGCAGCACGGCCTTCGTCCGCTGGGCCTGCGGGCGGCGTGCGTCGGACGGGTGCCGACCGGCCAGGCGCCGGGGCGGGGGCGGGGCCTCGACGCTAAACAAAGCTAGAGCTAGAACTAGAACAGGAGCTAGCTTGAGCCGGCCAGCGGATGGATTCGATTGAGTCTCAGATTCTCAAGGTTCGGAGGTTTAAAGAGAGGTTCTAGTTCTATTACAAGGTTCTTAGATTTTCTTGGTTCTAAGAGGGGCGCACTTGGGGGCGGCTTAGCTTTAGCGGATGGATGCCGGCCAGGCGCTGGGGCGGGGCCTCGGCGCAAAAGGGAGCTAGGGATGCGGGGCCAGAGCGGAGCCAAGGATGGCCGGGCGGGGCGGGGCGGGGCGGGGCCGGGGCGGGGCCGGGGTGTGCGCCTAGAACCGAAGCTAGCGTGAGCTAGCTTAAACTAAAGGGGCTGGGGCACGCGCCTTGACGTTCTTGAGGTAGTGGGACTCGTCGCAGATGACGAACCTGCGGCAGGCGAGGGCGAGGGCGAGGGCGGCGGGTCAGCGGGCGCGCGAGGAGGCCGGGAGCGACCCTAAGGTGCGCCAGGAGGCTTCGATGCCGCGCGTGACGGGTGCTCAAAACGGGCGCGGCTCAGCTAGCCGCGCGGAGGGGTTGGCGCTCAAAACGTTCTAAAACTAGCCTTCCCCCCCCCCCCCCCCCTTCTCCCCGCCCCCCGCCCCCCCCCCCCCTCGAGCGCACTTGGGGGCGGCGGCAGCGAAGTCGGCGGCGAGGCGCGTGACCAGGTCGTAGCTCACGATCGTCACCAGCGCCCCCTGTGCATGCCGCGCGGCAAGCGCGCGTCAGTCCGCGGCGCATAGCTCCCCGCTGTCTCTCTAGACCTCTTTAGGTCGTCGACCGTTAGGGCCTCTCTAGCTCTCTTCAGGAGTTGCTCCTTCGAGCCGCACCTTGCGGATGCCGTCCTTGGTCTTCGTGATGATGTGGAAGTCGTCCTTCCGAAGGTACGGCAGCCAATCCAGCATCTCCTGGGGGGGGGCATTTGGGGGGGGGGAAGGGAGGAAGGGAGGGGTAGAAGGGGGGGAGGGGGGTGCGCACGTCGCGCCAGTTGAAGCGGACGGAGGAAGGGCAGATGACGAGGAGGGGCCAGTCTGCGGTGGGGCGGGAGGGGTACGTGCATCAGGCGTGAACCGAGGGCGGGGGGGGCGAGGGCGGGGAGGAGCTGCGTCTATACGATATCTGTCCCCCCGCGCCGGCCGGCCCTCGCGCTGGGCAGAGGCGGCGGGGCCAAGGCGGCTGGGGGCCGGCCGCGCCGCGGGCGGGCCGCGAGGGTCGCTCTAGGAGGCTGGCAGGGCCCGGGGCCACGTCTTAGGGCCACGGCCCTCCGAGCCTCCCAAAAGAGAGGAAGGGGAAAGGAGGGAGAAGACTTGTGGGGGCGGGTGAGGGCGGCGCGGGGCCCGCGGGGTCTCGGGCGGGCCCCCCGCGCGCCGCGGCCCCGGCGGGGTACTGGCCCCGCCCGCGTCGATGTCGGGAGCCGGTTAGAACGCGGCCGCGAGCCTTCACGGGCCGCGCCGAAAACTACTCCCCGCAGAACCGAACGGAGGAAAGGAAAGGGGACGTGCGCGGATCCGAACCGGCGCGGTGGACGGCCGCGATGGCGATCGCCTGGACGGTCTTGCCTGCGCGGGTTCGGGTTCGGGGGCGGGCGTTTCGAGCGGGGCGGGTTCGGATCCGCACCGAGCCCCATCTCGTCGCCGATGAGGCACCGCGCGTTCCGCTGGAGGGCGTACCTGGGGGGTACGTTATCAACAAGAGGGGTACGCGACCGGGAGGGGGTACACGAACTCGATGCCGGCGCGCTGGAAGGGCATGAGCTTGTCGAGGAGCGTCTTGGGGAGCTTCTGAAGCATGTCTGGGGTACCGGGATCAGAGGCGAGGAGGTGCGGTGTTGAAGAGAGGGGTACCGGCGACTGGGGAGGGCGGGACCGGTGCGGACGACGAGGAGGAGGACGAAGAGGAGGGGGGTACGGAGGAGACGAGGGGCTTGGCTTCCTGTACGCCGGGTCAAGGTTCGGAGGGAAGAAACGCGCGCCAGCCGGGTACCTGGATTCGCTTGACGACCTCGGGGGGTATCAAGTGAATCTCGGCGCCGGGGATGCGGCGGCACGCTTCGACGAGGGCGTTGTAGCTGCGCGAGTAGCTGTACGTCCAAATCTTCTTCTGGGCGTCTGCGCCGGCCGATCGCTTGGCAGCGGGCGCGGGGCGCGGGCGGCGGGGCGGCGCGGGCACCCCAGGCGCGGGTCGGATCATGCTGCTCCTTGAACGTGCGCACGGTCGGTTCGTGATAGATGTTCGAGCTGGCGGCGAAGCGGTCCGGGCCGAGCATCTGCGCAGGCCGCGCTGTTGGCGGGAGAAGGCGCGTGCAGGCGGGACGCGCGGGCCTGGAACGTGATCTGAACGGTCACGCGGCCTCCTGCCTGTGCGGTCTTAGGCGAGCCTCCGCCTGCGCCCATCCACGCGGGCAGCGTGCGACCGGGGCTCCCGGCCGCGGCAGCGCTCCCAACCGCGCTGCTGCGGGGGCCCGCGGCGCCTCCGGGCCATGCGCCTGACTTCCGCGGGCTCGCCTGCGCCGCCGCATGCAGCGTCAGGCGCTGTGCGAGCGCTCCTGCGTCCTGCAAAGTGTACCGAAGTTCGAATGGGCTCATCGCCCCACTGGAACTGGTCGCACGGCGTGCAGGTGTAGAAAGGGCGACCCCTGCGCGTGCGGAGAGCTGCGTGAGCTCGGGGCGATGCGGGTGCTGCGTGAGCTCGGGGCGATGCGGGATGACTAGTCGGGGCTCGCACTGGTTCTTTCCCTCCTTCTTGACATACAACAGCGGTCGAGGCTTCTTGCAATTCGGGCACGGCTCGAAGGGCTTCGGAGGGCCCGCGCCCGACATCGCTCGCAACTTGTACCCCCCGGCTAGTTGCTGAGCTGCGAACGAAGGGAGGCGCCGCAGCTCTGGATCTAGATCTCCAATGCGCGCGCCGGAGGAAGTCGTCGACATTCTTGGACGGCAGCCTGTGCCGGACGACGTCGCTTCAGGCGACGAGTACGGAGAACCCCACATCGTTGTCGACTTCGACGAGGCCGCCATTCAGGCTCGCCGCGATTCTGCGAACAACTTCGCGCACCGCGACTTGATTCCAGCGGACCCAAAGCGCGAGATAGCCAACGCTCTCGCTCTGCACGGCGGTCGTCTTGTCTCGAGCTCGAGCGCTAGCTCGCAAATGATCTTCTCGTTCGCCTCGGGGCAAGAGATCGAGGTTCGCGCGCTATCGCCCGCAGTTAGCCCGGCCCCGGCCTCGACCGCGGGCGCGCGCGCGTACGCGCGTGCGCGTACGCATAACGCGCGCGCGCGCGCGCGCGTACGCATACTTCGAATTCACCCCCCGGCCCTTCTCCCTTCACCAGGACGCCCTTCACCGAATGCTGGAGGACCACAACCTCATCTGGGCCCGGAAAGCGGCTGGTTTTCCTGACGTCGCGCGGGTAGTCGAGTTCAGAGCAGGTTCGCCGGCGCCGCGTGATTCTGCACGTTTCCGTTTAGTTTTGAAATGGTGCTCGAATTCGAATAATTCTTGATCGATCGATATCATGAATTGATCCGCTTCGTCGGCATGCGCAGTACGGGACGAGGCGCCCGAGACCTTGTCACTCAGGGCGCCGTTCAACGTGTAGGCCTCTCCAGGCATCGAGCAGCCCTTGGGCTTAATTATAAGCCCAATCGATATCTTGATCACGATCAGTTCATGCATATGCGCGCGCCGCCGCAGCTGCAGGCCGGGCAGTATCATGAATCATGATCAACTGGCCTTTGAGCTTGATCATGTCGCGCTTCAAATTCGCGATTCAAAGTTGTTGGCTCGCTGCATGAGTCATGATCAGCGGCTGCAATAGGAATGTAGACCGCAGGGGGGCTTCGCTGTCGCGAGTGAATGACAGCACTAATAGAAGCCAGGCGAAACTATATGCAATATATTCGCTTGGCTTCTGACCGCTTGGCTTCTGACCTTCACTAATAGAAGAGTATATAGCCGCACCAATAGATCTAGAAGCCGCGAAACCGGCATTTCGCAATTCAATAATCGCAACTAAACCAGTCCCTGCAAATAATACTCGCAGCTGCAGAATCCCGAGAATGGATCACGTGAAACTAATTGCAAATGCCACAGCAGGGCCAAACTGAAGTTGAGAAATCTACATATATAAAGCGAACGACTGTACATGGAAAGCCATACGCAAATAGGACCAACTAATAATAACAGCGCAGAAGGCGCTGCGTCACTCAACGGAAGGGGGCGCCCATGGGCGGCAGGAGAGGCGGGGGCGCGCCCCCCGGGGCGAACGCCGCGCCAAAGCCGTTGGGGGCGCCGACCCCGCCAAAGCCGGCGGGGCCGCCGGCGGCGGCCCAGACGCCCTGGCTTTGGGCGTGGGCCGCGGCGGCGGCGGATGGCCAGACCCCGAACTGGGGCGGGGGCCCGGCCCCGAAGTGCGGGGCCGACTGGCGCCGGGAGGACAGGTCGGGGGAGGGCGCCGCGGCCGGCATCGAGGCCCGTCGCGAGGACGGCAGGCCCGGGAGCCCCGGGGGGCCTCCTGCCTCCCCGCGCGGCCCGAACAGCAGCGGCAGCGGCGACGCCGGCGGCGGCGGGAGGCCCCCGTACCCCTGCGGAGATCCGGGGTACCCGTGCGGCGAGCCGGGGTACCCCTGCGGCGACACGGGGTACCCGTAGGGCGAGCCGGGGTACCCCTGCGGCGACACGGGGTACCCGTAGGGCGAGCTGGGGTACCCCTGGGGCGACCCGGGGGAGCCGGGCGAGGAGGGGTACCCCGATGGCGAAGAGGGGTACCCGGAGGGGGAGTAGCCGTAGGCGGGGCCCGCCGCAGGGGGGGCGCCCTGGAAGGCGTTGGGGAGGGGGGGAAGGGGCGGGGGTACGGGGGCGAAGGCGGCGGGGCCGGGGCGGAGGCCGCCGGGCGAGTAGGGGAGGGGCGCGGCGACGTAGGCTGGGAAGGGCGGCGCCGCAGGCAGGGCCGCCGGCATGCTGGCCCGGCGCGGCTGGCTCGAGACCGGCCGGTGGGCGTACGGCGAGGCCGGGGCCGGGGACGCGTACGGGTACCCCGCGAGCGGGTCGGGGGGTACGTAGGCGCCGGTGGCGAGGGCGGCTGCTGCTGCAGGAGGGGGCGGGGGGGCCGAGAAGGCGTGCTGGAGGGGACCGCCCGGCGAGGGCGGGTCGACGGAGAGGGACGTTCGGCGGGACAGGGGCGTGCTGCCCGTCCCGGCGGGGCCGGGCCGGGGCCGGGGCGGGGCCGGGGCGGGGCCGGCCGGGAGGCCGCCGAAGGGCCGGAAGGCGGAGGCGTGCGGCGCGGCGAAGGGCGCCAGCGCCTCAGCGGAGGGGTCGGCGGGGTGGACGTGGAGGGGCGACGGGGCGGGGAGGGAACCCTGCGGGGCCAGCGACCAGAGGTCGGGCGGGTTCGAGGAGAGCGAGGGCCGGCGGGCCGCGCCGCCGCCGCCGCCGCCGCCGCCGCCCCCGGGGGCTCCAGGCCGCTGCCCGCCTCCGAGCCCGAGCCGCGGCGGCCCCAGCTGCTGTAGGCGGCCGAGGCGACGGATGCGCCGCTAGGAATCCCGCGTTGGAGCCGCGCCGCTGCGACGGCGGCGCGGCCGGGCCGCCGCCGCCGCCGCCGCCGCCTCCGCCGCCGCCGCCGCCGCCGCCGCCGCCGTTGCTCGAGACGGAGGGCGCCGCTGGCGCGTGATGTCCCGGCGCGGCGCTGTGCGCGGGCAGGAGCCCGCCGCTGCCCCGGGCGCCGCAGCCGGCGCCGCCGCCGCCGGCGGCTCGGGCCCCGCCTCAGGGATCTCTATGGAGAGGGGGGGCCGGCCCTTGCCGTCCCGCGGCTGCGGCTCGACCGTGGACCCAGAGGAGAGCGACTCCTCCGAGGGGCCGAGGCGGCGCCGCGAGGGCCGGCGCCCAGCCACAGGCGCCCCCCCCGAAGCCGGGTCGGTCGCGGCCGAGCCGAGGGAGGCGAGGCGCGAGCGCGGGGCGGCGGGGGCCGGCGGCTCGGAGGAGAGCCGCGCCAGCCGGGGGGGTAGGGCCGCCCCCTCCCCGATCGCCAGCTGCGAACGAAGGTGAGGCGGGGGGGGGGGGGGGAGAAGCGCTTCGCTCGCACCGATTCGGAGAGGAGGGCGGGGTGGATGCCGCCGGCGCCGCCCGCGGCGCCCCCCGGGCCCCCGCGGGCCACCCCAAAGAGGCTCTTCGACCGCGGCCGCCGCGCCGCCCCCGGGCTCGCGTCCGACGACCACTGCGCCGAAAGCTGAGCCGGCGACAAGAGGAGGAGGGCGACGGGGGTGCGCACGTCCTCGCCGAGGAGGGCGGGGTGTACCCCGTCGACGAGGGCGTCCTCGGGCGAGCCGCGGACGTGCCCACATAGGCTGCGGTGCCGGGGGCGCTCGGCGGGCGGCGGCGCCAGACCCTCCGGCTCCTGCGCGGGCGGCCTGAGAAGAAGGGAGGGGGGGGGGACCAAAGAGGGGGGTTACCGCGTCGGCGGCGGCCGAGTCGAGGGCCCCCACGAGGCGCCGGGCGACCGAGGCGACCGATTCTTCCGCACGGGAGACCCTTCGCCTGCGGCGAAAGGAGCTCGAGGCTCGAAGCGAGGGCGGGCGATAGGGAGGGGCCGAGGAAGGGTTGGAGGGGCGGACCGGGCGCGAGCGGCGGCGGCGCCGCCGACGGTCGTGAGGACGGCGCTGATGGCTCGGTGCCAGCGGTGGAGGGCGGCGCCCGCGCCGGGGGGCGCCGGGGGCGGGCCCCACGCCCGCCGCGTCGCCGCCTTCGACGCCGCTGCCTTCTGCGCGCCGGCCCCGCCGCGTCAGCGAGGATATAAGAAGCGAGCTTCGACTCGAGGCCCAGACTTCTCAAGACACTAAGAGTGCCAGAGATTGAAACTCCTCCAAAGCGCAAAAGAAGCGGGCATTGGCTTCAGGCCCAGAGAAAGCGCTGGAAGGAAAGCGGGACTCCTCCAAAGCCCAAAGAAGAATGATAGGAGGCCGAAGCTAGAGCGCGAAATGCCTAATGCCTAATGCCTAATGCCTAATGCCTACTAGGCCAAGTGAAGCGGACCTCGAACTTAGTGCGGCGCTCAGCGAGGGCGGCCTCCTCGGCGGCGATGCGGGCACGCTCCTCGGCGGGGCGCAGCAGCAGCCGCGCCGCCCGCCGCAGCTCGTCGTCCACCCCGTCCGGCAGGTCCGCGCTGCAGGCAGGGCCGGGTCGGGTCAGATCAAATCGCAGAGGGCGGGGCAGAGATCAGAGGCAGGGCCGGGCCGGGCAGGGCTGAGGCAGGCGGATCGGTTCGGGTTCGCGCCCGGGCGGCCCGCGCGTGTGATACGATATAATACCGTAGTACGATATGATGTGATATGATATGATATGATGTGATGTGATATGATAGGAGGGTGTGGTGCGACGCGAGATAAGCGGCGTGCGCACCAGGGCTGGATGACATAGTTCTGGCCGTCGCCGAGCAGGATGGCGGTCCGGTACTGCTCCGACTCGGCGACGAGGCAGAGGGCCTTGGCGGCCGCCCGCCGTGCCGCGGGGTCCGGATGCCGCCCGGCCGCGAATAGCAGCGGCAGCAGCGGCGCAAGCGGCTCGTGCGTCGCCGAGTCGCGGGCGAGGGCGGCCGCCATGTGGCACCCGGCGGCCGCGACGCCCAGGTCGTGCGAGCAGAGGAGCGTCTGCGTCTTGGCCACGGCCCGCGCGCGGAGGGCCCGCCCGCGAAGGGAGCGCAGGCGGAGGAGCGGGACGAGGGCGTCCGCGGCCGCCAGCTTCAGCCCGTCGTGGGGGTGGTCCAGGAGGGCGCACAGCGCCTCCACGGCCCCCGCCGCCCCCATCGCCTTGTGGCAGTCGCCTGCGCCGAAAGAGGGGCGTCGGCCGCGCGCCGAGGGGGGAGGAGGAAGGGCCCCTTAGGCGCACGGCACTTGGCGAGGTTGCCAAGGAGCCACAGGGGCTTCAGCTTGTACTCGTTCTGCTTGAACGCTGCGCACGGCCGCTAGGTTCGGAGGGGGGGGGAGAAGCCGGAGGGGGGCACGCACGGTTCCTGACGTCGTTGATGACGTCAGTGAGGATCTCGCCGCAGGCTCGGCGGCGCATCTCGTCCGCCCCCTCGCCGTCCGTCATCGACACTGGGCGGGGAGCCGAGTCAGCCGAGCTGCGGGGGGGGGAAGGAGGGGGGTACGGAGATACCGGCGATGGCGTAGCTGGCCGTCTCCTCGTCGATGTTACGGTCCACCTCGGACGTCACGAGCGAACGAAAGTCGAGATCCATCTCCCCCCGACCCCGCGCGTCCTCTGGAGGAGAGAGGAGGAGGAGGCGACTCAGCTGAGCGGGGCGGGGCGGGCCGCCGGGCGGTCTCAGCTGGGCGTACCCCGCTTCATGAGGGTCGCGAGCAGAGAGAGGATACGGGGCCTGCGGGGCGCGCGCAGGGCGGGTAAGGTAGGCGGGCGGGCGGGCGGGCGGGCGGCGGGCGCCAGAGCGAGAAAGGGCGGGGGGGGGGAGGGGGGGGGACAGACCGTTCCCCGTCCGCTAGCTTTCGCTTCAGGTTCTCGCACAGGACGCGCACGATCCCCATCTCGACCATGATCTCAGCGAGCCGCTCTGCGGGGCGGCATCGGCGCGGCCCGCGGAGCGGCGGCGCGGCGCGGCGCGGGCGCGCACCGTGCGCCACGGCGCGAGACAGATCCCTGTACGCCCGCATGCGCTGCACGACTGCCGGCGCGGCTCGGGCGGGGCGGGGCGGCCGCGCGCGGGGGCGGGGCCGAGGCGACTCACGCTTCGCGTCGCCCTGGATCAATGGGGCAATGCTCCGTTCGACGTCCTCCTCACCCCAGTACTCAAGGGCACCCTCCGTGGGCCCTCGCGCCCTGCGGGCCGCACATTCGGCGCGCGCGGCGGCGTAGCGCGAGGGCGGATGCTCACGTCAGCGCCCCCGACGTGGACCCGGGACTGGAGCGGCTGGAGATGGCACGCTCAGAGGCCGGCTGCCCGGAGTGGGTGCTGCCGTCCTGCTTGCTCGACCTCCTCTCCTTATCAATCTCCTTGCGCACCTCCCCGACCTCTGCAAAGATGCGTTGGCCGACTCGGAGCAGAGACACGGGGCAGCTCACCGTAGGCGCCGTGCGCGCCCTTACACGCAGCACAGCCCATGCTGTCTGCAGCTACAAGTGGCGGGCCGCGGCGGCTATACGAATGGGACCGATCTCACGACACCGCATCTCGGCGGATGAGTCTGCGCATGCTCTCGCATGCTGCCGCTGCTGCTGCGCAGCTGTGGAACCAAGATGGAGCTACTCCAAGGCGATCGCTTTCCGCGTACAGGATAGGGTGCTCTATTGGGCCGCCTAAGCCTCAATGTAAAGGGGAACCCCCACAACTTGCCCAAGCGAGTGTACCCCCCGATCAGGGGAAGCACGGCCAAGGCGAGCCAGCTGCAGAGCGATCGCAGAGCAGCGGTTCGGGCGAGCGCGATGCACGCGGTGGCGTTCGCGCTCACGCCGGCGCCGGCCCAACACGCGCACGTGAGCCCTGCATGGCTCAAGCAGCTCCCCGCGCGCTCACGCACGTCGCAGCGCCTGCGGCCATTGACGCTGGCGCTTGGGACGGCGACGTCCCCGCTCGCACGACCCGCGCGACCCGGCCGTGCACGTGTTGCGCGGAGCTGGCTCGGCGAGACCACCTCCCTCCGCCGCGATGCTTGGCGAGCTCGTTCATTGTGCCACAACACGCGCTTCATCGTCTCCGCCGCCAAGCCCGGCGCGCTCTCGAGTCCGTGTCCGCCGTCCCGCCGCCGAGCTCATATGCATTCTCAACGCAGTGCCGCCCACAAGCACCGCGCGCGTGGCGATCGTCTGGTTCCGGGGCGACGATCTCCGCGTGACGGACCACGCCGCTCTGCAGCAGGCGCGCCGCCCGTTCGAATTCGCGCCTCCCGCGTACGCGTACGGGTCCGATCAAACCCAGCGCAGGCGATCCACGATGCGTCGGACGGAGCAGGGGCGGGGCACGTCGTACCCCTCTACTGCATCGATCCACGCGCTTTCGAGCCGGGCCCCCTCAACGGGCTGGCCCGGACGGGCCCCCACCGCGCCCGATTCCTCCTCGGCGCGCGCGCGCGCCCCGCCCCGGGCCCGCCCCGCCCCGCCCCCCTGTCACACTCTAACGTCTTCCAGCGCAGAGTGCCTTAGGGACCTTCGGGACCGCCTTCGTTCGCTCGGGAGCGACCTCATCGTCCGCAGCGGACGGCCCGAGGACGAGGTTCGTCGAGCACCGTACCCCCTCCCCCGAAATCCCGGTTCGAATCCGATCGGTCAGGTTCCGAGGCTCGCCGAGGAGCTAAGGGAGAGGATGGGACCCGAGGGCGGCTGCCGCGTCACGGTCCACTGCCACAAGGTCGTCGGCACCGAGGTGCGCGCGGTGAAAAGTGCCCGCGCCCGGATTCGAACCCGCGCATCCTTCGGACTTGCTTCGTTCGCAGGAGGCTGCGGTGGAGTCGGCCGTCGGCGCCGCGCTGCGGGCGGCCGGCCATGAGCTCAAGCCCCAGTGGGGGCCCTCCACCCTCTACCACGTGCACGACCTCCCGTTCGCGGTACCCCCCGGCTGCCCTTCCCGCCCGCACGAGTGCGCGTACACGTACCCCCCTTAGACCGGGGTACCCAGATCGGGCAGCTCCCGGACGTATACACGGAGTTCAGGAAGATCGTGGAGAAGGAGTGCGAGCCGCGGCGCCCGCGGGCGGCGCCGCGGGCGCTGCCGCCCCTCCCGCGCCCCCTGCTCGCCGCCTCGGCCGCCGCCGGTTCGATTCCGGACGGAGTCTCCGCCTTCGGGTACCAGGCGAGCGCCCTGCCCTTCGTACCCGTCCCGATCCGGGGATCTTTTCGATTGATGTACCCCCCGGACAGGACTCGGCCGCGGAATTCGATCCGCGGGCGCCGCTGGCGCTGAGGGGGGGAGAAACGGCGGCCCTGGAGCGGCTCGATCACTACCTCTTCGGAAGGTCGCGGGCTCGAATCCCTGCGGGACCCCTTTTCCTTCCGCCCACTGAAACTTTCGGCGCAGCGACGCCGTGGCGACGTACAAGGAGACCCGAAACGGGATGCTGGGTCCGCCCTTTTTCTTGCAGTCGGCTGCTCTGGGCCGAACGCTCTCTGACTCCCCCCGCCCCCTCCCCTCCCCCTCCCCCCTCCCCTCCTTCCCGCTTCATCTTTCTGCTAGGCCCCGACTACAGCACGAAGTTTAGCCCCTGGCTCGCCTTCGGCTGCGTATCCCCCCGCACCATCCACACCGAGGTACCCCTCCGCCCCTCCTCCGCTGTACCAATCCCCCCCGCTGAACCCCGAGAACCACCAGATCAGGCGCTACGAGTCCGAACGGGTGCGGCTCAAGGGTTTCTCGGTCCTGTATCCCCCTACTGACCCACGACACCTTACCCCCTTCAGGTGGCCAACGATAGCACGTACTGGGTTCTGTTCGAGCTCATTTGGCGCGACTTCTTCAAGGCGCGCGCCGTACCCCCCGCCCCCCGCGGCTTCATTCCCCCTTCCACCACTAACTTACCCCCCCGGCCAACAGTTCGCGGGCATGCGGCACGGGAAGCGGCTCTTCACGAAATCAGGTGCGGGCCCCGAGCACACACCCCCCCCCCCCCCCCCCCCCCCCTCCGCGCCCCCGACCGCGCCCCTCGTTCCGAGCGGCCCCCGAGGCCGACGCCGTTGCCGACGCCGGGGCCGGGCGCAGGGATGCGGCGGGCGAGGAAGGGGCGCCGCTCCCGCGAGGACGACGACGAGGTGCGGAGCTCACGTTTGCGAGAATCATAAGCTTATGAGAATGAGAATCGTATGACAGTACGAAGCTCACGTTTGCGAGAATCTTACAGCGATTCGCTTTAGACACATAAGCTTAGCTAGCGCTTACATTAGCTTACAATAGGTTTAATTTTGATTCTCGGGGCCTGAGTCCCCGTTCGTTCTGCCTTATGAATGCCGCACAGGTCTTCGAGCTGTGGTGCCGCGGGCTGACCGGCGCGCCTCCCATCCTTTGCCCCTTCCCCCACCCCCCTCCCTTTCTGTTTCGTAAGGCTCATCCCGCGAAACAGGGTACCCCCTCGTGGACGCCAACATGCGCGAGCTGAACGCGACGGGATTCATGTGCGGCGCCGTACCCCTCCCCGCAGATCCTCCTTCGCGTACCCCTGCCAACCCCGCCCCCCGCCAGGTCGAACCGGGGTAGGCAGAACGTCGCGAGCTTCCTCGTCAAAGCGCGTCCTGTACTCCCTCCTGTTCGAAAATCTCTCTCCTCCTGAAACCGAGCCCAGGACCTGCACGTCGACTGGCGCCGGGGTGCCGAGTACTTCGAGCGCCAGCTAAGTGCGAACGAAACGCCCCCCCCCTCCCCCCACCCCCCGCCCACACGAGTCGCTCCTGACGCGCTCCACAGTCGACTACGACCCCTGCTCCAACTGGGGCAACTGGCAGGTGCCTAGTCCGATACCCCCCTTCTTCGCCCCCCCCCCCCCCGGTCCGACCCGATACCCCCCGCAGTACGTGGCGGGGGTGGGGAACGACCCGCGCGAGGATCGGTACTTCAACGTCGTAAAGCAGGTACCTTGGAATGAGCTCGGGGTGGTAGAGTATACTTGAGAGTGGGCGGGCGGAGCTCGAGGGCTAGAGGGGCTTTGCCGCCGGCTTGCGCCGCCTTCTTCGCCTCCGTTTTGGTCCTCGCCAGGGACGGCTAGGCTAGACGGAACTGCTAGGCTAGGCCCTGAGGTGGGACGGCTAGGCTAGGTAAGACGGCTAGGCTAGCTATAGACGGGACGGCTAGCTACATGTATAGCCTAGGGAACCCGGCTAGACGGGACGGCTAGGCTACGTGGGACGTCTAGCTCTAGGTTAGATGGGGCGCTCCCTCTCTTTGTTTTTCACCTTCGGCCCTCGCGATCGCCAGGGGGGCGTGTACGACCCGACGGGCGCCTACGTCCGGCACTGGATCCCCGCCCTCGCCAGGGCGCGCCCCCAGCCCGACCCACGGTTGACGTATTGACTTGGGCCGGGATGCTGAGCGCGTGTACCCCGCGCCGCAGGTCCCGAACCACGTCGTGCACCAGCCGTTCCGCATGACCGAGGTGCGCGCCCGCGAGCGAGCGCGGCCTAGATTAAATCAAGCTGCCATCTCGGCGCTGCGTGAGAGCTCGGAGGTATAGATAACCGGAGCTAGAGCTGTGAACGGGGCGCGAAGTTGCATCACGAGCTCACCTGCGCCGCGCCGCGCAGGTGGAGCAGGCGGACTACGGGTGCGCGGTGGTGCCCGCCGCGGAGGCGGCCGCGGGGGGCGGCTACCCCGCGCCCCTCGTACAAGTCCGGCAGGCGCGTCCAATTCGCAACTTTAAGCCTTGAACTTAAGCCTTGAACTTTAACATGGATTTGATTGGAAGGCCGCTCTAGACGAAACAAAGGATAAATTCAAACAAGTTCGACGTTATTTTGAGATATTGGACGCTTACTAAGTAAGGCTCAAATAAAAGTGCAATTGTTGGATTTGATCTGATGCGACTCGCGATCGGCAGCCGTCGGAGTCGTTCGGGAGCAGCCGAAAGCACGCGCGGGAGCGGAAGGGCCAGGGCGGCGGGGAGGGCGGCCGAGGCCGGGGCCGGTAGCGCTGGCGCTGGACGTTTCGGCGGGCCGTCGTCCCGAAGTTTAGGCCTAGATTCTGTGGAGAGGACCTAGGTCTACTCTGCGAAATTTAGATCTGGCCAGCCGGCGCCTTAAGCTTTAGCTTGTCCAGCCTAGTCGATGTTTTGGAAGACGGGATGAGCCTAGAATGAGCCGCTGAGCCGCCGAACCGCACCGCTGAGCCGCCCACGGGGGTACCGTAGTACACGAGCTCGAGCCTCTCGAAGGCCGCCCGGGTACCGGAACGGCTGCCTCCTGCCTCCAACGGCTGAGCCCTGCCCCGCACCCACCCCTCCCCCCACCCCCGCCCCCCTCCCCCGGCCCCCGGGCCCGCCCGCCCCCTCTAATCTCCTCCCGCCCCTCTTCGCTCGCCCCTTCCCCCCCGGGCCTCTCCCACGGCGGGAATTCGAAGTACAATAGCTAGCCTTCTCCCGTCTCCTGCACTGCCGCATACACCGGAGCATTCAATGCTTTGAATTGTATGCTCGAGCTCAATTATCCAAATTAAAGGCCGGCGAATTGTGATGGTCAAATTTAAAGCTATGAGCTGCAGCTCTCGCGCGCGTCGACGTCGCGCGATCCTAGCGCAGCTGGCCCCGGACCTGCGCCAGGATCGCGCCGAGGCAGTTCCGACCCGTCCCATCTCCGCCGTCGGCCCAGAAGCTCTCCTTCGCCGCCGCGCGGTGCACAAACGGCGCGTCGCCGGTCGCCAGCAGCTGCGAATCCGAACGCGGCCCGGGGCGTCATAATTCGCACTCTTCTTCGATGTCGAATATATACTATAATTGCGGCACTGCACGACTGGCACCAGTTGCGCGAGGCGGGCGCTCTGGAAGAACTTGGCGCGAACGGCGGCGGTCATGACGTCGACCAGCCGCCGTTCGCGCCAAGTTCTTCCAGAGCTTCCAGAGCGCGAACTGTAACGTGCCGGGCCAGCGGCCGAGCGCCCGCGCCGCCCCGGCCGTCGGAGCGAGGCGGATCCTCTCCGCGAGATCGAAATTGCGCGAGCGGAACTTACTTCTGCGCCTGCGCCTGCGCGCGAAAAAGTTCAATTAAAGGCGTCGACGTCGACGCCAGTGCTATTCCCTGGCTTGCGATTTGATCCGGAGCAATTACAATGCAGACGGGCGAACCTGGAAGTAGTGCTCCGTCGACTTCCAGAAGTGCCGCGGACCCTCGCTAACTGCCCGAGTCGAGAAATCGAAGTGCGCGAGCTGGAACGGGGCTCCCTGCATGAAAATTATACAAAGGAAAATTATACAAGTATGCGGGCATGCGCAGGCGCCTGTCAACGCTGTACCTCGTAGAAACTCGCGAGCTCGTAATATGGAGAGCGTGCCTGGTGGAACGTGATGCTGTCCACAGGCCAGTGCATGTGCTGCCGGATATCGATCTGGGATCCGGAGGCACGGAAAATTCAAGGGAGGCGAGCTTTTATGATTTAGGAGCCGAGCCAGAGCGAACTGGCCCTGCCGCAGTGCGTACGCTTTTCAAGCTTATGCTTCGGCCGCGGTAGCGCCGATCTAGGCCTCGGGGAAAATCCTGAATGCGCCCATGGCCATGGCCAGGCGCACCGATCGCGAGTTCGCGTCGTCCTCGCTGTGGTATACGTACGAGTCCTCCTCGCGATCGCGACCGGCGTCCTCGCTCTGATGATCACGATCACGATCACGAGTGTTTCGCAAAATTCACAATGACCGCTCAAGACGTCGACGCACCATGGCCACCACGTCTTGAGCGGCCGCGACAATGGCCTCCTCGGCGCGCCTGCGTTTCTCCGTCTCCTCGTCGAGCGCCCGCTCCGCATCCGCGAGTTTCTCGAGGGCCTCACTCGCCTCCTCCTCCGCTTTTGCCAAGCGCTCGATTATGGAGGGCACTTCGCTGGCAAGCTGCTCCGCAATTCCCGCGCGGCTCTCAGCCTCACGGATCGCGTACTCCGCCGCCGCCAGGCGCTCGCGCATCGCAGCGGTCTCCAAATCGCTCTGCGTGGGGTTTTAGGGCTTCGGCACCAATTCGTTATTATTAAAGGCAGATTATGGAGGGCACTTTGTGGGCGCGATCCTCCGCAATTCCCGCGCGGCTCTCAGCCTCACGGATCGCGTCCTCCGCCGCCGCCAGGCGCTCGCGCATCGCAGCGGTCTCCAAATCGCTCTGCGTGGGGGTTAAGGGCTTCGGCCTCAATTTCGCAAGTGAAATTCAGGAGGGCACTTTGCGGGCGAGCTCCTCCGCAATTTCCGCGCGGCTCTCAGCCCCACTGATCGCGTCCGCTGCCACCGCCAGGCGCTCGCGCATCGCAGCCTTCTCCAGATCGCTCTACGTGCACGTGGGGATGCGATCTCGAGCTCGGATTTCGGCGCAATCGCAAGCTGGAATATTTATGGATTCATGACTATGCGCATGCGCACCGTTCGAGCCGCGATCTCGGCCTTATCAGCGCGGCTCCTCTCTTCTTCAATCTGCTTCTCATATACCTGTCGCGCATTCGACTTTTGATCGCGGTACGTCGCGAAAACGTTTAAATTCAGTGGCGCACGGTACGAGCTTCGCGCGCCGTTGCGGCCGCCGCTGAGCCGATCGAAGTGCTCACAGCGGCGAGCAGGATGGAGATCTCTTCGTCCGCGGGCGCTCGATGATCAAGGCTGTCGACGAGCACCATGATAAGGAGAAGACGAAGAAGATTGAAGGAAGCCGATATCTAGAGGCCTGAGCTCGAGGGCGAAATGGAGAAACGCAAACGTATATATGGTAATGACGCACGCGCGCGGGCAAAATGTGTGTAAAGCCTGGAGAGGAAAATTCGAAGGCCTCCCTCAATTTCGCGGGCCACGCCCATGCGCATGCATATGCACGCGTACGCCTCGATCCTCACCAGCGTAATATTTCATTGCAATTGTTTGCTTCTCAGCCGACTCGCGGCGAAAGACCAGTCGTTTATTGAAATCATGGCAACGTGTGCTGCTTCTGGTTGCACGCGCCCGCCTTACGCCGGCCATCCATTCTGCGGCGTGACCTGCGCCATCAAAAGCCTGAACCAGCCAGGTACAGCATAATTCCCGCAAACAGCCTGCGAATCACCGCGGACTGCGAATTGCATGCGGCGCGGCTCATTTTCCTTCTAGTGCCGGCGGGGCTTCAGTGCTTGCTCCAGGACTGCTCCCGGCCGCTCAGCAAGCGGAGCAGCGGGCGCCTGAACGACTTTTGTTCCAAGGCCTGCTGTGCGCGCTGCTCATGACTTCGACGTTTTCTCAAGGCGCCCGGCAGCGCCTTTTTTAAAGTTTTCGACTGATCGGGGCTCTCCCTGGCGTATGCGCCGCGGCGCAGTCGATCGTTCGTTGCAGGCCTTTCCGCAGCACAAGGACGCGGCCTCCGGTGAGGGTTTAAAATTTAGCATCCCTTTGATTACTATCGAATATCGATCGCGATATCGTTCAATCGGATATCTGATCGAAAGAATTTCGAACAGGAACGCTAATCGTGGCTCTCGGTACGCAGCACCCGCTATTCGCGAGCGTCCACGCACAGGTTCGAATTCGCGAGCTCAGCGGCTGCATTGCAAATAATAATATATATATCAATGAGAATTTGGATTCGCGCACGTACAGCTCCAGAAAACCGGCGTCGCCGCGGCGAACGTGCGCGCCGTCATGGCTGTCTTCCCCGGGCCAGCCATCGTCAACCGGCGCGCATGCAGCCCTGCAGGCTCTCGCTCACTCTCGCTCCGATTCGGCTCTCATCCCGCGGCTGCCCGCAGGTACAAGCAGCACCTCGCGCGTGTAGGCGCGACGACGGAAGAGCGCTGCTTCCACGGCTGCCGCACCGTCGCGTGCAAGATCGGCGATGGCGGCAACCTCGCGCCCTGCGCCTCCGCGGCCTGCAACCTCTGCAGGCGATTCTGCATCGCCTCTCCAATCCAGATCTAGTTATATATATATATATATAGATGTGTCCGATGACTTAATTTGCGCCGCAGCATTCTCAAGGTGGGCTTCCTTATCGAGCGCGCGAGGTCTGGGAGGGGCATCTGGTTCGCCCGCGACGCGAGCTACTCGAACAGCGGATACGCGGCTGCGACGCAGTGGGCGTCTGCCGGCGGCGCCGCCGTCAAGTATCTTTTCGTCGTAAAGGCTTGCAAATATTAATGGCCTTGGCCGCCCGCCGCGCTTTAATTTCTGTACTACGGTATAATTAGAAGCCCGCTGTAGGATAAAGGCGAGGGAACTAGGTCCTCGCGGGTTTGGCGGGGGCACTAGGCGTGCTTCCGTTCAAGAAGCGGCGGCTTCCCCCATCCCCATATACATTAATATTACCGCCCGCCTCGCTTTAGAAGCCCCCTCATCATGACGACCGTCGGACGCGATCGATATCGCAGGTCGCCACCGGGGGCGCGACTGTCAACGGGCGCGTCGTCGTCGCGGGCGTTAACGACGCCGCCCTCCCGACCTACCTCGTCGCGTACTCGTGAGCCTGCCGCAGTCACTGAGTGTAGTAAGATAACTGAGCGCAAGCCGCTGAGCGCTCGGCCGCATTGCTGGATATGTTCTATAATGGCAATTGAAAATCGAAAAAAGGCCAAGACTCTGTCTACAGGCTCTTAGCAGTGCTCGGCCGCTTTTTTGGCTCAAGCTTTGGCTCAAGCTTACGAACGTGGCCATGGGCCAGGCGCCAGTGCAGCCCATGCCACCAGCTGAATGGCAATGATGGCAATCCCATGTGCATGTGCAGCCCACTCTAGACACCAATAGGCCTTGCCCCATGCATATGGCCAATATTCTTACACATCGAAGGATTCAATTATTTAATAAAATACAGGATTCCTAATAGCACACATTGAAGGATTCAATTATTTAATAAATTACACGGCTCCGCACGCGCGCGCCCATTCTCGCCTTGCTTCGAGGCCTCCAAGCCTAGGCCTCCTTGCAATTGCAATCGGCAGCGAGGCTCTACGCCTCTTTGAAAAAGACGACGGCGACGGGCAGCACCGCCTCGGCCCGATAGACCGCCCACTGCGCGCGCAAAGCTCAGGCAGGATTGAGGTTTTCGCAGGCCGGATCAGGATATTCGCAGGCTAAATTGGACTTTTTGCAGGAAAGACTGGGCTTTTTGCAGGCAGGATTAGGCTTTTTGCAAGTCGAATTAGGCTTTTTTCGCGGGCCGGATTAGGCTTTTCGCGGGGCAGACTAGGCTTTTTGCAGGCCGGATTAAGCTTTTCGCATGCTGGGTTTGGATTTTCGCAGGCCGGATTAGAGTGTTTCGCAAGCCGGATTAGGCTTTTCGCAGGCGCGATTACGCTTTTTCGCAGGCAAGATTACGCTTGTGGCAGACAGGGTTAGGGTTTTCAAATTCGCGAGGTCTTTAAATTCGCGAGCCTCGGAGGCGCGAGCCGCTGAGCTGGGGTTCGGACTCGGGATCCAGCTCAGCGGACCTCGGGGTAGTTCAGGCGGCTCCCGTTCCCCACTTCGCCTTTGACCTGCGCAGTTGACATTGATCATGAGGGTCTTAGCTGAAATTTACTCCATGAAGCAAAGAGTGGAAGCGGGCTTGCACCGAGTGGAAGCCGGCGGGGATCTCGGCGGGCGTCATGTTGGGCCGGTCCTGGTGGAGGACCCAAGGCCGCCCGACCGCCACGCGGCACCGCACCATGCACCGCACCGTTCCTCTCACGCCCTTCATCGCCAGGGGGTAGTCGAACGCCTTCGAGGAGTGGTTGCACGTGTAGATCGCGCGGCCTGGGCTCGAAGATTTTGCTCATAATCATCTCGATATTAATATTGTATTATATATTGAAGCCGAGCACCCCATCCGTACTGCGGGTGGACGGTGGCTCGTGACAGATCAAAGCCCGTGGTGATGATGGAGCACAAAGCGCAGCCCGCCGCCGCATCGCATCTGCCGGCGAGATGATTATAAGATGGTATATACGTAGTCTGCCCCCGTGCCGCTCTCCCGCTTCGTGCGGACAATGCGAAAATGAAAATAAATCAAAGTTCGATTCGGGCTCACTGCAGCAATGCTCCCACGGAGCACTTCGTCGGGGCACCGTGCCAGAGAAGCTTCTGCACGCGCGTTAACATACGGAGAGTCAGAATATATATTCTTAAGCTTGATATTGTACGATCGCGAGGGGTCATAAGCGACCTGCGTCGCGTCACCGATGCCCGTCTGGTACGCTTTGTACGATTTCTTTGCTTGACCGTTGCGAATCGAGAAGCACGCGACGATCTGCACCGCCGAGAACGCTCCTTTGACCCAGTCGGACTGCATCTGCTGCAGGAGCTGTTGCGTCGTGGGCGAATCGCTCGCGAACGAGACTTGAATTGCGAGCGAAGGCGTCGCAATCGGTTGGGCTGATGAAGCGAGTCACGCGAGAAGATTTATTTCAAACCTCAACGAAACCAAGCTTTTAATTAATAAACTAGTCGAGCGCCGAGAAATTACCTGCCAAGGCGCACGTCTTCGAGCAAAAATCGTGCGGCTTGCCGGACGAGGAGACGAAACGGACGCGCTCGCAGCCCGCACGCGAGCACTTCGAGCCCTCGGGCACCACATCTGCGAGGGGTTATAACTATCGAGGTCGTAATCGTGAGAGCGCGTGACTAAGAGCTCGCGATCAATCGAGAGAGCACGCGACGGGAGCCCGTGCACCGAGCGCGACCGCAGCGCGATTTGCGCACGACTTGCCGCAGTACTGGTGCCCCACGAACGACGGCTTCACGCATCCAGGCGCCGCGCATGTGCCCGTCATGTCTGCAGGCACACGTTACTATTTATTTCGGTTCCCGTTTAGTCGATGCATATGTCGACGTTTTCGATCGAGAATCATCCTACAGCCAGGCCTGTTTCATGTTTTCCCCTCACATAAGTGTGCCGCAGTGCACTTCTGAGCTCGGTGCCGCGGCCTGCCTCCTCTATTTATATGTCTACAGCTCTAGATATATATGTATATATAGAGCTATGCATATTGACCGTCGGACGTCCAAGTACTTTTGCTGGAACTGCATGCGCAGTTGTGCCCCCTCGCCTGGCCTATCTCTCCTCTCTGTTCTTCGCGATCGTTCGCTGTTCGGATTTATTTCGGTTCCCGTTTAGTCGATGCATATACATGTCGACGTCCGACGTCGACGTCCGAACTTGTTTCATTTTCCCCCCTTCCTGGCACGGTCTGCTGGCACGCACTACTCTGTTATTTCGGTTCAGGATCATCCTGTTTCATGTTTTCCTCTCGCGTACGCGTGCCTCCCTGAATATATATCGATATCTATGGCCTATAGATCGCTGGGCGCCGGCCCTCTCTAAATGTCTAAATGGACATATGCATGCATCTATATAACGTCTGTATAACGTCCAAACTATTTTGCTGTATATAAACTATATTAATTCTATTTTGTTTTGGTGAATTACCGGCCACAGTCTCTAGACACCAGCACTATATTAATTCTAACTTGCTCCCTGTTATATCTATATATCTCTGTTCGTTCGTCTAACTCTCCATATCTTCGCGCTGTTCGGATTCCGCGCGCGCCCCAGACCGTCGGACGCGCGCTCAGCATGGCTGCGCATGCAGCGGCTCGAGCTCCGGATCCCGAAGTCGCGGTCAGCTCTTCCGGCACCGTGGCACCGCGCGCCCTCTGCTGGACGGCGCGCGCGCTCTCTCCCCAAATTAAATGGTCCGCGCGCAAACCGCAGGTTCACGTGAACGTGGCTGCCGCCACGAAATGGGGGCAGCGCATTTTCATCCACGGGCGATGCTCTGAGGCGCCCGGTAAGGATTATTTCAAGGAGATGAAGATCCAGGGAGGAGAGCACTATCCGTGAGATCTTTTGAATCAAAATTACAGCGCTCTTTTTTCTAGTGTTGATTTGTTCGGGCAGGGCGAAGAATGTCTGGTCGGTGAGCTTGAGGCTCACACCCGAGAGCCTCGGGATTGGTACTTCTAATTATCGTCACGCGCGATTCTCGTTTCGTGTGCGTAATCGCGCGCTCCTAGCAAGTGAGCGCTCCGAGGCTCCGCGGCCCGCAACTGCATCCGCAGTTCGTCACATGCTTCGACGTCGCTCGAAGCCCACAGATCGTCCACGCGGAGCCCATCGAGGCTTTCGAATCACGCCAGCTGCCCCATGGCCACTCCCTTGGAAGCCTCGCGGGCTGTACCGTTCGCGTGGAGAGCATCTATATGCCGACAGGTTTGCGGCTTTAACTTTTGATTCAATTTGTGGCAAGGGAATGTGGCAATCGTAAAATCAATGCCGCAGTCGCAGAAGTGCACTCGAACAATCCGAATTTCAAGGATCTTTTCTCCCTGGACGTCGTGTGCCTAGGCCTTTATCACTTTTCATCTGCGGTTAACCTTCGAATCCATGATCGAATCCTTCGAAACGCGACAGCCCTGCACGGTGTCCGTGCCGCAATTCTTGGCGGTGGGCCGCGAAGTGTTCGTGCACACCGGAGACTTCGATTACGCACCTCTGGACGCTTGCGCATCGGACCGTGATCAGTGCGTCTCGAGCTAGATCAGAATTCAGAATTTTTCAGCCATTCGCATACCGATGCGCAGAGCTCAAATGTGGAGAGGCACGGTGCGAATCAACTTGGGCAATTCCAGCTCCACCCGCGACATCACGGTGAATTAAATTTTGAATATTTATTGATCATGATTCGCAATTGCTTCGCTTGCGCATAAGCATCCTCTCTGCCAGCTTTGCGCTCGGAGTCGCTCCCGACCTTTGCTTGCAGATTGCGTTGAGGGGAGCGAACGACACTCTTGTGAATATATATGTGCGCGGATATTGATGTTTGAGCGTCGGCCGAATATATAGTGATCCACTCTTTGCTCCCTAGGCGGACCGAAAGCTGCGCCTTGCGCACGCTCCCTCGGAATTCGGACATGTTGCAATCTGCGCATCTCTTTTTCAAGGTCGCACATGGTTTTATAATTTTGTTTGCCAATTACGAAGCTGAGACTTTCCTGGCCTGGAATATTAATGGGCAGACGCTGTCCCGGAACTCCGAATGCAGTGCGTGATTCGTACACTCGAAAGCCGAGCGAGGGCAGCAACGGAGAGGGCTCTTCAGTCGGCGTTGGCAGGCGCTCACGTTACCTGCACATGGAGCGGCTGGGAAAAGGGCAAACCCTATCAATTTCCTGGCGACCGCGAGTCGACCTCTTTCACTTCAGTCTCCGTGCGCCTCTCTAAGATGTCTGATTTTCAAAGACTGATGTCATCGTTTCATTTTCCGTGCAGGATGTGACCTTTGCTTTGCCATCGTCCACTCCGGTACGAGAGGAGCGCTTTGTCGAATTTCAGATCAACTGCCCCCGTGCTTTGGCGGGAGATCGCGTAATGTTGACCGGGTCTTGGTTGCCTAATCCTGGCATACCGCTCACACCTTCGCAGTGGTCTAGTTTTCTTGTTTCTGGCTCGCGTATATAATGGAGTTTTCGCTGAATTTTCGATGCAGGGCCCCAAACGTTTTCTCAACGAAGATACCAGTGCCAGCCGACGACAAGATGGCTCCCCCTCTGGAATACAAGGTGCTAATTGTCTATGATTTAATCTATAATTATAACAACATTGCGCATACGTAGTACCATTTCATCGCGAGAAGTGGATTCAACCGCACAAGCATGCTAACGGGATCGGAGAAGATTTTGCGCATCCTACCTTACGGTGTGATGGCCGTCAATGACGGTGTACTCGACGCCCGTGCGCGAATAATATGCTGATATGCCCTGTAGCATCTGCTAATATGCCATCTGCTAATATGCCCTGTAGCGGAACGGGCAGCCTCCTCACTCGATCCGGCGCTGCTTGCAATTGAGAATTCGAAGGGCAGTTGCACCGTTCACTTTGACGTCACAATGCCATATTTCACTCACGTTCAGCCGAGAGACATTGTCTGTATCGAAAGCAATCTCTTCGACAGTAAGCTGTACGGTTATTTAGAGATGCGGCGTTCTGAATCTTCGAGAGATCCAGACCGGCCAGCTGCAGGCTTAAGGTGACGTCGACGTGCACTTTCTAAAAACCAATGAATATTAATATATACGTGCCAATAGCATCTTGCAATTAATATTGACTCGGATCCGGACTGGGCCGCTGCATGCGCAGCACCTACACGATTTCATTGCCTGTTCATGCCGGCGCAGCTGCTGTCATCAAGTACCAGGTGCTGACTTATGCTTATGCACCGTGCAAAGTACGCAATCCAATGATTCAATCAATACATTAATCTCCGTGCGCAGTACGTAATTCTCAGGCGAGGCACATTGGTCTCTCAACTTCTGTGTGAGCGTGATGCAATTCGCTGCCGAGAAATTGTTGTCCCTCCAAGCGACCAATCGGTCGTCGTTCGCGACGTATATGGTCAATGTCCGACATCGCCACCTCTGAGTAAGCAATGGCCAAACTAATTATAACCGTCGCGATTAAACGCTGAGCTCTAGATCTTCGGCGCAGAGAGTGAGCGGAGCGAAGCTAGCGCTGCTCCCACGCACACGGCTACCTCCCAGATCAGCCGCAAGCAGGACGCGCCGTCTGCTGCTAGCGCTGGATCGAGGGGCTCAAATTCGATCGCGAAGGACTCGCGATCGGATTTGGGCGAGGCGGGGCCCGTGCATTTCTACAACCGGGGGGAGCCCTACTACGAGTTCACGAACTTCTACGAGGAGGCGCCTTTCTCCCTCGACGACAAGCGCTGGCGCACCTCCGAGCACTACTTCCAGGTTCGATCGGCTCTAAATCTTGTGGCGGACGTTAGCATGCAGATATAGCGCCACATAGCGGACGATAGTTGTTCGCTTGCATTGGTTGATTGCATCTGATGCCCGCGGCCGGTGGCGTGGCCATGGCCATGGCAGGCCCAGAAGTTCGTGAAGAAGAACCCGCGGCTCGCCGCCGCGATCCGCGACTGCTGGACTCCCCGCGAGGCTCTGGAGAAGGCGCGGCAGCCGTGGACCCAGGAGCACATGGACAAGGACTGGGATGGCCGCCGGGACGCCGTCATGCTCGCTGCTCTCCGCGCCAAGTTCCAGCAGAACGAGAGGATCCGAAAGAAGGTTTATATTTACTGAGCGGCATCGATTATATTTCGGCTCCTGCAGCTGATCATGAGCGTGACGCGCGCGCAGCTGCTGGGCACGGGCGACCGCGTGCTCGTGGAGCGCACGGCGCTGGACTCGTACTGGGGCGACGGGCCCACGGGCCTCGGCCAGAACCGCCTCGGCGTCCTCTTGATGCAGGTGCCATCGATTTTGAACTACGTATACATTCCCGAATTCCAGTCCTTTATTTGCTCGCTGAAATTCGAACAGGTTCGGGACGAGCTAAAGAAGACGTCCACTCCTTCCGGCAGCAAATAGCTGATCATGAAGAGGCTGAAGAATTTCGAACACGTAGATTTTAAATACAGCGAATGCGCCTTGAATACACAAGATCTAGACTAAATTTAGAAGTGTCTTGATTTCTGAATTTCTATTTGAAACGTATTACAAATTGATTGAATTTCTGAAACGTACAGATCTAGAGGGCTTACTTCAATTGAATTTGTGAAAAGCTTGTTCTCTCATCTCCGAGGCTCGCCATCAGACAGAGAGCTCACACATGCACTAGAACCAACCAAGCTATATATACAGCCTGGTAGCTACGCCGCCTACAGCGACGGCTACGGCTAAGCCGTGTGTGACGGGGCGTGCCCGAGCTGGCGGAGGCGGGCCTCGAGCCGCTCCTTTTCCGCTCATCAATAAATATATATTGCCGCAGTGCAAGCAGAAGACAAGAAGCTTTAGTACAAGTAGCACAGAAGTAAGCGACGCCCACATTATAATTATATCTAATACGAGTCTGGGACCAAGCTGCGTATACGCCACCCGCAGCGCGAGTCGCGGCTACGGCTGCGGCAGTCACGCGTACGGCTAGTCACGACAAGATATAAGCAGAAGATCTGGAAGAAAGTATATACGGATCTGGCAGCTACGGCTACGGGGCGTGCCCGAGCTGGCGGAGGCGGGCCTCGAGCCGCTCCTTCTCTGCCAGGACCTCGAAGTAGCCCCGCTTCACGTTCTCGTACTTCTCCAGCGGCACCTGCGCGTGCGACGTCACGGCGTCGGCGTCGGTGTCGATTCGAATCAAGCTTATGAAAGAAGGCTCGGCGTAGGGCCAGGAGGCGTGTTTATGATGGAAGATGGAAGATGTTTATGCGTATTATAATTACATATATATTAGGATGTCGGTATCGATTCGAATCAATTGCAAGGCTCGCATGAGGCCACGTGCACGCCCCCGCGCGCATTCTTCTGCGCCTCGAGAAAAGGGGCCCGGGTGCCACCGCTTCTAGAACGGAAGCTCGCCTAGCTAGCGCCTCCGCCACACCCGCTAGGGACCTAGCTCCCTCGCCTCTATCCTGCCGCTCGCATGAGGAGGCCAAGCCCCCGCCCCCGCGCGTTTATACGACGGCATAAACAGCTCACCGTGTTCTGCGCTGGCCCTTGCTGGCCTTGGCCGTGGCCGGCGCCCTGGCGGGACGCCGACGCCGCCCGCAGCTGCGCGCGAACGTGCGGCGTGGGCGAGGGCGAAGGTCAGGCTACAGATAGCTAGGCGCCGGCGGCGCGCCGGCGCATCACGAAGGCCTCATCGATCGCACCTGCGAATTCGCACCTGCACGTCCAGCGCCTCTGCGCGCTGGCGCGCGGCCGCCGCTTCCTGGCACGCGGCCGCTGCTTCCTGGCGCGCGCCCACCGCTTCCTGGCGCGCGGACCCCGCCTCCCGGTGCGCCTGTGCATGCCCGCGGCCAGGCCGCGGCCATCGGAGTCAGACGGGCGTACAGCTGCGTAAAATCATTGCAATCGTATTTTACGGCGGTGCACCCGGGCGGCGGCGGCGCGGGCCTCCTTCAGCTCCGCAGCCAGCCTGGTCATCGCGGCCGCGGCCTCCTCCCGCCGCCCCGCCTCGGCCGCCTCGAGCTGAAGCGGCCAGCGCGCACCGTCAAATTAAATTGACGGGTGCGAGAATTCGAAGCGGAGCGCTCACGCGGGCGGCGGCAGCGCGGGCCTCCTTCAGCTCCGCAGCCAGCCTGGTGATCGCGGCCGCGGCCTCCTCCCGCCGCCCCGCCTCAGCCGCCTCAAGCTGAAGCGGCCAGCGCGCACCGTCAAATTAAATTGACGGGTGCGAGAATTCGAAGCGGAGCGCTCACGCGGGCGGCGGCGGCGCGGGCCTCCTTCAGCTCCGCAGTCAGCCTGGCCATCGCGGCCCCGGCCTCCTCCCGCCGCCCCACCTCTGCCGCCTCCAGCTGCGGCGGAGTCGACAGCGTCACACGGAGCTGAAGCAGAGAGACGGGCGCGAGAAGCTTCAGCGGAGCGCTCACGCGGGCGGCGGCGGCGCGTGCCTCCTCCAGCTCCTCGGCCAGCTGCGCCATCAGCGCCCTCGCCTCCTCCCGCTCCGCTTCCGCCGCCTCGGCCTGCAGGCGCCACGGCCGGCGACTCAGAACGCGATGTAAATGTGCCGCGCAGCAACGGCCGCGGCCGCGGCCGCGGCCCGGCGCCCGGCGCCGGCGCGCGCGCGCACCGCCATTCGCAGCGTTTCGACGAAGCGAGAATAGCCCCCAGCCGATCGCGAGCTGCACTGCGATCAGTGCCGCCCGCGGCTATATCTATATATATCTAAAAGAAAATGCGGTCTGAACCGCGCGCGCGTGCACGCACATTGAACTCGAAGACGCGCTGTCGGCGCCGAGGTCTCGGTCCGGCCTGCCGAGGAGCGCCCTGGCCTTGCCGAGGACCGCCGCGTACCCGTCCCTCTCGCGGTGCGCCTCCCGCTGTACCCGTACGAGCCGGGGGGGGCTCGCGGGGCAGCCCGACCCGAGCACGAGCCCGCGGCCGCTCGAATCCCCCCCGAAGCTTAAGCGCCCGCTGCAGCCGCGGGCCCCCTGCGCGACGTCGACCATGCATCGTCAGAACATATGATGATCGGAGTGGAGGCAAGCGGGTCTAGTTGCGTATACGTAGCGCGTGCTTGCTAGGTCTAATACAAATGCACAACCAGTCCCCCATATATACTTAAAATTAGATGACCGTGAATAAGATTCTAATCTTTCTCACCATCATGTGCATAGTTTGCGGCGGTGGCATAAGGCCGTCTCCGTCCGCGGCCGCCGACCTGTGCGCGCGCGCGTTCCGAGTTCAAAGCTCAATTATATTATATAAACTAATATCATGGTAACTTCGAAAACACGCACGATGTCAACGGCGCCGGCGCCGCTGAAGCGAGGGCCGCAGCGACATTCAAAGGCTCCTGCAGGCCCGGAGCCGGGTCGTGGCCTCCCGATTGGAAACCTGTACCCAGAGGGCTCACGGCGCGATTCGGATCCAGTTGCCCCGCCCCCGCCTCCGGATCCGGATCCGGACACGAGCTTGACATGTCGACGTCGAGCGGGGCTGCAGCCGGCGCTGACTTGAGCGGCTCGCCCGAGCCCGAGCTGCTCTGTTCATGCTGCGGGGAGGCCGCGCGGGCCAGCGGGGTGCCGAGCGGGGATCCGGAGCCCGGATCCGGAGCAGGCCCGCCGATGTCGACGTCAGAATCGGCCTCGGGATCGGGGCGCGCAGCTGCGAGCGGGCTCGTTCGTTCTAGATCTGTTAGCGCTGTCGCTGGCCTGTCGCCGGCCGCGGGGGATCCAGGGACTGCCGAGGGTCCAGATGGCGATATCGACGGCAGCTTCTTCGGTTGGCTGTCGCTTTCGCTGCGGCGCGGACTGCGGCTGCAGCCAACATCGCGATCGGGGCCAGGGGTCGGCCGGGGGCTGGGGCTGTGGATACGACTCCGGCTGGGGCTGGGGCTGGGGCTGGGGCTGGGGCTGTGGATTCGACTGCGGCTTTGGCTGTGGCTTCGGCTGCGGCTTCGGCTTCGGCTGCGGCTATGAGTACGTCGCCGGCTCTCCCCTTGGCTCCCTTCGCTGCTTCGGGATCGGCCGCGACTGCGACTGCTGCTGCGGCTGCCGCTTGAGCTTGAGCTTCGACTGCGCGCGCGATCGCGAGATCGATTGCGCCGCGACCGCTTACGGCTGCGGCTGCGGCTGCGGCTGCGGCTGCGGCTGCGGCGGCGGCGCCGACTGCCGCTGCGGCTGCGGCTGCGGCTGCGGCTGCGGCTGCGGCTCCGGCCCCGCTTGACCGACTCTCGGGACAGGTACCTGCGAATTCGAAGAAGACAGAAGAGTGTCAGAAAGCTAAGAACCAGGACAGGCGCCTAGGTCTAGGCCTAGGCCCAGGCCTCCGGCAAGATCTAGATCTAGGGCCGCCAACTCCCCCTAGAAGACATAAGAAGATCAAGATCAAGAAGACATAAGAGTATATATCAGAAAGTTAAGAGGGCCTCCGGCAAGATCCGCCTAGCTCTAGGCCTAGGCCTAGGCCTAGACCCAGGCCTCCGGCAAGATCCGCCTAGCCCTAGGCCTAGGCCCACGCCTCCGGCAAGATCCGCCTAGCCCTAGGCCTAGGCCCAGGCCTCCGGCAAGATCCGCCTAGCCCTAGGCCTAGGCCTAGGCCTCCGGCAAGATCCGCCTAGCCCTAGGCCTAGGCCTAGGCCTCCGGCAAGATCTAAATCTAGATCCAGGGCCACGCACTCCCTCTCAACCTCCTCCAGGCCCGCCGAGTCCTCCTCGGTGAAGGTCCCCCGCTGCGCAGGCGGCCGCGGGCGGAACAGGCCGCGTCGGTGTCAATAATACATGCATACCGCAGCGGCCCGTCGTGCCGGACGAGGGGGGGAGGAAGAGGGGGAGGGAGGGGGAGGGGGTGAAGAGGGGATCGAGGGGAAGGGGAAGGGGGGGTACGAATCAAAGCACCTCCTTGGAGAACTCCGCGACGCCCGTGCAGCTCCCCCAGGACGACTCGACCTCGATCTGGCCGCGGGATCCCTGCGGCGCGCGCGGCGGCCGGCCGGTGGTTTAAGTGGGGTTTCAAAACTTTAATTTGAGCAGAATCGGCCGCCGGCCGCCGGCAGCGGGCCCGGCGCGGGCGCACCCTGACGAGCCGAGCGGCGTCCTGCCTTCGGCGGAACCGGACGAAGGCGGCCGAGAACTCGCCGGGGCGGCTCTGCATCCGTATCAGCCGCACCGCCTCCAGGGGGCCGTACCTGGGCGGCCGGGCGGACTGCAATCAGATATTAAAGGTTGAGCGCGATCGCGAAATGGACAGTGGGGGAAGGGGGGAGGGGCGGGGGCGGGGGGGGTAGGGGCAGGGCGGGGAGGAGGGGGGGAGGGGGCGGAGGCCACAGAGCAGACCGCCTGCAGACGTTCGGGGGGAAATGGAAAGAGGGGAGGAGAGGCGGCGGGGTGGGGGGTGGGGGGGGGGGGGGCGGGGGGGGGGGGGGCGGGGCTTTGCGAAGTTCTGGATCGAAGTTCTTACCTCGGAGGGAAATGGAAAGAGGGAGGAAAGGCGGCGGGGTGGGGAATGTGGGGGAGGGGGAGGGAGTGGGGTAGGGGAGGGAGCGGGGTAGGGAGAGGGGGAACGGGGTAGGGTAGGGGGTGGGGGGCGGAATTGGGGGGGGGGGGGGGGGCGGACTGCAGGCGATCGCGAGAAAAATGGACAGAGGGGGAAGGGGAGGGGGGGAGACGGGGAGAGGGGGAGGGGGAGGGGGGGTAGCGGACCGCCTGCAGGCGAGGGCGAGATCGCGGCGGGACGGCGCCGGCTTTCGGCGCCCATTGACTGTGAACCTCCCCACCCAGACCGTTCCTTTGCCGAAGCGTGGATTAGCATTCGAGGGCCTTCGGGAGACGTCCGCTGCAGCTGCAGCTGCAGCTGCAGTTGGCCTCGAGCTCGGCGCTGGCTGAGCCTCGCGCGCGCCGCGGTCGATGCCACCCGACGTAGTCGGAGTGCACGCGCCTACAGCCGGCGGAGCAGCAGGTCCTGTGCTCTGCGCGCAGGTGCATGCACATGTGACGTGGCGTCTCTACGTCAACGATCGCAAGCGCGCGCGCGCAAGCGAGGCGTGGCGAACCTTGCCTAGCGACTGATCATGATCATGAGCATCAGTGGAACCGCCTTCCGTGCCGGCCAGCTCCAGTCTGACAAGGAGCTCGATTTCTCGGCCCTGGCAATAGATCAGTGCGGCCCCGGAAGGCGAATACTGGTACTAGTCGGCCGCGACCGGGCGCCGAGTAGTCTCTCACGTACGTTCAGCTTTATGCGTTGAATCTGACGCCTGCACACGCGGGCGGGGAGCATGCTTAGAGGCTACGTCGCGCCGCAAGCACGCCGTGACGGGCCGCGGTTGCGGCCGAGCTCACCTGGCTCCCGCTGCGGCATCGGCATCGGTAAACCACAGCTTGATGCGCCTGGATTCACTGCGCATGCGCGCGCGCATGCGTGAGACCGCGTAAGTGGCGCGCGTGATGCGCGTCGTTGCGCGATGGCATACCTGTCAAGCTCTTCGTTCGCTGGATTGAATCGACTCTTCAGTTCGTCTCTCAGACTCGTTACGTCGAGCTGTGGTGAGGGAAAGGAGTGAGCGACGGTCCAGCTGCGGATCCGGAGGGAAGCGAGTGCTCGCGCGCGGAGCGCTGGCCGCGCTGCGCCGTGAACAGCACGTGCGCACCTTGGCCGATGGAGACCATTCGACCGCGACCACCGAGCTCGAGCTCAAACGCTGATCATGCATGAGACATTCGCGCCGCGGGCCTCTAGATGCGAGTACCCCTCGATACTAAGAGTATGATGCGATCAATCCGGACTGTACCGGACATACTTCGAGCTTCGGGACTCGCAAGGCTGCATGCGCAATGAAAGATCGGGCCGGGGCGCCGCCGGCGCCATCCTATGCGCCGCCGCCGTGTACCCCATGTACCCGTGCTCCCCCTGCCCTCTCTACCCCTCCAGCTGCCACAGCCCCATATCCGGTACCCCACCCGAGCCCCGCAACCCCGCCTGAGTACCCTCTCGATGTCGATCCAGGCGCGAGGTGCTCGCAATTCGGATACCCCCAACACGTCCGGACGGCGGCGCGGCCGGAGCCGCGGGCCGCGGGCCCGGCGCCGGGCCGCTACCAGTCGTTGCCGAAGGTGGTGCGCTCGTCGGCGTGGTAGCCCGGCCCGCCCGCCGTGATCGACTTCATCTTCTGCTGCTCCAGCTGCGCCCCGGCCCCGCCCCGTCGGCCCGGGCTCCAAGAAGCAAAGCACAGCTCGCCCCGCACTGACCTTGGGGCACATCGTGATGCGGTGGCCCAGACCGCCGCAGAAGGCGCAGCCCTTCACGCCTGCGCAGCGAGCCGAGGCCCTCACAACCGGACCGAACCGAACCGAATCTCAATCAAAGCGCACCGCCGACGTCGCGGAAAGCGTCGCTGGGGTCCTCCATCGCCGCGAGGACCGGCGGAACGCGCTGCGCGGCGGGGCGCGCAGGGGCAGCCCCGTAAGCGGCGCGGCGCGGAGGGTCTGGGGCCGGCCCAGGTGTGGCGGAGCGGGGCGGGGCGGACTAGATAGCTACTACTCTCTGTGGCATATCTATGGCCTAGGCGCACTTCGTCTCTATGGCCTGCGACGAAGAGGCGCCTGGCGCCTGGCGCCTAGCTACCATAGTGATCCGGCCCCGTATCCGGCCGCACCGGAATGAAACAAGAAACGGAATGATAGCAATAAATCTGGCTTCATACTATCCGGCCGCACCTGCTTGGCCTCGACGAGGAGGTGCTTCAGGTCGAGCAGCGTCGTCTCGGGCACCGTCTGAGAAGGGGGGAAGGGGGGGGCAGGTTAGAGGGGGGGTAGAGGTTTTTTTTTGGGGGGGGGGTAGGCTTGCCTTGTTGATGAAAGTGGTGGCGACGCCGGTCTTGCCGCAGCGCCCCGTGCGCCCGATCCGGTGCACGTAGTTCTCGATCTCCTTCGGCATGTCTGCGGGGGGGAGCGGAGGCGTCGGGAGGAGGCGGGGAGAGAGGAGAGGGGCGGGACAGAGGAAGGGGAGGAAGAAAGCCGGGGGGAGGCCGCTAGATCCTAGCCTAGCTAGCCTGGCCTGGCATGGCCGAAACAACACGAGCCGGGCTGGCCGGCCGGCTGGCCGGCCGGCGGGGGCGCGCGCACCGAAGTTGATGACGTGCTGGATGTCGGGGAAGTCCAGCCCCTGCCCCGCACGTCAGCCGGGCCGGGCCGGGCGGGAGGGGGGGGGGGGGGGGGGCGGGGGGGGGGGAGTGGCAGGGGGCGGGGGAGGGGCGGAGGGTACCTTGGAGGCGACGTCGGTGGCGACGAGGACGTCCTTCTTCGACGCCTTGAACATCTGCGGGGGAGGGGGGAGGGGGGGAGGAGGAGGGGGAGGGGCGTCAGCCGTCTGGGGGCCGGGGCGGAGTGGCGCGGGGCGGGGCGGGGCGGGTCGGACCTGGATGGCGTAGTCGCGCTCCTCCTGGTCTGCGGGGGCGCAAGCGGGCGGGCGTCAGGCAGGCACGCGGGCGGGGCGCGCTGCTGCTGCTGCTGCACGCGGGCGGGCGGGCGTGCGGGCGGGCGCACCCTTGCCGCCGTGGATGGCCACCGCCTCGACGCCCTGCGACCCCGGGAGCATCAGTAAGAGGAGACGGGGCGTCGCGCAGCGACGTCAGTAAGAGAAGCGGGGCGGGGCGGGGCGGGGCGGGGCGGGGCGGGGTGGACGGGGTGGCGTGCTACTCTCTCTCTCCCTCTCTCTGTCTCCTCCCATCTCTTCTCCCCTATCTCTCCTCTCCTATCGCTCGCCTTTAGGAGGAGGTACTCGTGGATGTCGTCGACGTCCTCCTTCTTCTCCGCGAAGATGAGCACGGGCGGCGGCGACTTCTGCAGGCACTCCAGCAGGTACACGATCTTCGCCTGCGGGGGGAGGCGGAGCAAGGTCGGAATCGAGTCGAGGCGGGGGCGCTGGGAGCCCTAGAAGGCGCATCGCCCCCCGTTCCCTCCCCCCCTCCCCCCCGCCCATCTCCCATCTGCCTGCTCCGGCCCGCCGCTAGCTACCCCCTCCCGCCTGCCCGTCTGCCCGCCGCACCTCCTGCTTGACGTACTCGACCTCCTGGATGACGTCCAGGTTGGCGGCGCCGGCGCGCCCCACGTTCACCACCACCGGCTTCACCAGCGCGCTCTGCGGGGGGGCGAGGGGTGAGGGGGGAGGCTAGGGCAGGGCGGGGCTTTGCGAAGTTCTGGATCGAAGTTCTTACCTTTGCGAAGTTCTGGATCTTCTTGGGCATCGTGGCCGAGAAGAGCAGCGTCTGCCGCTGCCGCTGCGCGCACGGGGCTCAGCTGGGCCCGAGGAGGGCTCGGCGCGAGCTCGGATGGGGCTCAGATGGAGCTAGAGGCTAGCAAGAGGCTAGCCCTAAGGGCTTGGCCCAGGGGAGGGCCGATCGCCGGGTGGCTCAGCTGGACGTCGGCCCCAGCTAGCCTCTAGCGGCCCCAGGCCCGGCCCTTGGCCCTGCCTGGCAGGCTAAGAGCGGCGGGGGCGGGGCGGGGCGGGCCTTGAAGTGGTCGAAGACGTTGCGGATATCCTCCTCGAAGCCCATGTCGATCAGCCGGTCCGCCTCGTCCAGGCACAGGTACCTGGGGGGGGGGGGGGGGGGGGGGGGGCGTAAGCGAGGGGGGAAGGGAGGGGGGGCATGGCAGAGACTAAGACTAAGAGGGGGAACGAGGGAGCCCGTTCTTTTCCTGAGCTCCGAGGGCTGGACCCCCGCCCCTCCCGCCCCCGTCCTAAGCCCCGCGCGCTTGGAGAGGTCGAGGGTGATTCTAACTCTCTAGCGAGCGAGGAGGCGGGGGAGTCTCTTAGGGAGCTTCTGGGGGGAGCGCCAGCGCCCGGCAGAGACGCGGCGGAGGGGCGGGGCGGGGGCGAGGCGGCTCGTTCTCTTGGGCCCGCGCACTTGCAGAGGTCCAGGGTGATCTTCTTCTTGTTGAGCATGTCGATGAGGCGCCCCGGCGTCGCCACGATCATGTGCACGCCCCTGGGGAGAGAGAGAGGCGGTCAGGAGCGGTGGAGGAGAAGGGGAGAGGTGGTTCCTTGTTTCGGAGGAAGGGGGGGCGGGGTACCGCGCACCGCCTGACCTGGTCCATCTGCTCCTTGAGGGGCAGGCCCCCGATGCACAGGCTCGTGCGGAGCTAAAGAAAGGGAGTGAGGCTTCCATCCAAGCGGAGGAAGGGGTACAGGGGTACGACATCCTCGGGCGGACCAGGGGGAAGCCGGCGGCGGCGAGGGCCTCGCTGAAGCGCACGGCCACGTCGTACGTTTGCCGCGCCAGCTCGCGCTGCGGGGCGGGGGGCGGGGGGTTCAGTTCAGTTCCAGGCAGGCTTCTTAGCTGGCTTCAGTTCCGCGCCCGGTCCCAGGCAGGCTTCTTAGCTAGTTCAAGGCTTCTTGGGATAGGGGTTCTCGCGGTTCTTAGCTGAGGGGCGCGGGGGTCGGCGGGGTCGGCGGGGCGCGCCCGGTCCCAGGCAGGCTTCTCGGCTCTAGATCAGGCTTGGCTAGGGGCGGAGGGGCGGAGGGGTCTGCGGGGGCGGGGTGCGGGCGGGTGCGCCCAGTCCCAGGCAGGCTTCTTAGCTAGTTGAAGGCCCCGGACCGCATGCGAACGAAGCGGAGCGTATCCTGTTCTATCCGGACGCTATCTGAGAACCACCCTGGGACGCACGGAGGGCACGATGACGAGCCCGAACGGGCCCTCCCCCTGCGCGCCGCGTCAAGTTAGCCAGGGGAAGGGCGGGGGGCGGGGGTGAGGGGGAGGGGTACGTGCCTGGGAGATGGCCATCTTCTTCTCCTCCTCGAGCGCGAGCATGACCTGGGGGGGGGGGAGTACATAAGTCGGGGTGACCCCGCGGGGGGCGCAGGGCGGGGCGGGGCGGGGCGCGGATCCGCGCTCTGCCGCCGGGCGGATCCGGCTATCCCCGTACCCCCTATCAGCAAAAACGCACCATGGGTAGCACGAAGACCAGCGTCTTGCCCGACCCGGTGAACGCGATGCCGATCATATCCCGCCCCGTGAGCCTGTGGAGGGGAAGGCAGGGGGGAAGGAGTTGGAGGGGGGTACAGCGGGCGATGGAGGAGGGTACGCGTACACGACGGGGAGGCCCTGGATCTGGATGGGGGTAGGCCGCAGGATGCCCTTCTGCCGAAGCGCCTCGATGACGGCCGAGGGGAACTTCATGTCCTGCGGGTACGAGATTCGAGCTTGTCCGGGGGCTACGTGATTGTGGAAGAAGCGCGGACCTTGAAGCGCTTGATGGGGGGAGGGATGTCCTCTCCCTCGACCAGGATGTGCCATTTCTTCCGGATCTGGGGGGGAGGAAGCGTGAGGGGGGTACGACGAGCGGGCGCGCAAGGGGCACCGCACCTCCTCCTGCTCCTCTTTCGGCATGTTACGGATCGCCTCCGGGGGCCGCCAGCTGCGCGGCGTCGGAGGGGGCCGGGGAGGAAAGGGGGGGTACGGGGGGCGAAGGCGCGTACCCCGTCTTGAGGGGCTCGTGGTACGTGATACCCTTGGCGAGCTCCTGTACGGCCATCAGCGGCTTGGCGTAGTCCGTCAGGTTCTGGATGATCTCCTGCTCCTGCTTCAGCTGCTCCTCCGCTTCGTTCTTCTTCAGCGCTGCGGGGAGGCTCAGCGGGAGGGGGGTACGCCGCGACGCGCTGCGCGAGCCAGGGGTACGCGCGCACTTTCTGCCTCCTTCTGGAGCTCGGCGCGCTGGTCCAGAAGGGAGACTTTGGCGCGGGGGCCCTGCGACGGCACCTCCTCCGCCGCCTTCGCGTCCTCGTCGTTCTGCCGCTTCTGGAGCGACCGCCCGGACTGCGCGCGCCGCTGCGCGTCCATGGCCCGCCGCTGCTTCAGCGGGACGTAGACGCCCCCGTCCTCGTCGCCGTCGCCGTCCTCGCCGTCCGCCGGCGCAGGCTGCGCGGCCTCCTGCGCGCGTGCGGGCCGCCTCAGAGGGGCGCAGAGGCGGCCTAGGCGCGCGGGAGAGGCCGCACGTCGCCGCTCGGCTTCGCATCCCCATCCGACTTGCTGCGGGACTCGCGCGTCAGCCGCCGGGGGCGAGCGCGCGGAAACGCGGTGGCGCACCCGCTCTCGGCGCCGGAATCCTTGCCATCGCGCTTGCTCTTGCCCTTCTTGCTCTTCTTGCCCTTCTTCTTCCGCTTGCGGTCCGAGCCCGAGCCTGGGTGCGTGTGAATGCGCGGGCGCTGGGGCGCCCGCGCAGGCGAGACGCGCGTACTCGAGGAAGACGACGAGGAGCTGGAAGAGGAGTCGGAATCGCTGCCCGAGGATGAGCTAGAGCCCCGTCGCCTCCGCTTCTTCTTGTCCGACCGCTTCTTGCGCTTCTCGTTCTCGTCGCCCGAGTCCCGAGAGCGCTGCATGTGTTCAGAAAGCCCGGCGGATCGCCGTGCGGGCGCGTCGTCGCGGTCGAACCTTCTTCGCCTCGTCCACGTTCTCGTTCTTCTCCCCGTCGCGAACGACCTTTCTATCGTCCTCCTCGTCTCTCCTACGCTCCCTGCGCTCGTCGTCGCGGCCCATGTTTCGGCAGCCTGTACCCGGACGCTAGCTAGTCCCCCCTCACCAGAAAAAGAACACGGACCAAGCCAGCGACCCAGCCAGCGACCCAACGAGCCCAGTGAGCGGTGCAGCAACTCGGGCAGGATGTCTCGGCCGACATACGACGTCATTAGGAGCGAGGCTGTGAGGCATGCGGTCCGCAACGAGATGCGTTCTCTGGAGCGCGCCTTCGAGTTCTCGGACTCTGAGGTAGCTAGCCGCACACCGGCGGCCATCCCCGTGGGTTGCCGATGCGGGCCGCCTCGCCCCACGCAGGAGGAAGATGAGGCACCGGTTGCCAAGCCTCAGGCCCCGACGATTCCGCCCAAGGACGGGATCCGCGGCGATAAGTCGACCTACAGGAGGGACTTTACAGGCGTCGGCTCGTTGAGTAAGCACCCCCTCTCGCTGCTTGCCGACTCTCTTCACCTCGGCGCGAAGCTGACCGCGGCCGTGCCCCGAAGGCAAAGTGGACAAGACGCACTTCATGCCGCGCAACGAAATCACTGCGTTCCGCGGTGCGCGAGGCGGCCCGCCACCTCTGCCGCCGCGTGCCTCTGATCTGGACCCGCTTCACTCTATCGCAGAGGCCGTATCGAAGGCCGTCAAGTTTAGGTGATGGCCGCTCCGGCGCAGGGAGATGCATATAGGCGCCGCTGCTCGGTCAGCTCCACCCTGGACTCGGCCGCCCGTCCGCGCCCGCACCCTTCTTGAGATTTGTTTCCAGGATTAGCTTGTATCACAGCGCAGGTGTAGTTTTTAAGTGACTGAGTAGAATACAGCAGTTCAGGTTGGACCGGATGGCGTTTGCCGGCCTCCCCCGGCCGGGCTAGCGCTCAGGCCCCGGACCCGAGTAAATTTGGCCCGAACAGGGTGCAAGCGTCACCCCGAGGCCCTCGCCGCTTCCCACCCCTTTCCTCCGATCCCCATGGGTTGCGAGTTCTCCAATGCGCATCTTATCTAGAACCAACATGCTGGCGAAAAGACTGGAGACTGCAAAGACTGGGCCGGCAGGCCGCGGCACTCGTCGCGAGGCCGGGGGGCACCTTCGAATTCGCCGCCACTGAGCGCCCCTCCTTGCAAGTGTCGCCCCGAGCCGGCGAAGGCCGGCCCTGCCGCGCCGGGCTTCGGCCGGCAACCGCCCCAGCACCGCAGGCCTAGAGCCGCTTCCGAGCCGAGAGGGGCGGTGGCGGAGGACGCGGCGGCGGCCGCCGCTGTCGGGGCGGCCAGGTCACCATCGGCCGCCTTCTCCGCGCCGCCGCCTCGAGCTCGGCGGCGGCGCCCTGGCCCGCAGGTGCCCCGCCTCCGCCTGCGCTGCCTGCGTAGCTTAGTAGCCCCGGGAGGCGCGGGCCGGGGCGGGGCGGGGCGCGGGCGCGACGTGGCAAAGCGCGACCCTGCCTTATCCGATCGCCCCCGGGCGTCCTCCCCGCCTGCGAAGAGCGCCGGCAGGCGCGGGGCGGGGCGCGGGCGCGAGGTGCCGGGGCGCGGCCCCCTCGGCTTCGTCATTGCGGTCCTGCCTCATCCGATGGGCATCCTCCCCGCCTGCGTTGAGCGCGGCATCAGCGCCGGCCGGGCCCTCGCAGGAGGTCGGCGGAGCACCCCGCGCCCCGCGCCCCGCACAAACGCTGCAGCAGCGCCATCCGCGCCCGCTCCGCCTCCAGCGCCGCGCGTGCGCCGCGGAGCATCGGACGAAGCACAGCACCTGCCGCTGGGAGGCTGCCGCGCTGCGATAGCGCGAGGGACTCAGGTCCTCGCCGCCGGGCGGGCGCGTGTACACGTAGCCGGCGCCGCGGGTCGGAGCCGCGAGCGCGGCGGAACGAGGCCGGGCGTTCGCAGCGCGGGCCCGAAGCTAAGGCCCCGAGAGCACCGGGCCGACTGCTGTTCGCGGGCATTGCTGACGATGCTCCTCGTGACGCACGACCCGTGACGCTCACTCGCAACCGCAGCCCAAGAGAACTCGCACCTACGATCACTCGCACTCTGCAACGATCGGGACTTCGTACGTGCTGCTGTGCAAGCATGGCCCGCCCGCACGCAAGCCTTGATCGGCGCCCTCAGCAGCAGCAAACTCCACAGCACCCTCGATCCTCCACCCCCACCCCCCCTGATGTTGCCAACTGGCCTGCAGGAAAACCTGCAGGGCCAGTGCAGGCCTGCAGGAAAACCTGCAGGCCAGTTGGCAACGGCGAGAAAATGCCCCCAGCACATCCATGCAAAGCGCCCTACCCCCCATGTCGTTGCCAACTGGCCTGCAGGAAAAGCTGCAGGCCTGTACGGGCCCTACGGGGGAGGCGGGGAGAAGCGATCAAAAGTTCGCTGAGCGCCTCGTTGCGCCAGCGTACTTCTGGCGAGGCACTCGCGCTCTAGATGTCACAGCCAACTCGGAGCTCGTTCAAGCCGCGCCCCGCGGCTCCTCTGCTCTCGCGTCGGGCCCGAGTGCGATTGGCGCAAATCGCACTCGGGGCCTGCGGGCGTGCCTGCCCGTCGGCCGGGTCCGTCGCTGGTTGCTGCAGCACCACGCCAATCAAGACGAGCAGAAGAGCAGGTGTGACCGCTCCGCGCTGAGGCGCTGTGCCCACGCCCGCTTCGTGTACCGGTCACGGGCTGCTGGCTGACAGTGTGCGGGCGGGCAGTGGCTCCGGTCGTCAACACGCGCTTTGAACGTCGCGGATAGCCCAGAGCGCGTTCGAGCCGCGCCCCGCGGCTCTTCCACTCTCGCGTCGGGCCCGAGTGCGATTGCAATTGGCGCGAATCGCACTCGGGGCTTGCGGGCGTGTCTGCGCGTCCGCCCGGCCCGCTGCTGGTCGCTGCAGCACGTGAGCACACCAGATTAGCATAAGATCATGTGTAACCGATCCGCGCTGATCGCTAAGCCCGGCCCTCGCAGCACGCCGACGGCACCGCGCGCAGCTGCAGTCCGCCCGTGAGCGCGCCCCGCTGCCCAGCGCGGGTCCGATTTGACATGCACGCCAGGACGCGGCAAAGCAGGAGAGAGGTCGCAAGCCGCGCTGAGGGTCAGGCACCGCGATTCTTTGAGAGCAGCGCCGCGGCGCCGGCTTCGCGGCTTTACGGCTTCGGTGGCGGCCTCGCCCTTCCATGAGTGTCTGTGGAGCCTCCTTGCGCCTCGTACTCTCTACCGCCCCTCCTTCGCGCCTCCGCCTCCGATCCCGCCCCCGCCCCCTCGAACGCCAGCGCTCTCGCGTGAGCCGGGGCTCCGGCAGGCGGCGGAGGCGCGGCGGGCGGCGGCGCGGCTCGCCCAACGGGGAGGAGGTTCGGCTGTGCCGGGGCGGCGGCGGCGCTCGGCGGGCGGGGCGGATGCTCGGCGGGCGGCGGCGCGGCTCGCCGGCGGGGCGGAGGCTCGGCGGGCGGCGGCGGCGGTCGGCGGTGGGGCCCGGGGCGGAGGCTCGGCTGCCGGGCAGGCGGCGGCGGCGCTTGGCGGGCGGGGCGGAGGCTCGGCAGGCGGTGGCGGCGCTCGGCGGGCGGGGCTGAAGCTCGGCAGGCGGCGGCGCGGCTCGCCGGGCGGGGCGGAGGCGCGGCGGGCGGCGGCGCGGCTCGCCGGGCGGGGTGGCCTCGGGAGGCCCAGAGGGCGGCGGCGCGGCTCGCCAGGCTGTGCTTAGGCGCGGCGGGCGGGGGCGCAGCGCGCAGGGCTTTAAAGTTTTCCTTTCCTCCAACAGGGCCACTATTACTGCAACTGCAGGGTCCCTATTCCGTTCATTGTTTACAGTAGTTAAGAACAGTAGCAAAGCGAAATGAACTATGTACAACGTTAATTATATAACTGTTTTAAGGTCTCTCGATTGCGCGCTCTATGCAACGGTCATGGATGCGCCGCTGTTGACGGTCACCGAGCCGCCGTGCACGCGCATCTTGGCCGCCGGCTTGAGGCCCAGGCCCGAGAGCTTGTATATCCTGCGCCCGCCGCGTGAGGCGAGGGCGGGCGGGCGGGCGGGAGGGGCGCGGGGGCCGCCACCTGCTCTCCGTCGTGACGTAGAGATCGCCCCGGACGCTGTCGTACGCGAAATCGAGCGGGTGCATGATGCAGGCCGAGGTGCCGACTGCATCGCGTCAGCTTCGGGGGCGCAGGGCCGCCCGGCCGCAGAGAGCGGGAGCGGGGGCGGGCACCGCCGTCGGTGTCCACGTTGCCAGTGTTGGCACAGCTCGTGACCGTGACGACCTCGTTGGTACGCAGGTTGACCGCGCGCACTCGGTGGTTCCAGTACTCGGTGAAGAAGAACCACTCGCCCCCGGGTACGCGCACGACCTCGCCGGACTGGGGGTACAGGGTCAGGCGGGGGGGGGCGGGCAGGGGTACGCGGACGCACGCGGGGATCTTCTGTCTGGGCGGAGGCGCACGGGCCGTCGTAGTACCCCGTCGCCCCGCCCCTAGGAGGCAGACAAGGAGTGAGAAGGCGCAGCTCTGGGTACACATGCCCAGAAAGGGGCGCGCACCCGCAAAAGACGCCCGAGAGCTGCGGGGTCGGGACGGACAGGTCGAGGTAGTAAATCTTCTTCGTTGGGTAGTCCTGCGCGCCGCTGATTAGTCCGGCGGGGACGCTTCGAATCGGGGCGGGCGGCCGCGGACCGTCAGCCAGAGGCGGTCGAGCGTGCGGTCGTAAAAGAGCCCGCTGTAGTATGCGAACGTGCCAACAAGGGAAGCGAGGGGCTGCCCCGGCGCTGAGTCGGCGGCGAGGGATCCGGGGAAATGAAGGCGGGCGGCCGGACCTGGTACGCCCCTGTCGAAGCTGAGACACGGTAAAGCCCGTCGTTCGTCGCCACCCACCTAGCGGCAATATTAAATTGCAAGTGGGCGGGTATAACGCCAGAAGGGGGAAGGGAGGGGGTAGGGGCGAGAGGGGTACGCACAGCTCGTTCCTCGAGGTGTCCACCGTGATTCCATTAATCTGAGTGGCGCCGGTCATTCCAGACACGAGGGTCTGCGACGCGACGTCAACGTCAAGGGAAGCCTTCAGCTTGAAGATGTGCGCGGGATTGGATCGGAGGAAGGGCGGACCGTGGGGGCGCCCCCGCGCGGGATCTTCAGGATCGTTGCAGAGCTCTCCAGCGTCACGTAGGCGGTGCACTCGTCGTCCAGGGCTATGCCGTCCGCCTGATTCGCGCCATACGCGGTGAGGAGGTCGAGAACGACGCTCATCTTGTGTTGCGGGTACGTCGTGAGCTTCTTGAGGGCGCTGAACTGGTGCTGCGGGCCAGATCGGGGGTGGGGGCCGGGGAGAGGGGTTGGCTAGGCAGCGGCCGCGGGCTGCGGCGCGGCGCGCGGGCGGCGCGTACCGAGATGTAGTACAGACTACGATCGATCCAGCAGAAAGCGACGGACTGCGGGGCGGGTATGAGCATGGTTCAGAGTTTGAGCGATCGATATATCGCGAGCGGCCGCGGTGATCGAAGAGCGCGTACGTAGACGTTCGGGATGCGCGTGGCCGTCCCTGCGCGCGCGCGCATGCGCCGAATGCGTCAACGCGATCTGTGCTTTCCCCGCAGCGCTAGCGGCCCGCCGCGAGCTGCGGCGAGTATCATACTCACCAAGGCCCGGTTGATCGAAGGGCAACGCTGAGTCTGAGGAGCCCAGCACGGTCGTCACTGTGGGCGCTGGAATGTACTGAATCACCTGGGCGAAAACGGCGCGCAGCTGCGAGCCCGCCAGGAGCACGACGAGCAACTGCAAGGTTGCACGCGTACGCGTACGTCCGCTGCCGCGGGGAAACATCGCTCCGGCTCGCCGCGACCGGCGCTCACAGCCGCTCGCCGCCTGCGAAGGCTGGCGTCTTCTGCTGGTTTCGAGCTCACGATGAAGCCAGAGTGACTCCGGTGCTTCCGCCGGAGCTTCGCTGCGTAACCCCAACTGCAAACTTGCAATTGCTTCGGTGACGCACACCGTGAAAGCTGGCGCGGCTGGGTGCGCTCAGGGTCGGCTGAACAGCGTAGGCGCGGTGTGCGGGTCTTGGAGGAGCTGAGCTGGTCACGGTGCGAGCTGTAGCGATCGAGCTGCAGGCCTTTTTTGAGGTACCCGAAAGGCACCATCTTTTTGATGTACCCATGACCACAGCCCGAGTCTGCTGCCCGACTCTGCCCGAGCCGGCCGCGGAGCGGGCCGGTGCGCGCGCGCGCGCGGCCCAGAACATGCCATATGCATGGCCTGACCAGCCGCGGCCGGAGAGCCGGCCGCGGCGAACCGGTACCCGCAAACGTTAACGCATATCTAGAATGCATGCGCTAGCTTTCAAAGTTAACCATGCGCGCCACACTGCGGCCGACAGCGGCAAGCGCGGCCACAACGGCAGCACGGACCACAGCGGCCGACACACTGCGGCCTTCGTCCGCGGCACACGCAGCACGTGCACGGACCAAGCCCACGGCCAATTTGCAATGAGGCAGCCGCGCGCTGCCCCTACGGCAGCCGCTAGACCGGCAGCGAGGCACTCGCGGAGGCCGGCATGCGATCTAGATCGAGCGAGAGCGAGGGTCGGCCTCGGGCGCTACAAAGCCGGCAACAAGCTCATCGGCGCGCGCGACTGCCGGGCCGCGCGGAACGGACGCGTGGCGGCCGCGGGCGGCGCGGCTCGCCGGGCGGGGCGGAGGCGCGGCGGGCGGCGGCGCGGCGGGCAGCGGCGCGGCGGTCGAGGAGTTCCGAATCAGGCAAGGCGTCGCCCCGGGCATGGTGCGGAACGCCACGTAGCGCGCGTGGTTTGACACCAGTCTGTACTTACGCTGCTGCATTTGCGGCATGATCGCAGCCAGGGAGTTCCCGCGGGCGAGGCCGCTGGAGACGGGCGCGTTCAGGAACTCGGTCGGGAGCAGAGGCGAGCCGGAGGCGCGGCGGGCGGCGGCGCGGCTCGCCTGGCGGGGCGGAGGCTCGGCGGGCGGCGGCGCCGCTCGACGGGCGGGGCCGCCGGGCGGGGCGGAGGCGCGGCGGGCGGCGGCGCGGCTTGCCTGGCGGGGCGGAGGCTTGGCGGGCGGCGGCACGGCTCGCCTAACGGGCGGAGGCTTGGCGGGCAGCGGCGCGGCTCGACGGGCGGGGCGGGGCGGAGGCTTGGCGGGCGGCGGCGCGGCTCGACGGGCGCGGCGGAGGCGCGGCGGGCTGCGGTGCGGCTCGCCGGGCGAGCCAGAGGCGCGGCGGGCGGCGGCGCGGCTCGCCACTGGGGCCTGGCGGGGCGGCTTGCGAAGGCGTGGCGGGCGGCGGCGCGGCTCGCCAGGCTGTGCTTAGGCGCGGCAGGCGGGGATGCAGCGTGCAGGGCTTTACATTTTTAATCTATTCTGTGCGGCCTTTAATTTCCATTTCGCGCTGCTTCGACTTCTGCGAGCGTTGGCTGCAGATCTAGATGCTGTCTCTATTATTTAGACCCCACCTTGCACATCCTGAGACGAGCGGGGGGCGAGCACGAGTCGAAGACCTAGTACTATGATAGTCGAGACTTGCCCCTCGCGATCGGGCCTTACAATAAGTTCAAACGGCTGCCATTGCCAATATTTATTAGCGAGCAGCTGAGCGCTCCCTCCGTATACGGCCCGATAGCTGGCCGGGCGTTAACGTTGGCCTGCGGATCCGAGGCTTGGCGTTAACGTTAACGGGGCTCGAGCTCGCTGAGCCGCCGGGTCCGCCCCGAGCAGAATGCCCCGATGCACTATTCATCCGAGAGAGACTTTGACGCCGCGGGCGACGAGGAGCTGCTGCACGACGGCGCGGGCCTGCGCGCGGGCGGGCGGGCGGCGAGCGCTCATTCAGGCCAGGAAAGAGGGGGGGGGGGGGGGGGGGGGAGGCGGACCTGGGGGTCCCACGGGACGGGGCATTTGCCGACGGAGAGGAAGGAGAGGGCGCGGGGCGGGCGGAGGGCGAGGATGGCGGCGGTGGGCGGGGGCAGCCCCACGAGGCTGACGCTCCCGCAGCTCTCCGGCAGGTGCTGGAGCAGTGCGGCCGCGTCGGCGGGGTGCACGTGCTCCAGGATGATGGACGTGAGCCCGGAGGATCGGAGGGCGGCGAGCTGCGCGGCGCTCGGCCGCTGCTGCTCCTCGAGCTTCTGGAGGGAGAGGTGGCGCAGGGCGGGGCAGTGGGCGAGGGCGCCCGCGGCAAAGGCGAGGGGCCAGGCGCCCAGCGCCGGGTCGGCGATCTCCACAACGAGGTGGCGCAGGCGGGGCAGGTCGCCGGCGGCGGGCGGGGCGAGGGGCGGGCGCGGGCGCCCCCCCTCCTCCTTCCTCGTCGTGGCGAGGAGCTTGAGGAGCTCGAGGGCGGGCAGGCGGAGGCGGCCCGTCAGAGCCGCCTCGTCGAACGCGAGCCTGTGCACGCTAGTCGCGCGGGGCGCCGCGGAGAACTCCGACGCGTCGCACTCCATGAGCGAGACGTGCAGCTCCAGCGGCTGCTGCTGAGGTGCTGCTGCGGGGCCGGCAGCGGGAGCGGCGGCGGCGGGGAGGAGGAAGGGGTCCCCAGAATGGCCGCCCAGGCGCCGGCCTCGGGGGGCAGGCCGTCCAGGTAGAGAGCCTTCAGGAGCGGGTTCGCCCGCACCGCCGCCCCCGCCGCCTCCGCCACGCCCGCCGCCTCGCGGGGCGCCGCAATCTGCTCAGATCAGCTCGGCTCAGATCGATTGGATCAGATCAAATCAGATTCGGACCTTCAGCATGCGGAGGTTGGTGCAGCGGGCCGCGGCGCGGAGATCCGCGTTCGTGGGTGTATTGTAGAGGAGGTCTGCGGGGCGCGGGGTGAGCGCAAGGGGGAGGGGGGAGAGGGGGGGGGGGGGCGCACGCGGAGGGACGAGGGATCGGGGAGGGCCTCGAGCAGCGGGGCGTGAGGCAGGTCGCCCGAGCCCGAGAAGCAGCGGAGGCCCGAGAGCGAGCCGAGGCGGGGCTCCAGGCCGCGCCAGAGGCGAGTGAGGCGCGACTTGACGGTGCGAGCGGCCCGCGGGTCCCGGCAGCAGTGCTCGCAGCTGCACGGGAGCCGCAGGTCGACGACGAGGCCCGCGGGCCCGCCGGCAGCGCGCACGACGTCGCGCGTCCGCCTGCAGACGCGGCTGAGGGATGCCAGGCGGCGAAGGTCCTCGGGCTGCGTCAGCGGCTGGGTGCAGGCCTCCCGCAGGATCCTCAGCACGAGGGCGTCCTCCGCGGCCGCGAGAAACTTCTCCGCGGGCGAGGGCAGCGCCGCCGAGGATGTTCCCGCGTCGGATGCTGCAGCTGCGGCCGGCTTTGGGCGGTTTGGCTTCGCTGTTGCGCCGGCGCCGGCGCCGCTGCCCCGGGAGCCGGAGCCGCCGACGTTGGGTCCTCCGCCGAACACCATCTGGAAGCGGTCCTGCGGGTCCACGTCCTGCAGCCCGTGCATCTCCGGGAACATCATGGCCATGATTTGATCCACTGAACGCGCGCGTACGTGCTGGTCAGCGATGTCCATGCGATAACAAGTAACTCGGAGCGCACTGTTCGGATTCGCAGCGATGCTCGATCGGCCTCCCCCCATTACAGCGCTCAGCCTGCGCGAGCACACGCTCGAGCCGTGTTGGGGAGCTCGAGGCGGGCCCAAGTGCACCTTCGAGCGACGTCGTTTAAATTTGGGTCCATCGCGAAATCACGTCGAGGAGAGCTGCTTCCGAGGCGGAGGGCCCTACGGGCGGTTAACCGGTTGTCTGGTCGATGGTGCAGACGCAGGGCCAAGGAGCACCGGTTCCTGCGCCCCGCCTCAACGTGAGATGGGAGCGCGAGCAGCGGACAGCGCAACGCCGGCGAACCGCGGCGTCGCGTAACCGCAGCGGATGCAGCTTCGGGGGCGGAGAGTCGAGGGATGCGCGCTGGTCCCGATTTCGCTGCGCGCTGCGTCGCTCGCCGCCCTTCTCGCTTCGCGCAAGCCTCAAATCGCTGGCCGCCGCCGGGCTGCTGAGATCGAGTACTAGTTCTAGCCTATATAGCTAGTAGTGGGCCGCACCTCTACCCGGGACAGACTTCGCCCCCCGGTGGCCCAGTGGAGCAGCTAGCTATAGCTAGCGCTATAGCGCTGCTCACGCGTGCCGCAGTGCGGATTCCCGCCGCGGCCCGCCGTCACGGCGTGCGCGCCGATACGATATCCCCCCAGACGCGCCGGTGGAGACCTGCGTTCATGCCTGCCCGGCCCGTCCGATGGTCGACGTCGTATACGTACTGCGGTACGTCCCCGTCCCCGCCGCCGGCCTCCTAGGCCTCCTCCTCTTCGGGCCATGCGGGCCATGCGGGGAAGTGTTGTCGCTGACATGTATTAGCGATTCGACGACCGTCGGACATCGCACGCGCACGCGTCGCAGCGCGGCGGGCGGGCGGGAGAGCCGATCGAGGGCGGCCGCCTAGCGCCGCTGGTCGAAGAGGCGCGTGCCCTCGTCGAAGGCGAAAGGTCGCCTGCGGTCCCGCCCCCGCGCCTCCCGCACGAACCAGCGCCCCGCGAGAGCCGCCGCGGAGCCCGCCGGCCCGCCGAGGACGCCCGTGCCGCCCGCGGCGCTCCCCACGCCGGCCTGGCGGCCCGGCGGGGCCTGCTCCGACTCGGCGTAGATGTCGAGGCAACCCTGCGGGCGGAGCGGATCAAATTCGAGCGCTAGCCGCGAACGGGCCCGGGCCGGATTCGAACCAGGAGGCGCTTCATCTGGAACGAGAGGAGGTACGCCTCGGCACCGGGGGGTACGAGCTCGTGCACGTACACGTTCACCTCCAGCTCGATCGCCTGCGCCCGAAACTGAGCTCACGAGTGGCGTACCCCGGCTGAAAACAATTAACGTACCCGGGCGACGTTCTCGGAGCCGGGGAGCGGGGCGCCCGGGGCGGGGGAGGCGGCTCGGGGCGCGGCGCCGCCCGTCCGCGTGATCGACAGGACCGTGAAGCGGGGCGGGCGGAGGGGGTACTCGGCCGTGACCTCCACCGTCGCCTCCATGGCCACTGGCGGGGGGGGGGGGGGGGGGGGACGGGTTGAGCCGGAGCCGGGGAGGGTACGCGATTCGGGGAGGATGAGAAGAGGGGGGTACCGCCGTCGGGACGCTTGGCGAGGGCGCGGAAGGAGCGGGCGCCGTGGCGGAGCCAAGCGGCGTCGGCGGGCGCTCCCGCGCCCGTCGAATCGACGTCCATCGCCTGCGCGGGCTCGCAAAAGGGGGGGGGAGGGGAAGGGAGGGGGGGTAGAGGCGCGCACGTCGGCTCCGCCGCTGCGGCGCGGCGCGGTGGCGACGAGCTGGCCCCTGCCAGAGACTCAGCGATACGAAAGCAAGCAAGCCAAGGCGCCTAATGAAAGTGGAGCGAAATAAAGCGAGTGTCTTCTATGTAAAAGGGCGCGGCGCACTTGGGAAGCTCGGCGAAGAGGGCGATGCGTGCCGACTCCGGCACGGCGGCGGCCGGCGCGGCCGCGAAGCCCAGGCCCGGCGGGAGGTGCACGTCGCCCTTGCCTGCGCCCCCCGCGTGAGGGAGGCCGCGGGCACGGGGCCGGCCGGCGGGGGGCGGGGCGGGGTGCCGATGGGGCAGCGAGGAGGGGCTGGAGGGCCGGTCGGAGCGCTGGAAACCCATTTCTAGAACGAGCGCTTAGAGCTCAAGAGCTAGGCGCAGCCGGTCCCTCCTCCTTCGGTCCCATAGCGAACTTGAAGTTTAGCTAGTATGAGAAGAGTAGATCAAAGAATGTAGTGGAGGAGCTTGAAGTTCCGAAAGCTCGACCGACTCTAAGATTCTGACTGGTTTCCCAGTTCATTTACTATGAGATTCCGCTCCGTTTCCTAGTTCATTTCATTTAGGCTCCCCGGCGCACCCAGGAAGTCGAGGAGTCCGGAGAGGACCGACCGGCCCCGCAGGCGGCTCCGGATCGCCTGCGTGCGGGCGGGGGGTACGGGGTTCAGAGGGGGGTACGCTTCCCTCTTTTTTTTACTTCTGCGCGGCATTCGCGTACCTGGACCACCGTGCGGATGCGCTGGTGCTCGGGTGACACGATGTCGGCGGCGGGCGGGGCCGGCGCCCCTGCGTCCCCGTCCCACGCGCCCCTGCCGCCGGGCCGTCGGAAGGGGGAAGAAAGTAGGGGGGAGGGGGGGGGGGAGTACGGGCGCACTGGGGGAACTCCGGGAGGAAGGAGAGGCCGGCGGCCCACTGGGCCCACTTGAAGGGGCGCCCAGGGTACCCCGCGGCGAACTTGAATCGGCCCGCCCTGTACCCCGCCGACCGACCCGTCAGCTGCGACCGGGGGAGGGGAGCTAGGTACGGGGGGGGGTACGGGGCGCGCGCCCGCCGGCGGTGTGGTGGTTGGCGGGGTTGGGCGTCTCCTCGCCCGTGTCGTCCGGGAAGAGATTCGCCAGCAGGGAGGCAGCGCTGCGCGGGGCCCGCAGGTTAGGAAGAGGGCCCGCAGGTTAGAAAGAGGGCACTATCTTTCTTAAGAAGGCTCGATCGCCAGCAGCTTTAAGAAAACTACGGCTACAAAGGTCTTTATTGTGTTTCTTAAAGCGTTATACTCTTAGCACGCACGATTCGACGGCACCCCCGGAGGAGCCGCCCCCGACGAGAGCGGCGGCCGCGGCGCCCGGCATGAGCGCGCCCAGTCCTGAGCTGCCGCCGGCGGCCCCGGGGGCAGGCGACGCGGCCCCCTCGCCCGGCGCCGACGAGGACGGCCGCGCCTCGTCCTTGGCCTGAAAAGAGGCGTCGGAGGGGGGCGAGCAAGCACGCGGGGGTAGAGATTTAGACGGGGGGTACTACCTTCTCGGTGGCGACCGTGACGACGTTGAGCTTGGGGAGGTACTCGAATCGGAGGGCGATCGGGCGCGGGAACTTCGAGCGGGACTTGCCTGCGGCGAAAGTGGGCCCGGGGGGTACGGGAAGAGGAGGATGCATGCAAAGGGGGGTACCGTCCTCGCGGATCTCGAGCACGACGGAGAGCGGGTGAGGCTTGTAGAGGCCGCCCGGTGTGGCGGGCGGAGGAGGCCCCGCGGCCTGCGGCACGGGCGACGAGGCGCGCGCGCGGGCGGCGGCGCCGCCGGCGGGCGCCGCGCCCCCGTCCGCGTCCATCGCATCCTCCTCCTTCACCGTCTGCGGCGGCAAACCGTAAGAGGAGCTCGAGGATTAAGATGAGGAGGCGGCGCACGGCTGCGCCGTCAGACTTTCGGGATCGCCGGCGGCCCGCCCCTTCGTCGTCGTCATCGACCGCGCCTTCCTCGGCGGGGGCGGCGGCCGCCGCCGCGGTCGAGGCGGCGGCGGCGGCCGCCGCCGCCGCCGCGGCGAGGCCGGCGGCGCTCGAGGCCTCCTCCTCCTCCGCCGCGCGCGCCGCCCACTCCTTCGCGTCCCGCGAGCTGCCGGAGATAGACACCTCCACGAATTGATCTGCGGCGCCGCTTAGCTTAGCTCCGAATTGATCTGCGGCGCCGCCCCGCCCCGCCCAGCGCCGCCCCGCCCCGCCGCACCGAACGCTTCTTTGTAGGCCGTGAGCTGAGAGAAAAGCACGTAGAGAGGGGCCGGGAGCAGCATCGCGGTGGAGTGCGCCTTGCGCTGCTTCGTCTTGTTGTACCCCAGGTACTGCTGCAGCGGCTCGGTGCCCTTGAGCACGTCCTTCAGCTGCGACTTGAGCCCCTCGAAGAACTTCTTGCGGTCCTGGTTGGACGTCGCCATAAGCTTTTTGCGGCCCCGCAGCTCCTTCAGCTTGTCCTCTAGCCTGCGCGCCGCGCGGAGGTGAGCGGCGCGCGCCGCGGATTCGAACGCGGAGCGCCAGCGTACTCCTTGCGCTGGTGGAGCTCGTAGGCGAGGCGGGCGAGGATCAATTTGTGCTCCCGCTCGCGCTCGTCGGCGAACGCGGTTGCTCGCTGCTCCGCGGGGAGCCGCGCCAAGTCCGACTCGCTCGGCCGCTGCGGGAGCTGCAGGCCTTGCCGGAAGCTCTCCGCCGCCGGGTCCGCGAGGAACTCCGCCTCGCTGATCCAGACCTTCTCGACGCTCTCGAACTCGCGCGGCCTGCCGCCCGGTCGCCTGGCGCGTGCACGCAAGGCGGCGGCGACGAGGGGCGCACCGGTAGTCCCGGCAGCGCTGGATCTCCTTCATGAAATGGTTCTTTTCGTACAGCAGGTTCTGTAGCTGGAGATTGCACGCGTCCAGCTCCTTCCGCCGCTCCGCGTTGTGCAGCTTGGCAGCCTCGGCGGCAAGCTGGGCTGCTCCCGCGCGGCGCGGTCAGCCCGGGCGCCCGCGGCCCGGCCATTCGAACCGCGTACGGACCGTCGCGGTTCTGCTGCTTGAGGTCCACGAACATCATCGAAATGGAGAGCATGAGCTTCTTCACGTCCTCGCTGACAGCCGCGGGCTTCTGCGGGGCGAGGACGCGATATCAATCCAACCGCACGTGCGAATGAGTCGCCCGGATGCGTACCTCGGCCGTCCCGTCGCCGATCCGCTTCTTAGCATCCATAAGCCGGCCCAGCGCCGCGCGGATCGCGTCGCACGTAGCATGGAGCTCGACTACCGTCTCCACCTTCCTCCTCTTCCCTCCGCTGTCGATGTCCATCGCACTCGCCGACATCGCTCCGGACGACGGTATCCCCCAAACGCGAGTCCAAGAAGTCCAAGCCGAGCGAACTAGACATCTAGCAATCTCCGGCTCGTTTGAAGCATACAGAGCGTCGCGCCACGTGGGGCATGGCCTCGCCGCTGCCGCCAGCGAGCGGGTCGGCGAGCGGGCCGGCAAAGTCCGAGCGGGCGGCGCGGCTCGAGGAGGAGTTCCTCAGGCGGCTCGACCGCGACATAGCGACGCTGCAGGAGAGCTTCATGGGCATCGTGCGGGCCGCCAAGGTGCGGCAGTGCTCGCTTCGCGGTCGTGCAGCCCTGACTGGCCCGCCGCGGCGCTCGCGCAGATCGAGGAGAAGGACCAGGTGCAAAGGCAGAAGTTCGAGATCGACGTGCGCGCTCAGAGCATGGTCCGCGCCCGTCCCGCGCCCGCGCACCCGGGCCGCGCTCGACCCGTCTGCAGGTCTTCGCGGGCCAGTCGCTCAGCAAGCTGATCTCGGAGCTGCGAGAATCGGCCCTCAAGCACGACTTCGCGCGGCTAAACCGCCAGGTCGACGCCCAGGTCAGCCCCCGAGCCGCCCAGCTCCTCCCGGCGACTATCCCAAATCAAATTCCGGCGCACGTACAGGAAGCGCGGTTCGCGGAGCAGCGGGAGCTGATCGAGTCGCGGATGGAGGAACTCGCGCAAGGCGTCGACTCGGCGCTGCACGAGCTTGAGGCGCACTACAACGCCTCCAGGCACCGGGTCGAGGAGGACCCGCTCTCCGGGGGTACCGGCAGCTTTGGCGGCTTCGGCTCGGGGGCAGGCGCGGGGCAGGGCCAGGACAGGCTCGAGGGCGCCGGGGGCACGTAGGCGAGTTCTCCGCGCCCTCTGTAGAATGAATGAAAGGACTCGCGTTCGACACGGGGCGGGGCGATTCCCTACGGCCGCTCCCTACGGCCCCGCCTACGCCGCCACGCGGGCGCGCTTGTCGCCGCCCGCCAGAATTTCCAAGTCCCTCAGATCCCGCTCAAGCACCGCCTGCACGTACCCCCCGTCAAAGAAGAAGGGGAGGAGGGCGGGCAGGGTGGAGGGCTTCCAAGCACCATGAGCTTCTTGATGCCAGTCTGCTGTCCCTCGAGGACCTTGTAGATGCGCTGGAGGTTCTGGTCGTCGATGGAGTCGCCTGCGCCCGAGGCGGGGCCCCCGTCCGCAAGCATATGCGCCGAGGCCGAGGACTGCAGCCGCTGTATCCGGCCCTTGAACTCGCCCGGCTTCTCCAGCTCCTTGTGGATCTGGAGGGGTACGAGTGAGTTCTTCAGGGCCCGCGGGGGGTACGGGAAACGAGCCGGCCGGGCCGACCTGGTCGAGCTTGGACCAGAACTGCTCCTCCTCGGCGAGGAGGGGTACGCCCGCCGCCTTGACCGTCTCAACGAGCCGCATGACCTGGGGCGGGGCCGGCTCGCGCCCGGGAGTACGGAAGGCGGGCGGGGGGGTACGCGAACCGAGAGGAGCCGGTGGGCCAGGTGGGAGTGCCGGTCGCGGCACTCGGCGACGCGGGCGGCGACCTCCAGCTCCTGCTTCTGGCGCATCGCGCGGAGCTTCTCCTCCATCTCCTGCGGGGCGGCGGGTCAGCGGAACGGGAGGGAGCCGGGGGGGAAGAGGGCGGAGGAAAAGGCGGACCGTGATACGGGTACGGTGAATCGCGACCATCTTGTCCTGCTCCTGTACCCGCAGCCTTAGGTCCTGGAAGCCCGTCGCCTGCACGGGGTACAGCCTGCGAGCGGGTCCGAGTCGGCGGGGGGAAAGGCAGAGAGGTAGGCGGGGTACGGGCGCACGTGGAGGGGTCCGGGTTGTTCTTGACGGCGTGAAGCCAGAGTGACTCCTGAAAGTTCTGCGGACGCTGCGGGGTATGGTGGTAAGTCCGGGGGTACGTATGGGAGGGAGCGAGGTACGCGGATCCGCGGACCTGCTGGTACCGGGCCGCCTCCTTCGGATCGTCCAGGACGTTGTATAGCACGGTCTGCGGCGCGGGTTCGAATCCGCGGAGGATAGGATTTGCAGGGGTACGTACGCGGAAGCGGCAGCTGGGGTTGGCGGGGTCGGGATTGTAGGCGGCGATGAGGGATTCCCACGGGGGCGGCGGCTGCGCGGGCGCGGCGGCTGTGGGGGCGACTGTGCGGGAGTGAGGCGCGGCGGATGCGAGAGTGAGAGAGGGTTACAAGCGCACGGGAGAAGGGCTTTGCGCCTCCGAAGAGGCCGCCGGTGGTGGAGGTGGAAGGGGTAGAGAAGGAGAAAGTGGATGTGCCGGCGGCGGGCGCGCTGGTCCCGAACAGGCCGGTACCCGTCGACGATGGCTGCGTGCTCGCACCGAACAGACCTGCGCGGGCCGCGTGAGGCGATGCGGCGCGGGCGGCTCGCCCGGCGGCGCGCACCGCCGGTTGTGGACGTGCCGGCGGCGGGCGTTGAGGAGAAGCTGAAACTGCTGGGCGCCGCCGCTGTGGAGGTGGCCGTGGTCCCGAAGTTGAATCCCGTGCTTGTCCCAGCTGCGGGCGCCGTGCCGAACGCCGAAGTTGTGCTCGCGCCGAAGGGCTGCAGGGACAGCGAGCACGGGGCGGGCGTCAGAATGAGCGGCGCGCGTGGAAACCCTGCCAGCAGGCGCTAGGATTCGCTCTCCCGCGCCGAGGCCGCACCGTGCTGGTCGCGGGGGCGCCGAATGGCGAAGCAGTCGCGCCGGTTGCCCCCGGAGTCGACGCGGGCTGTGCGCTCGTCCCGAAGTCTGACAGGCGTGTGAGCACGGCAGGGACAAACGGGAAAGCGCTCAGCTAGAGCGGCTCAAACGATCCCGCGACGCACTGAAGCTGGAGGTAGGCGCGGGAGTCCCAAAGGCCGATGGCTGTGTCGCGGTGGTCGCACCGCCGAAGCTGAAGGATGGCGTGGAGGTTTGGGTCGTCCCGAACGCCGGCGCGGAGCTGGAGGTGCCGAACGCCGGGGCGGCTGCTGCTGGCGTTGAAGAGGACCCGAAGCTAAATGAAGGCGTCCCGCCCGCCGCGGGCGTCGTCCCGAAGCTGAACGACATGGCGCACTTTCCGGGGTACGCGTCGGCCCACCCAGTCTACCCCCCAGCCGAGCTCGCGGCTCGCCGCGGCGCGCAGCTTGGGCCGCAGCGCCGGCGCGCTGCTGTGCTCCCCTCTCGCGCACGAGAGCGCTGGCTCCTCGCGACGAAACCTTCGCAGCGAATGTCGAGCGCTCGCCTGCCGCCCTCTCTTCCCTGCCCCTCTTGCCAGGCAATTTGTCCGTTGTTGAAGGTCAAAAAGCTGAACCAGAATCAGTGCGAAGCCCGTCGCAGCGGCCCATTTGTTAACCATCTCCGACTTGGCGCCGTGCGCAGCGGCCGCCTTTTTTACAGTTGCTTCAGAGGCAAGTGCAAGGAGTACAAGTGGGCTGACGAGCCCCCCTTCCAAACTTGGGTGCATTCGTTTCCTGCAATTGATCGATCGTAACTTTCCGTTGGGGGAGCGCTCGCACACCGTTTAAAGCGCGGCAGGTGAGTTCGCGCAAGTCAGGAGCATCATTTGGAGGCGCTGCGGCGTTCCAAGGCAGCTCTTCTGGGACGCCCTGCGGTTCCTCTGCTGGGGCGCGCAGCTCTGCTGCAGCTGGGGCGCCCCGCAGTAGCAGCGAAGCAAGCGGAGCAGCGCGCTCCTCAACCGATTTGGCTCTTCAGATCGCGTTCCAGGCCCGCGCGTCCCGCCTGCACGCGCTTTCTCCAGCCGACAACGCCGCTGCGCAGATGCTCGCCCCAGACCGCTTCGCCGCCAGCTCGAACATCTATCACGAAGCAACAAAGCGCACGTTCGAATCCAAGGAGCATCACGGAGTGTTCGGTGCCCGCGCCGTCCCGCCGCCCGCGTCCCGCGCCCGATGCCAAGCGATCGGCCAGCGCAGATTCCCAGAAGGAGATCTGGACGTACAAATACTCGAGCAGCTACAACGCCCTCGTCGAGGCCTGCCGCCGCATCCCCGGCGCGGAGATTCACTTGATACCCCCCGAGGTCTTCAAGCAATTCCAGGCGCGTGCGCTTCGGATTCAACTGCAGCTCTAGATCTTGCTTTTCCTTATAGTTCTTGAAAATTGATCCCTCTCCTGGGCGCCCGCCGACAGGCCCTTGAAGCGAAGCCCCGCAGCCGCAAATCCTCATCTGCCCGCCGCTTTTCCGCGGAGGCCGTCGCCGGTACCCCCCCCCCAAACCCCCCTTCCGCCTTCTCCCTCTCTCTTCTGATCCTGGTACCCCAGACATGCTTCAGAAGCTCGCCAAGACGCTCCTCGACAAGCTCATGCCCTTCCAGCGCGCCGGCATCGAGTTCGCGTACCCCCTCCCGGTCGCGTACCCCTCTTGTCGATAACGTAACCCTCAGGGACGCCCTCCAGCGAAACGCGCGGTGCCTCATCGGCGACGAGATGGGGCTCGGTGCGGATCCGAACCCGCCCCGCTCGAAACGCCCGCCCCCCGAACCCGAACCCGCGCAGGTAAGACCGTTCAGGCGATCGCCATCGCAGCCGTCCACCGCGCCGGTTCGAATCCGCCCGCGCCCCTTTTCCTTTCCTCCGTTCGCTTCTGCGGGGAGTAGTTTTCGGCGCGGCCCGTGAAGGCTCGCGGCCGCGTTCTAACCGGCTCCCGATATCGACGCGGGCGGGGCCTGTACCCCGCCGGGGCTGCGGCGCGAGCGGGGCCCGCCCGAGCCCCCGCGGGCCCCGCGCCGCCCTCACCCGCCCCCACACATCATCCCCTCCTTTCCCCTTCCTCTCTTTGGCCGCACCGTCCGCCGCCTCGTTCCGCGCCTGACCGCACGTACCCCCCACAGACTGGCCCCTCCTCGTCGTCTGCCCCGCCTCCCTTCGCTTCGCCTGGCGGACCGTGCGTACCCCCCGCCCCTTTCCACCCCTCCCTTCCCTGAGGCCTGCACTGCTCCAGGCGCTGCTGGAGTGGCTGCCCGACCTCCGAGGGAGGGACCTGCAGGTTGTGACCGAGAGCAAGGACCGCATCCGCGAGGTGCCGGCCCCCGCCTTCCCCGCCTTCTATCCTCGAATCTGTTCTAGATCTAGAAGCTATCTATCTTACCCCCGCGCCCGGCAGCGCCCCCTCCCTCACTCGCCCCTCAGAACGCCCTGGTGGTCATCACCAGCTACGGCCTGGTCAGGTGCCGGTGCCGCGGGGCCGGCGGCAAGAACCACGAGTGCGAGGGCGAGTCCCTCGCGACCGATTTCGTCAAGGCGGCCTTCAAGTGAGCTCGAGTGATCTAGTCGGCTCTATTAATATTCGCCCTACCTCGCGAAACGTAAATAGAACGCGCGCCGTAGATAAATAGACGCGCACGCTCACCTGTCGCGCCTTCGCCCCCTCCTCGTTGCCCGCGGCCGCAGGTTCGTGATCTGCGACGAGTCGCACTACCTCAAGACACCCGCCCCCGGCAAAAAGAAGGCGCGCCCCGCCCCGACCCGGTCTGCTAGAGCTAGCTAGAAACTCTTGGAGCTCTCGTTTGGAGCAGCCCGCCCGCCCGCCTGCCTCCACCACAGCCCCTCGCGCGATGACGCCTCTCCGCAGTCGCAGCGGTCGAACGCGGTGATGCGCCTCGTCGAGAAGGCGGCACACGTGCTGCTCCTTTCGGGCACGCCGGCCCTCTCCCGCCCCGCCGAGCTCTTCGCCCAGGTAAGAAATTAGGCAGCCGTGCCTGGGCTTCGTTCGGTTCGTTCTGTCCTCTGACCGCCGCGGCAGCTGCGGGCGCTGCGGCCCAAGCTCTTCACGAACCAGAGGAAGTTCGAGGTGCGCTTTCCTGAGGGAGGGGATCCGCCCCCCTTTAGAGCTAGGCTAGAGCTAGGCTAGGCCACAGCTGAGCGGCCGCTGGGCGCACCGCCCGCGGCCGCCGCAGGAGCGCTACTGCGACAGGCGGATAGGGCTAGATAGGCTATATCCTGCATCGGCGGATAGGCGGATAGGCTAGAGCTGAGCGGTCGCTGAGCGAGTGCATCGCCCGCCGCAGGAGCGCTACTGCGACAGGCGCCGAAACGAGCTGAACAAGCTGGAGGCCAAGGGGGCGACGAACGCGACGGAGCTCCACGCGCTCCTCGCCTCCACTGTCATGGTCCGCATCCGAGCGCTCTAGATGTTGTTTCGTCCTCTAAATATAAGGAGCTGCGAAGATAGCGCGCCCGGTTCGCTCTTTAACATCTTTAGATCCTGAGCTGCTTCACTGCTGCTGCCACGCAGACGCTGCAGTGAATAAATTTATCTAGCGCCGAAATTTAAAGCGTAAAAAAAGCCGCCCCTCCCAATCCATCGGCCCCGCCCCTCAGATCCGCCGCCTGAAGAAGGACGTCTTCACCGAGCTCGAGCTGCCCAAAAAGACTCGCGAGCAGGTCCGGCCCCAAGACTTTGATTAATATTGGTTTCTACCCCGCCGCTACTAACTTCTTTCTTCCTTTCTTTCCTTCCTTCCAGGTTCTCATACGCCTGCCGGAAGGGAAGCGCGGGGTGCTGGACGCCGTCCGCCGCGACCTCGACGCCGCTGGCTGGAGCCCCGCCCACGCCCAGGGTGCGCGCGCCTTCCCAAGCCTTTAAATAGCTTCTTATAGCTTCCTCGGGCCGCCGAGCGCTAGCGCCCAAGGTGCGCACGTGCACGCCTTCCCAAGCCGCAGCTAAACCCCGAGGGCCGCAGCTTCCTAAGCCTTCTTAGGGCCGCCGAGCGCTTAGGTTACGCTCTGAGCGCGAGGCCGATCGCGGGGCGCGCAGGGGAGCAGACGGCATCGGACGACCAGCGGCAGCTCCTCATGAAGCTCTACACGCGCGTACCCCCCTCCCCGCCCCTTGAAATAGTTTCCGACCGTCTTTGCAGGGAGACGGGGCTGGCCAAGATCGAGAGCGTGCAGAACTACGTCAAGAAACTCCTGGTGGTGCGCCCGTACCCCTCCTTCCGCGCCGCTCACCTGACCTTCGTTCGCGTCAGGCGGGCGTGAAGTTCCTGATCTTCGCGTACCACCGTGACGTCCTCGACGGCATCCAGCGCGCCTGCGAGGCGCGCCCCGCCCCTCCCCGCAATATCTAGATTCCGCCCGGGTCCTGCGGATCTAGATCTAGATCTTTTAGGTCGCAATATCTAGATCTTTTAGCCTATATCTAGATCTCAAAGATCTAGATTCCTAGATCTTTTAGGTCCTCGAGGCTCGCCCCGCCCTGCCCCGCCCCGCCCCGCCCCGCCCCGCCTACGCTGAGCCCCGCGCGGGGCGCGCAGGGTGAGAAGGCGCAGTTCATCCGCATCGACGGCAGCACGCCGCCCGCCAAGCGCCAAGAGCTCGCCGAGCGCTTCCAGGCGAGCCAGCGCGCCCAGAGACCTAGAGAGCTAGACCTAGCGGTTTCAGGCGCGGCCGGCGCTAGAGTCAGAGACCGCAACATCTAGAAGTTGGCGAAGGCCGTCATTAGGCCGTCGTCATCATAGAATATTAAACACATTCCGTTCGGCGAGTCGCTGACGCGGGGCGGGGCCCCGCCCCGGCCCTCTGCGCAGACCGACCCGCGCGTCCGGGTCGCCATACTGAGCATCGCGGCCGCCGGCGCCGGCGCGCCCCGCCCGAGCCGCTCGCCCCGGCGGCCCTGAGCCTCCGCCGCCGCCCTCTCTGAGGCCCCCGCCACCCCCGCGGCAGGCCTCACGCTGCACAGCGCGTCGACCGTCGTCTTCGCTGAGCTCCGGTGGACCCCCGGGGTGCCCCCCCTGCCCTCCGTTCCTCCCTTCCCCCCTCCTCCCCCACAAAAAAATCACCTCTGAATTCGCCGCAGGAGATTCTGCAGGCGGAGGACCGGGTCCACCGCATCGGGCAGGCGAAGGAGGTCGCCCCCCCCCCCCCCCCCCCCCCCCCCCCCCCCCCCCGCTTCCGATCTCGTTTAGGGGGGGGGTCCGGGAGGCTCAGATCTGATCTGCCCCAATGCGATCTGAGCCGATCCGATTCGATCTGATCTGATCCGATCCAATCCAATCCAATCCAATCTAATCGCGTATCGGACCGATATGATTCGATCCGATCTGATCCCTGATCCCAGGTGAGCGTTCGCTTCCTCCACGCGGAGGACCCGAGCTCCGTCGACGAGATCATCTGGCCCCTCCTCCTTCGGAAGCTCCAGATGCTCGGGTGCGTCTGTCCAAGAGACATCTGTTCGAGGCGGTCGATCACGACTATCAGTCTATCTAGACGCATCTAGACGATCGCTTGCGGGGGTCTAGCTAGCTCTGACTCGGCTCGCCCGCGCCGCAGGGCGACGCTCGACGGGGCGCCGGCGACGCTGGAAGTCGACGCGCAGCGCCGCCTCGACGAGCTCGGTGCATATCCAGAGACCCTTTAGAGCTCCTAGAGTCCGACGCTCGATGGCCGGCGCTGTTCATTTTAGACCTTTTAGAGCTCGAGCTCCTTAGAGTTAGACGCTCGAGCTTCCTAGGAGTTCGACGCTCGTGCATAGAACGCGGGCGAGGTTTGTTATTCATGCACGCAGACCGTCTCGACCGTCCCCGACCCTGACCCCGGCCCCGCAGACCCCGAGCTGATGGGGCGCCCCGTGATCCCCGGCCTCGATGAGCCCAAGGAGGAGGGGGAGGGGGAGGAGGAGGGCGGAGGCGGGGCCGGCTGCGAGGCCGAGGCCGAGGAGGAGGAGGACGGGGGGGAGGAGGAGGCCGAGGAGGGGGAGGGGGAGGGAGAGGAGGTACCCGTCCGCCCGCGGCGCACGTACCCCGGATGAAGTCTTGGATCACGGGCGCGCCAGAAGGGGGAGGAGGAGACCGAGGAGGGGGAGGACGAGGAGGAGGGCGGGGCGGGCGGCGGCGGCCCGCCGACGACGACTCTGCCGCGCCCCTCGGACGCGGTACGCCCTGGGGCCTCGGTCGATCTTCTTCTCGGTGGAATTCGATCTGAGATTAATTCGATCCGCGGGCCAGGTCCCCGTGGCTCAGCAGACGGCTCGCGCCCGAGCTTCGGCCCTCGCCCGGCCCCCTCCCGCGCCCGCCTTCGCCCCGCGCCCCTCGAAAGCGGTGCGCCCGGCCCCGAAGAAGGGACGGGAGCTCTTGCCCTTGATTGGGCCCAGACTGCGCAGGGATCGGGCAAGGGCGAGGGCCGGCGGGCGGACTACCGGCGGAGCGGGCCCGGCGGCCCGGCCGGCCCGCAGGCGGCCACTGGCCAGGCGCACTCGCGGCCACAGCCCACGGCGGCGGCCTCCTCATCGGGGCAGCAGCAGCAGCAGCAGCAGGGGGTGCGGAGCGGGCCCGGCGGCCCCGCCGGCCCGCAGGCGGCCCAGGCGCACCCGCAGCCACAGCCGCAGCAGCAGCCCGCGGCCTCGTCCTCGTCCTCGTCCTCGGCCTCGGCGGACCCGGCGGGCGAGTACGACTCTCTCTTCGAAGGCATCGACTTCGGCGAGCCGCTCCCCAGCGACTCGCCCGCGAAGCCCTGGCCGCCCCCGCAGCAGCCGCAGCGGGAGGCGGGCGAGTACGACCACCTCTGCGAGGGCATCGAGTTCTCCCAGTTCTTCAAAGAGCCGGAGCAGCACCAGGAGGCGCAGCAGGAGGCGCAGCGGGGGCAGCCGCGGGTGGCCATCGACCCGCCCCTCTTCGACGAGCCGGCCCCCAGCGACTTGCCCGCGAAGCAGCAGCCGCCCCCGCAGCAGCAGCAGCAGCAGCAGCAGGAGACGCAGCAGGGGCAGCAGCGGGTGCGCCCGCCTGCCCGCGGGGCGACCCCGCAGGGCCCTCGCTGACCGGACGGGGCGCGCGCGGCAGCCAGCGGTCGCGGAGGGGGCCGTCCCGCCTTCGGTGCGCCTTCAAAGGGGCCCGGCCAGCGGGGCCCTCGAGCCCGGCGATCTGAGGCGCCGGCGCAGGGCCCAGGCTCGGATGAGGATCAGAAGCCGGCGGCCGCGGCGGGCGCCGCCGCCGCGTCCTTTGATCCTCCGGTGCGCCCGACGCGAAGAACTGTTCAGAGCCGGGCCTTACTGGCGCCGACCTCAGGGGCGGCGGCGCGCGGCGGCGGAGGAGGAAGAGGAGGAGGCTGCGCAGGAGCGGCGCCGGCGGGAGGGGGAGGCGGAGGAGGTGGAGCAGAAGGGACCGGAGCGGGAGGAGGCGGCGGCGGCGCAGGCGGAGCGGCGGCGGCGGCAGCAGCAGCCGCGCGCGGCGCGTCGGGCCGAAGAGGAGAAGCAGAAGGAGGAGGAGCTGAAGCGCGAGGCGGCGGCGCAGCGGGCAGAAGTAAAGGAGCGGGAGGAGCAGCAGCGGCAGCAGCAGGAGCAGGACAAGCTGAAGGCTCAGGGGGGGAATGGGAAGGCTCCGAAGCGCACGGCGCCGGCCCCGGGGGCCCCGGAGCCGCTCTTGGCCCCCGCCCCGGCCCGGGCCGTCTCTTCCAGCCCGGAGCGCGATGCGCTGGCGGCCCCGGCTCCGGGGCAGCTGCAGCTGAAGCATCCGCCCCGGCCGGCCGCGGGGCAGGCGGCTCCCGCCCCGGCCCGGGCCACCGCCGCAGCCTCCTCCTGCTCCTCCCCCAAAGCCAAGAAGCCGCGCCCCAAGTGCGCCCCTTTTCTCTCTTTCCCGTATCCCGCACCCCGCCCTCCTCGAAAAGTCTGACATGCCCTCGCAGCCCGCCGGCCGAGCGGCAGGTGCAGGCGGCGCCGGCGCCGGCCGCGCCGGCCGCCTCGTCTCCCGAGCAGCGGCCGGACTTATCCGTCCGCGTCCATCCGGAGACAAAGGTCGGTACCCCCCTCCCGCGCTTCCCCCCCTTTCTCTCTGACGCCTACTACGTACCCCCCAGCTCTGGTTGAAGGGTGACATCCGGGTGGCGGCGGAGGAGCCGGAGGGGCCGGGCTGGCAGGCGTTCATCGTACCCTGGGGCCCGCGGGGGGAGCTGCAGCAGTGCTGGGTCGAGTCCGAGTCCGGGCGGCGCGAGTCCTGGGAGATCGTCATACCCCCCTCGCCGCCGGCCGCGGCCGCGGCCGCGGGGCTCCAGGCTCAGGTCGACTTTGTCGGGCCGCGCCAGGCCGGAGGGGTACCCTCGCTTCCTCGGAGCTCGAGGCCGGGGGAGACCCGTGCCCGGGCCTAGGCCTGGCGCCGCGCGGCCGCGGCAGTGGCGGATGGCATGGTATCCTCGAGCTCGAGCTCGCCTGACGCCGGCGTCGCCGCCCAGCCGGCCTCGCCTACAGCTGACGCCGCCGCCCCGGCGCTAGCCTGCAGCGACGAGCTTGCTTGCAGATGCCGTATACGTAGTACCGTTAAACCGAGTTTGTACAAACCTTCGAACCACATGTTGAAGTTTCAGTCACGCGCGCAATTGCAAGACTCTGAGATCGACCGAGGCCAGGTACCGCGGCCACTTGGCAAAGCCACGGATCTAGAATTCGTTGACGTCGACGTTGACGTTAACGTTAGCTGCGCTTGAACCCTTAAGCTTAAGCTTGCACGCGCAATCTGTGCGGCGAACAGGCCGGGGGTACATGTACAGCGCCGCAGCGACGTCGGGCAATCAACGTTCGGCAGTTCACGGTTAGCCCGGAGTCCCGGCCGCGGACGCCTCCAGCTCACAGCGCCATCAGCGGAGCGCCGGACAGCCCAGGGCGGCGCGGAAGGCCTCGAGCTCGGGGCGAGCGCGGCGCGCGGCGAGCATCGGCGGTTGGCGTCATCGCGCACATCGCTCGTCGTGTGCGGCTCGGCGAAAGGGACGACCGTCGGACGGCCGCAGACTGTCGGCTGTCAGCGCGCGCGCTCGAGCGGCCGCGGAGCGCGCCGCGGCCGAACGGCGCTCGCGATCCATCGATATCGCCGTGACCGCAGCCGGCCGCGGGCCGCGCGCGCGCGCGGCGCTTCCGAAATCGCCGGCGCCGCGTCCGGCAACAGCTCCGGCTGCAGCTGCGGCCCGGCGGGCTCGCGCGTGCAGCTGAGCGCCGCGGCGCCCGGCCCTGAGCGGGCGCCGGCTGTGCACGCCACAACCTGGCAGGTCCAACGTTCGATGTGGAACTCGAGCCCATTCGGATGGCTGGCGCCGGCGCCGGCCAGCGCTCCGACGCCGCGGCCGGCCGCGGCCGCGGCGTCGGTGTTTTCAGCAGCAGCCGCAGCTCCTGCAGCTGCCGCGGCCGCGCCCCCGCGCGCGCAGGCGGCCGCGTCCGGCGCCGCTTCCGCGGCCCGGCGCTCTCACTCTCTCCTTTCTTTATGGCCCCAGCAGGAGCCGCCCCATGCATATGGCATGCCCAGCGCCGCCCGGCCACCACCTGCAGCTCCGGATCCGCATCTACTGCAGAAGCTAGCAGATCAGGAGCGTGAGGTACGCCTAAGCCCTGCCTTCAGTGGCAGGCCTAGGCCTTCATTGGCAAGCTCTAGATCGTTTCTGGATCCGGACCCGGGAGATCTAGACTAAAAGTCTTGCGCAGCTCAAAAGCCTGAAGGAGCAGAGGGAGAAGCTCAAGAGATTGCTCGCGAGCGCGGAAGACGACCTGTACGGCGCCAGGACGCGGGAGGGGGAGCTGGAGGGGCGAGTCCGGGAGCTCGAGGGGCGGGTCTCCGGGCTCCAGGCCGAGCTGGAGGGCGCGCGGTGGGAACTCCATCGCGCCAACGATCACTCGCGCTGCAAGGGCAGAGAAGAGCAGCTCAAGAAGAACATCCGGGGCATCGAGAGGCGGTTCAGAGAAGTGAGCGATATCGATCGACCTTCTTTTCTGAACTCATAATTAGCCTAGTAGCTATAGCTTGCTTTTTTTGAAATTCTGAAACTCTTCCTGAAGCTGACCCATGCTGACCTGGTGTGGCGCAGGCAAGACAGGCGGAGAGGGATGCAAGAAGAAAAATTGAAGAGGTGCGTGTGCAGGTGGCCGGCCGCGGGGCGCCTCCGAGCCATACCTTGATTATATATAATTATAATCTTTGAACTTTCGGACTCACTCTACCCCCGCCTCGCTCCCTCCCCCAGCTGGAGTCGCGCCTCTCGGATCAAGACGCGTACAATCGCGACTGGGGCTCGCGGACGGACGCGAACGAGGAGGAGGAGCGGTCGGACTACGAAAGCGGTCACGAGAATGCGGACTACGATCGTGACTATGAGGAGGGGGACTATGATCGCGAGGAGGGGTACTGCGATCGCGATCGCGAGGAGGGGGACTACGATCGCGATCGCGAGGAGGGGGACTACGATCGCGATCGCGAGGAGGGGTACTACGATCGCGATCGCGACGAGGCGCGGTCGCATAGGAGCTCGGGCTCGGCGGACTCGGGCTCGAGGGAGCTTCGGGACCGCGTGAACCAGCTGCAAGACGAGGTGATGGATTTAAGCTGAAGATCTAGATAAGACTTTAATGACGCCGACCTGTACATGTTTAACGGTTGATAAGAATACCGCCTGAACCTAATATCGATCCGCCTGATCGCTACGCCTGATCCGTCTAACCTAATCAACTCTCTCGCCACGCCTGATCCGCCGGCGCCTTCCAATCAGGTCGCCGACCTCGAGGCGCGGAACAGCGGCCTGCGGGGGCGCGTCGACGAGCTGGAGAGGCGCTGCGGGGAGCTCGACGAGTCCAACGAGCAGCTGAGGCTGCGCAACGGCGAGCTAGGGCGGTCCGCCCTGTAATCCTCTTTCGTTTATCATATTTATAATTACTGTGTTCATGTAAACTTCTCTTCAATCTAGCTGCAACGAGGACCTGATCGATCGGAACAAGGAGCTCAAGAGCCGCATCGACGAGCTCCGAGACCTCAACGACGAGCTCAGCGAACGAAACAACAAGCTCGATCGCGATCTCTCCGTGAGCTATACATTGGAAATTGGCAATGCTTATTTAAACGCAATCTCGGGAGAAGTATGCGCAGCATTATGAACGGCATTAAAAATCCAGAGCTCAAGTGTATATGCTCTTCAATGAGCTCTTTCGCAGATTAAGGCGACAGAAATTGATCACGAGCGTAAGAGGGCACGACTTTTGTTTATTCTTCATGATCAGTATTTTGTGCGCTCTGATTTGTTTCCGAATTCGAAGCTTTCGCAAGACATTAAAGAGGTTTGCGGTCCTTCCCAGATCAAAACACACATCGATTGATGCCCTGAGACAGATGAGTGACAAGCTTGAGGATTACCGCATTCAAAGGATTGCTGATCGTTCTGCTATCGCGGTAATTATAAGCCACGACCACGTTCAATATTTCATTAACGTCGTTCAAAAACGGATCCTTTTCCGTTTCCTAATGTGTTTTTGCCGCTGGTGAAGATTGATCATATGGTTGGACATTGCAACGAACGCGCAAAAGTGCATGGTCTTTCGCGCGCATCCTGGCAACAGTTGATATCTATGTTAATATTTTGATCAGACCCTCGAAAAAGCGAACGGCGAACTCGAAGAGGAGCTGAGGCGGGCCCGCGAGGACTCGGCCGTGGTGGGGTCGCGGGAGCAAACTCTCCAAAGTCTGGTGGAGACGCTCCGGGGCCAGCTCCAGTCCATGGCCGCCTCCGCGCTCGCCGAAGAGCTCAAGACTCTCAAAGCCCGGATCAAAGAGGTGCGCAGCTGCCATCTTACATTACAATTAGATCTGCATCGAAGCTGAAGGCGCCTGCATTTAAAGATCTATAACTGCTCCGGATCCTGCCATACTCCCGTAGTCCTGCCATGCTTGAGAGATCTATAATATATAGAAAAACTCATTAAAAGCTCTAACATTGCCTCGTTTGTAAATCCACCCGCTCCGTAATATTAAAAATAACGACCGTCGGACGTTTGCAATTGAAAAGGTACTGCGGCAGGTCGAGCTGGAAAATGCCGAAAAGGCGAAGGCGGAGCGCGCGGCAGAATCGCGCTGTGAACAGGTGCGCACGCGGCGCACATCCTAAAGCAAAAACAAAACACGATTCACTTCTGGCTTGAGGCTTCAAATCAATGCTCAAACGGCAGGTAGAGCAGGCAAACGTGGTTCTTCTCAAGGAGGTGCGCACTGCGGCAGTGATTTCCTGACACTTATAAGTAATATAACACTATGTATTCTGACACTTATAATCAGTATAAACCCTGTCTACTATTCGTGCTCTAGCAGCGAGCTATAAAATTAAAAGGATCCGAGCTAGGCGGGGCCGGGGCGGGTTCCGAGGCGGGTTGGACGGCAGACGGTGCCGGGCCGGCGAATCGGATTTAATTATTCGAACGATTGGGACGGCAGGTGGAGCAGGCGAAGGCCGATCTGGGGATCGCCAAAGATGCTTTGAAGCGCGCCAAGGCCGATCTGGAGCGCGAGAAAGCGAAGGCCGAAAAGGAGCGGGAGCGGCGGCGGGAGGCGCAGAAGCCGAACTCGAAGGAGCTCAGCTTGGCGCGGGACGAGGCGAAGCGCATGGCGCAAGCAGCTGAAGCAGCGCGCAACGAAGCCAACCTGAAAAAGGAGAGGCTGGAGGCGGCAGAGAGCGCCAAGGAGGCGGCGGAGAAGGCGCGGGCGGAGGCGGAGGAGGCGGCCCGGTCCGCGAAGGCGGCTTTGGAGGCTGCGGAGGCGGCGGCCGCGGAGGAGCGGGCGCGGTGGGACCAGCTGTTGGGCGAGCTCGCCGAGCGCGCCGAGCGGGCGGAGCGGCAGCGCGAGGAGGCGCAGGCGCTCCTCGACGCGGTTCGTTCATCTGAGTCTGACTCTTGATTTGATGTGGCCTAGATCTCTGCCTGCGTTCATCCGCTGCAGATTCTGGAGAGGCCCGGGTCGGACCCCGAGATGACCGCCCTGAAGGGGCGTGTGCGCTCACTCGAGGCTCAGCTCGCGGTGCGCTGACTTCGTAGCTCTCACTTAACAGTTGAAGCTCTTTGCGAATTCGAATTGGCTAATTACAAGCGATCCGCTGGCGGAAAAGGAGAAGCAGAAGGCGGCCGCCGGGCTCTCGAATTCCTCGTCCCTTCCCGCCGCTGCTGCCTCGAGCGATGGGCCTGCCTCGAAGATCCGCACCCTTCGGAATGCCTCGTGCGCTTTTTCTGCTTTTGGCCTTTTATTATGCTGCGCTAATCGATAACGAAGGTGCAAGCTCGTCCAAACGATCGTGAAGCAGGTTGCGTCCCCGGCCCCGCCCGTGGCCACGCATCTGCAAGCGTGCCAAGGTGTTTGTTGTCTGCAGCTGGGTGCGGCTGATGCTTGCTGGCGCAGCTCCGCCCGGCGGGCTCCAAGGCTTCCAAGCCCATCGAAATCGAGGTAGGCATAGCAGCGGATGTCTCCTGCTCGTCGCTCCGGAGTGAAGGGAGCCCTGCAGGTGGACCGGGCAGCCGTCGTCGAGTCCGCCCTCCGGTCCTGCCTGGAGCAGCGCCTCCTCGAGCAGCTGCGGCAACCGGCCGCCCCGCTGAAGATTGCGATGGAGTGCGCCGAGGACCGCAAGGGGCCATCGCGCGAGTTCTATGCGCTGGTGCGGGATCGGAATTCCACGGGAATCTTTAATTTCTTCGTTCCTGTGGTCCTCATTATCGGAGTGTCGCCGCAGTTTTTCGAGGAGCTGGTAAAGAAGCAGCTGGTGGAGGAACCGATGCAGCGGGCACCGGGCGTGCTGCCGCCAGCTGCAGCCAGCGCTAGCGCTGCACCGGTGCCTGTTGTGCCGGCGCCGGCGCCGGCGCCGCAGCCGCGCCGCAAGCGGACCGTCATCGTCGACTCTGAGGACGAGGACGAGAGCGGCGAAGACGGCGACGGCCGAGGCCCGCAGGGCGAGAATCCGAAGCGTGTTCGGCTGGAGGGCGGGCAGCCGGCGACGTCGGCGTCGGGCGGCGGTGGCGGCGGGCAGCGCCGGAGCGGGCGCGGCCAATCGAGCTCGAAGCGGGTCGATGTACATGTCGATCGTGCGCTGCTCACGAAGTACCGATTCATCGGTGCCATCATCGGCCGAGGTTTTTTGATTTATTAATGTATAATCGCGAGGTTTGCTCTGACGCGGTTCATTTAATTTCTAGCGCTGCTCGAGCGGATTCTCGACCCAAAGGGCACGGACCCCATCCCGGCCGCGTTCGTCCCCATGATACCTATGCTGTCCGGCAGACAGGTGCGGGCAAGAATATAAATTCCGAAGCCCACTTTCGTTCCTGGCTCTGATCGCTTGCCCCGGCCCGCATGCGCAGCCCGACTCGTGCGCCACAGCGGAAGAGGCGCTCGCGCTCTGGCAGCCGTTCCTCGACCCCGTAAGCAATATATATTTTCATTCGAACCTTTTATGAATTTTTTCGCCGGCGCGTTAACGCCGCCTCAGCAAGTACACGTCTCGATGACCAGGATCCTCGCTGAGCCGGTACGCGGCGCTGGTCTGAGCGCTAGCCGAGCTCCAGCCTGTGCTTGGCGCTGAAGTCTCTGCAGGTCTCGCCGGAGGCGCCCGTGCCTATGGACCCCTACCTCCAGGGCTGCCCTGGGTTCAGCGGCGAGGAGGCGCCTCACAATATTTATCTCTAAGCTTAAACCTATCGCCACTGACGTCCGGCAGCTGACGGAAGAGAACAAGCGGCATATGGTTCGGCTCGCCGCGCAGTGGCAGTGCGTGGGCCGGCGTCAGCCGCTCCTGGAGGCGATGCGAGTGCGTCGCGCTCGTTTCGTGTCAGCCGTCTCTAAGCGTCGCCGTTCTCCGCCCGCAGGAGGGGTTCCAGGGCGTCTTCACGCGGCCGGAGGCGAGCAAGAAGGGCCCAGAGGCGGCGGCGGGCGCGGCGGACGCGCTGGAGGCGGTTGGGCTGCTGGGCGCCGACGACTGGGCCGCCCTCGTCGGCGGTGCGCCGCGCGGGGCCGCGGCCCCGCGCAGCGCGGCCCGCGTGCCCTCACGCTGCCCCCGCAGGCCAGGCGTGGACGGCCGAGACGCTCATCGCAAACGTGCGCGACCGGCAGCACTTTAGTTCTCACCCTAGGGCCTCTTTTCCATTCACATTTCCGCTCTCAGATGCGATTCCACGGCGACTGGCGAAATTTCGAAGAGGTGAACGACGATGACGATGTCTTCGTCCTCGACTCGTGCCCTGTCCCCTCTCACCCCGCGCGGCCCCTCCCGCCCCGCCCCGCAGGACCGGGCTCTGGTCGAGCGGTGGCTCTTCGGCGCGCTTCGGGCGGGCGAAGTGGACCCGTCGCAGTTCGCCCGCTGCATCGGTGCGGCTGCTCTTTCACGTCGTGCCGCCGCCTTTAATTTGTGTTGCAGGCCGCGCCTCCGCGCCGGCGAGCGGGAAGCTCGAAAGGTGGGCTCTAAAGAAAATTGTTTCTGAGACCGCCGGACATTCAGATCGATTCGTCTCCGCGCGCGCAGGCCCCTCACCATCGCGCCGAAGACGAACACGGTGAAGGACGGGGCCGGGCGCAGGCGGGCCGTGCTGGTGCCCTGGTCCGACAAGGAGTGGGGCCTCGCCTTCCGCACCTGCTTCGACGAGGCCCGCCCCGCCCCCCGGCCCCCGGGCCCCGCCGTCGGCCTCGCGGGCTGAACTTTGGGGGCAGGTGGAGATCCCTGGAGTGCCATCGGCGGGGGCGGCGGGGGCGGAGGAGGAGCGGCGGGGGCTCTTCGTGCGGGCGGTCCGCAGCAGCGTCGAGGACCTCGCGCTGGACTTCAACGACGGCTAGTCGAATTTCTTATCAAAGACAGCATGCCAACGCTTTGAATTTCGATATATGTCCATCGATTCGACTTCAACGACGGCTATGCGCCCGCGATCCGCTGTGGACATCGATCTGCCTGTTGATTTGTTCTAGCCTAGTAGTAGGTTTCAATTTACTCCAGGACGCCCATGGCCAGAAGCTTCCCCCCTGATCATGATCATCATCATGATGATCATGTAGTAAAAGGGGGGTCGCCAGAGCCTGTTTCAGCCTGATTTAAATCAGGCTAGCCTGTTTAAATTTATATAATTAGAAATCAGGCCTAGGCTTGAATCATGATCAGGCTGATCATGAGCCGGCGCCGTCAGCCTCTTTGAAAACTTTGAAACACGCTAGCCTGATTAGGAAGCAGGCTAGCCTGATTCCTACGCAGGCTGGATTCCAGCCAGCACCCAAGCCTGATTCCAATATTAATAGTTATCAGACAGTTTACATTCGAATTTCCTTTCCAAGACAGCGGACCCGGACCTCGAAATTAGCTAGCTCTATCTCCGCAGCCTGCAGCTGCATCTGCTTTATAAAGCTGCTCATGTGGTTGTGGTTTATAAATCCGAATGAATGCGCGCACAGGAACGTCTTTCTAACTTCCGACTTCGTATCAGAATCGACTTCAAGGGGGCGGGGAGCGGGGGCGGGCGGGCCGGGGCGCTGCTGGCCGCGGCCTCGAGGGCGGCCCGAAGAGCGGCAGGCGCCTCCGGCGCCCTCGCTGGCGCCGGCAGCCCCGCGAGCGGCGGGCGCCGCGGCGGGGTCGACACCCGCCGCCTTTGCAGGCACGCCGCCAAAACGGAGTGAAGGGGTGGGGGAAGAGTCCGCCGGGGTACGGCGGCAGGGAGAGGGATGAAGGGCGCCGGGGGAGGAAGATCCGTCGGGGTACGGCGGCAGGGAAGGACGGGTCGGGGGGAAAGGTTGGGAGGGGGTAGACAAGCTCTAGGGACGCGGTCCTGCGCTGCGAGGGGCCCGAAATCTCAGCGGATATCGAATCGACTAGCAAGAGAGGCGGCGCCCGCCGCGGCACGGGGCCGCGCCGGCGCGCGCCGGCGAACGCCAGGCACCAAGGCACCCACACGGGGCGGCGGAGGGAAGGGGGGGAAGGATCGAGCCGGGGTACGCCGCTGAGTCTCCAGGTGCGCCACTGGGCGCCGGAAGGCGCCAAGCACCAGGCACCCTGCGCCGGGTAGAGGTTGAGGGGCGGCTGCCCTGCGCTGGGTAGAAGGTGAGAAGGGGGGGGGGGGGGGAAGGGGAAGGGAGCGAAGGGCGAGCTGAGGGGGGTACGGATGCAGATGCACAAAGTCTCTCCGCAAGGGGTTCTGACGGGTTCCGAGGGGTACCGGCAGCGGCGAGGCCGGCGAGGGGTACCGGCAGCGGCGAGGGGAGGAAGGGCGCCGCGGTACGACGGAACGGGTCGCGGGTGGAAGGTTGGGAGGGGGTAGACAAGCTGTAGGGACGCGTTCCTGCGTGGGGCCCGAAATCTCAGCCGAAATCAACTCGCCTAGCCAGGGAGGGGGTACAGGGGCGCACCTTCCCGGGAGGAGGGCGGCGCCCGCGGCGGCGCAGGGCTGCGGTTGCGGGCGCCGGCGGGCGCGGGAAGGGGGGGAAGGATCGAGCCGGGGTACGCCGCTGAGTCTCCAGGTGCGCCACTGGGCGCCAAGCACCAGGCACCCTGCGCCGGGTAGAGGGTGAGTGTGTGTGTGTGTGTTGGGGGGGGGGGGGGAAGGGAGCGAAGGGGCGAGCTGAGGGGGGTACGGATGCAGACGCACATAGTCTCTCCGCAAGGGGTTCTAGATCTGACGGGTTCCGAGGGGTACCGACAGCGGCAAGGCCGGCGAGGGGTAACGGCAGCGGCGAGGCCGGCGTTCACTGCGCCAGCGGGGAGAGGAGGCCGGGGGAGGGTCGGTGCTGAGCCGCCCCCGACGGAAGTCGGAGGGAGGGGGCTCCGGGGGTACCGACGAGGGGGAATGGGGGGAGATGCGGAGAATGCTACCCTGAAGCACGACTGCCCTGCGCTGGGTAGAAGGTGAGAGGAGAGGAGGGGGCAGGGGAGGGGAGTGAGCGGAGGGGGGTACGGAGGCGCACGGTCTTTCATTCTGCGCGCGGCGAGGGCCGGAGGGGGCCGGCCAAGCGGGTTCCGAGGGGTATTGACAGACTGCGGCGAGGCCGGCGAGGGGGTACCGCTGCAGAGCAGGGAGCGGAAGCTGGGGCGGGGAGGGTCGGCCCTGGGCCGCCGCCGTCGGAAGAAGGGGGCTCCCAGAGGGTACGGAGGTTCCGACGACGAGGAGGACGCCCCGCGCGCCGCGCCGGAGATTCACTGGCGAGGGGCGGGGAGCGGAGGGCCGCGGCTGAGAGAACCGGGAGAGAAGTCCCGCCCTCCCTGCTCGGGTGGCGGGCGGCGGGGGAGGAGGAGGCGAGGAGGCGGGGCGGGCGGGGCGGGGCAGGGGGCGCGGGGCGCGCCTTGCCCTGCAGCTGCGGGCGTACCCCGCCGGCCGCGCCTCTATCGATGACGCCCCGCCCCGTCGCCTACGATGCCCTGCGCCGTCCTCTCGCCGAGTCTTCTATGACGCGCTGCGGCGCGTCTGAGCGGCTGCAGGGCGGCGCGGCGCTGCGTCGGGCCGGGCGGCCGCCAGCGGACCTGGCCGTGGAAGGCGGGCGAGGGCAGGACCGCGAGCTCGCCGGCCGCGGCGCGGCGCAGCCGCTGCTCTAGCAGCCGCTCGTAATGAATCGACCTGCAAGCGATGCGTGAGGCGCAACGCGACGCCGCCGCCGCGCGGGGGCGCCGCGCACTTGTGCACATAGTCTAAGTAGTCGTCCACGTCGATCTTGTAGTCGGTCTTGGGCCCCTTGAGCGTCGTCCCGTGCTGGATGTAGAGCGAGACCGCAAGGTCGCCCGCCTGCACCGCGGCTCGGTCCGCTCAGAGCGCCCCGGCCGGCTCGCGGCGCGGTTCGCACCTTTTCCTGCGGGATGCTCAGCCGCGTGGTCATGTATCCTCTTGTACACGTGCTGCGCATGCATATGGCAAGGACCGATTCGAACGGTCAACGCGCGCGGGGCAGACGAGAAGGCCCCGGCACCTTAGCAACGCCGCTTGAACTAGGATACAGCTGCGAGCAAGAGTTAGATATTCGACCGCGGCTAGCGCAGGGGTTGACAGGAGGCGGCTCGCGCGCGGGAGAAGTTCCAACTCCACGCGCGAAGATTCCCGCTTCGCACCGTATCATCCTGCGGAAGCAGCGTAAGATTGCGCAACACGCAGCTCGCATTGCCAGGCAGAGCCGGCAGGGCAGGAGGCGATATCGATTGAAGCCCTGTGCAGACGCGGATGCGGGGGCTGAGCGCACGAGGTCGAAGAACAGAGCTGCTGGAGGCGCCACGCTGGCGTTCGTCGATGCTGCGCATGCCGTGCGCGGGCCGGCTTCCTCGCGTAAGCGCGAATCCCGCCGCGTGCACACAGAAATCGATATAGCTAAAAAAATGATTCGGATCCGATGTGGCATGGCTGGCGGGCGGAAGGCAGCTTCCTCGATGGGGTACAGCTGCAGCGCCCGAGTCGAGTACTAGCTAGTGCAGGGCAAAGCTCAGCCCGCGGCCGACGGCGTAGGGGCGCTGAAAGACGCACCGGTTGCGGGGCACCAGCAGCAGACAGCGCGAATCAGGCGGCGCGTGTCGATCACACGGCGGATGCAGGGTTGGCGCTCATAATCCGCGCTCATCAAAGCTTCAGTCTTGTCGGCGTCGCAAATCGATCGCGATATCCACAGTCGAGCGGCTCTCGTTGCCCTTGCCCGCTGTACGTCCGTACGTATACGCGTTCTACGACGCGGCGCCCTTCAAGGCTTGAGCTGAAGATTGCAAACGCGGCGCCAGCGGTTATAAACCGACGCGGCGTCGCGATCGACAGACTGTCGGACGTCGCGACTTCGGGCGGGCCGGGGCTGTCGGCCGCGTACGTCGCGCGCGCGCGACTTCGACGCCGTCGGTGGTTCTGCTGGTTCCCAGTCTGTCCGGCGGTCGGGTTCCCAGTCGACGTCGAGCTACGAGACTCGAGTCGAAAGCGGCAGCCGCACGCGCGGCCACGGCGGCCGCGCGCGATATCAATAACGAAATCGATCTACTACCGGTAGTAGATCGCGGGCGCCGGCGGTCTCAATCTCGCGAATCGACGTCGACTCGGCGACGTCTGCGGCGAAGCCGTTGGAATAATATTTAATCGTACGCATGCGTCTTAAATTGCCTTCTTTTGCAATCGAGCTTTGCGCCGGCGCCTTAACACGCATACGGTGCCAGACCGACGATCATCGGATATCGATCTGATCATGGCCATGGTACCGGTGCGCATGGTCTGGCTGCGGCCGCTGTGCCGCTGTGCACGTTCCAGAGGTTCCAGATGTTCATGTCCTTCATTCGAATTCTCACACATGTACATGCACACTTGGTTGAATCTGCGCATGCAGAGCCAAGACCGGCAGGAAGCGCTCCTGAAATCTAGAAACTTCAGGAGCATCCAGATGCGGCTTAAAAAGGTTAGTGTCATGCGATTATGATCACGCTTCGATTTTAATTTTATATTGATATCGATTATGACGCTTCTTTTTGAAACCGTTGAACTTCGCTCCCCGGATCGCGACATGCGGGGCCCCATGCATATGGCCACTGATCATGATTATGATCATGACCAGGCAAGTGAAGACGAGAGGGCCGCGAACCAGAGAATCGGGGAGGTGTGCTGCTGTGATCCGATGATCTTTGAACTCAGAATCAGCAGGATTTGATCGATATCGGTACCTCTCACGGCCGCAGCTGGAGGGACAGCTAGCGCTCGCGGGCAAGCAGGGCGAGCTGGCGGACTCCCAGGCGCGGGCGGGCCGGCTGCAGGCGGAGCTGGAGGAGCCCCGCATGCAAGGCGTCGCGGCCGGCCATGGGAAGCCCAAGCTTAAGCACGGCGACGGCTTGGCTTCCTGCAGCGACGCTAGTGTCGACGTCAACGGCGAAAATGTGAGCACCTGCTTTTCTCCTTGCAATTGACTCGTTCAGCATATATACGCGAATTGACTTGAATTGTCTCCTCCTTGAACAGGTCTGCGTGCCGTCGCGGGTGGTGCAAGCGAGGGCACGTCGCGTCATAAGGCTTGTCTCCTCCGATTGTTCCCCCGGAGCAAACGTCAACCCTGGCCACGAGCGGCCGCCCGCAATTTCGATCGCGACCACGAGCTCGAGCCGACTTCAGGCACCAGATCTGTTGACACGATGCGCACAGGCAGTCGCAAAGGAAGCCGAGAGGGTCGCGAACCAACGAATGCGAATCGCCGATGTGCGGCTGAGAACGCGTTTAACAGTTCCCTAAGTATGAGCATAATCGATATCTCCGCAGCTTGAGAGGCAAGTCTCGGATGCACGGAATGACCTGGCGAACGCTCAGTCGCAGACGAGAGAGCTACAGGATCGCGTCAAAAGACTGCAAGACGACGTAAACTACTACAGAACTCGAAAATGCAATCTAGAAGATGACCTGGCGAAAGCTCGAGCGGGTTCGAGAAAGCTCCAGGACGATGTAGGCTATTTCAAGACGCGCGAAAGAGATCTTAAAGATGACCTGGCGGACGCTCGATCGAAGTCGACTCAGCTCCAGGCCAGCGTAGACCAGCTCCAGGATGCCAACAACGAGCTCGAGCGCTCGGTGGGTTTTCATTGACAATCATGAATCATCGATTGCTGTCTCAGATGCAGTGTGCACGTGTACATGTCCAGCTGAAGACGGAACGTGAACAGTGTTTGACGGTTTTCTACGAGAAACTGACGGTGCCCGAATTTCGTTCTATTGCCGAATCAGTTGACGTTGAAAGTTGCGCTGACAGCTGAGAGCTAATGTGGAGGCTGTTAGGCAACAGCACAACGTACGAATCTGGACCCGCGGCCACGCCTTCGATTTTGTTTTCTGTGTTGTTCACGAACTGATCATGATTCGCAGCTGAGAACCGCGGAACTTGAGCATGAAAGGGTTCGCTTAAATTTTTGTGGCCACTTCTAGTTCGAATTCTTTGTTCGCCCTCGCGCTCACAATCAGGTTTCGGTGCATATCAAAGATGATTGTGGCGCGAGTGGCACGGGAACGTGATGAGGTGTTTGGTTCTCATCGATTGCTTTGGTTAATAATAACATGCTGGGCACAGTCTGATTCAGCCTTGGGTCGGTCGACGGCCGAGCTAAACAATGCACATAATCGCGTGAAGGTCGCATTCGAATTGAAATTCTTCATTAGGATATCGATCGCTCTGACCAGATCAATATTTCGATCAGGCTCTCGAGGAAGAGAACCGCAAGCTAAAGGACGATGTAACACAAGCCCAAGAGGACTTGGCCGCCGCTGTCCGCGGCTCGCGGGAAGCGGCTCTGGAGAGTCTCGTGAAGACGCTCCGGGACCAGCTCCAATCCGCCTCTTCGCACGCCGACGAGTATCTGAAAGACAGAATCAAAGAGGTGCGCGGCGCTCTATGGTCATTTCTCCCAAATTAAAGCTGCAGAAGTTGAAGCGAAAACCCTGTTTTCGAGGCTCTGAATGAACGCTTTAACGGCAGGTAGAGCGGGCAAACGCGGTGCTTCTCAAAGAGGTGCACGGCGGTTCTGTATACCTCTATTATTCAAACGATTTATTCAATTGCCCGCCCCGCATTTATTCAAACGAATTCAAATTGAACGGCAGGTGGAGCAGGGCAACGCCGATCTGGAGCGCGCCAAGGCCGCTGTGAAGCGCGCCAAGGCCGATCTGGAGGGCGAGAGGGCAAAGACCGAAAAGGAGCGGGAGCTGCGGCGTCAGGCGCAGAAATCGAAGGAGCTCGGCTTGGCGCGGGACGAGGCGAAGCGCATGGCGAAGATGGCCGAGGCTGCGCGGAACGAAGCCAATCGTAAGGCGAAGAGGCTGGAAGAGGCGGAGGGCGCCCGGCAGGCGGCGGAGAAGGCGCGGGTGGAGGCGGAGGGGGCGGCCCGGTCCGCGCAGGCGGCCCTCGCGGCAGCGGAGGCGGCGGCCGCGGAGGAGCGGGCGCGGTGGGACCAGCTGTTAGGCGAGCTCGCCGAGCGCGCCGAGCGGGCGGAGCGGCAGCGCGGGGAGGCGCAGGCGCTCCTCGACGCGGTTCGTTGATTTAACTCTTGAGTCGATGTGGTTAAGATCTCTGCCTGCACCTGAGTACTAGTTCATCCTTTGCAGATTCTGGATCGCCCCGGATCGGACCCCGAGCTGGCCGCGCTGAAGGGGCGGGTGCGCTCCCTCGAGGCCCAGCTCGCGGTGTGTTGACTTCGTAGCTCTCACTTTGAAGCAATCTGCGAATTCGAGTTGGCTGAGTGACGCGCAGGCGGAGAAGGAGAAGCAGAAGCAGGCGGCCGCCGGGCTTTCGAATTCCTCGTCCCTTCCTGCCGCCGCCGCCTCCAGCGATGGGCCCAAGATCCGCGCCCTTCGCAACGCATCGTGCGCTGCTTTTTTAATTTTACAATTGCAAGTCCTTTCTCTGCGCTTATCGATATATTGAAGGCGCAAGCTCGTCCAAACGATCGTGAAGCAGGTTGCAACACCCGCAGCGTGGTTATTGTCTGCGTGCGGCTGATGCTTGCTGTTGCAGCTCCGCCCGGTTGGCTCCAAGGCTTCCAAGCCCATCGAAATCGAGGTAGGCGAAGCGGCGGATGTCTCCTGCTCGTCGCTCCGGCGTGAAGGAAGCCCTGCAGGTTGACCGGGCAGCCGTCGTCGAGTCCGCCCTCCAGTCCTGCCTGGAGCAGCGCCTCCTCGAGCAGCTGCGGCAGCCGGCCGCCCCGCTGAAGATTGCGATGGAGTGCGCCGAGGACCGCAAGGGGCCATCGCGCGAGTTCTATGCGCTGGTGTGGGATCGGAATTCCACGGGAATCTTTAATTTCTTCGTTCCTGTGGGCCTCATGATCGGAGTGTCGCCGCAGTTTTTCGAGGAGCTGGTGAAGAAGCAGCTGGTAGAGGAACCGATGCAGCGGGCGCCGGGCGTGCTGCCGCCGGCAAGCGTCAGCGCTAGCGCTGCACCGGTACCTGTTGTGCCGGCGCCGGCGCCGGCACCGGCCCCGCAGCCGCGCCGCAAGAGGACCGTCATCTTTGACTCGGAGGACGAGGGCGAGAGCGGCGAAGACGGCAGTAGCCCGCAGGGCGAGAATCCGAAGCGTGTTCGGCTGGAGGGAGGGCAGGCGGCAGCGTCGGGGTCGGGCGGCGGGCAGCGCCGGAGCGGGCGCGGCCAAATGAGCTCCAATTCGAAGCGTGCCAACGTCGTCGATCGCGCGCTGCTCACGAAGTACCGATTCATCGGTGCCATCATCGGCCGAGGTGCTCCCTCGTTCTTTATGGGGAAATCTATTTATGTGCCGATCTCATTAATTAATCTCATTTCTACTTTCTACTTGTGCCGAAAATCTACTTTTTAGGTGCTACCTCGTTAATTTATTCGCCGATATCGATCGCGAGGCTTGCCTTGACGCCGTTCATTTTCAGCGCTGCTCGAGCGGATTCTCGACCCGAAGGGCACGGATCCCATCCCGGCTGCGTTCGTCCCCATGATACCTATGCTGTCCGGCAAACAGGTGCGGGCAAGAATATTAATTCGGAAGTCCGCTTTCGTTCCTGGCTCTGATCGCTGGCCCCGGCCCGCATGCGCAGCGGGACGCGTGCGCCACAGCGGAAGAGGCGCTCGCGCTCTGGCAGCCGTTCCTCGACCCCGTAAGCAATATATATTTGCATTCGAACCGGTACCCTTTTATGAACTTTTTTTGCGGGCGCTTCAACGCCGCCGCAGCAAGTGCACGTCTCGATGGCCAGGATCCTCGCCGAGCCGGTACGCGGCGCTGGTCACAGCCCCGCGCTAGATTGCTGCTGAAGTCTCTGCAGGTCTCGCCGGAGGCCCCCGTGCCGATGGACCCGTACCTCCAGGGCTGCCCCGCCTTCAGCGGCGAGGAGGTGCCTCGAGCTCGCCTCTCTAAGGTTAAGCTTTTCGCCGCTGACGTCCTGCAGCTGACGGAGGCGAACAAGCGAGACCTCGTTCGGCTCGCGGCGCAGTGGCAGTGCGTAGGCCGGCGTCAGCCGCTCCTCGAGGCGATGCGAGTGCGTCGCGCTCGATTCGTCTTCAACCGTCTCTAAGCGTCGCCGTTCTCCGCCCGCAGGAGGGGTTCCAGGGCGTCTTCACGCGGCCGGAGGCGAGCAAGAAGGGCCCAGAGGCGGCGGCGGGCGCGGCGGACGCGCTGGAGGCGGTCGGGCTGCTCGGCGCCGACGACTGGGCCGCCCTCGTCGGCGGTGCGCCGCCAACCGACCCCGCGCAGCGCGGCCCGCGCGCCCTCACGCCGCGCGCGCAGGCGAGGCGTGGACGGCCGAGACGCTCATCGCGAACGTGCACAACCGGCATCGCTTTGATTTTTTTCACTCGCTTCCATTCACATGTCCGCTCTCAGATGCGATTCCACGGCGACTGGCGGCATTTCGAAGAGGTGAATGACGATGACGATGTCTTTGTCCTCAACTCGTGCCCTGTCCCCTCTCACCCCGCGCGGCCCCTCCCGCCCCGCCCCGCAGGACCGGACCCTGGTCGAGCGGTGGCTCTTCGACGCGCTTCGGGCGGGCGAAGTGGACCCGTCGCAGTTCGCCCGCTGCATCGGTGCGGTTGCTCTTTCACGTCGTGCGGCGGCCGCTGCATGTGATTCGCGCTGCAGGCCGCGCCTCCGCGCCGGCGAGCGGGAAGCTCGAAAGGTGAGCTTTTCCAAGTTTAAACTTAGGTCATTTCATTGCCAGATTCATTAATATTCGTGGCCCCGCAGGCCCCTCACGATCGCGCCGAAGACGAACACGGTGAAGGACGGGGCCGGGCGCCGGCGGGCCGTGCTGGTGCCCTGGTCCGACAAGGAGTGGGGCCTCGCCTTCCGCACCTGCTTCGACGAGGCACGCCCCGCCCCCCGCCGCCCCGCGCGCTCGCTCGGCCTCGCGGTTTGAACTTGGGGGGGCAGGTGGAGATCCCGGGGGTGCACGTGCCGTCGGGGGCGGCGGGGGCGGAGGAGCTCGAGGAGCGGCGGCGGCTTTTCGTGGGAGCAATCCGCAGGAGCGTCGATCTCGCGTTGGACTTCAACGACGGCTAGTTATATATATATAGTTTTAGTTTACATTCGAATTTCCTTTCAAAAACCTTTCAAAAACAGCGGGCCCCTACCTGCCCGCACCCTGCAGCTGCATCAGCTTTATTACGCTGCTCATTATTACCCTGCATCGCACCCTGCAGCTGCATCATCTGGTTTCTGTTCGAGATAGCTATAGACTCTACACAGGCAGCCCTGGCCATGGCAGAATTCAGACAGACTCAATAAATCCGAATGATTGTGCACACATGAACGCCTTTCTAACTTCCGACTTCGTATCAGAATCGACTTCATGGTGGCGGGGTGCGGGGGCGGGCGGGCCGGGGCGCTGGCCGAGGCATCGAGGGCGGCCGGAAGAGCGGCAGCGGCCTCTGGCGCCCTCGCTGAGCGCCGGCGGCCCCGCGAGCGGCGGGCGCCGTGCAGACTCCGGCGGGCGCCGCCCGTCGGGGGAGCGCCGCCAGAACGGAGTGAAGGGGCGGGAGGAGAGTGTGCCGGGGTACGGCGGCAGGGAGATCTAGAGGATGCGCGCCGGGTAAGACGGGAGGGATCGGGGGGGGGGGAACGTTAGTAAGGGGTAGATAAGCTTTAGGGACGCATTCCTGCGCGGGGCCCGAAATCTCAGCCAAAATCGAATCGACGAGGGGGGAGGGGCGGGGGGGAGGGAGGGGGAGAGGGGGGAAGCGGAGGTTGGAGGGGGGCGGGGGGTGAGAGAGGGGGAGGACGGAGAGGGGGAGGGGGGCGGGGGGGGGGGGGGGGGGGGGGGGGGCGGGGAGGAGGAACAAGTCTGAAAGGAAATGAAACTGAGAGGAATCTGAGCAGAAGGGATCGAGGTCTGTAAGGGTTTAATTAACCAGGAGAATAAGCGAAATCATGAGAGGGAACTAAAGCTTCATTATATATAAGGAGATTTGCACGGACAGGATCGATAATTTAATTTGAGAAAAGAAAACATGTACGGAACGAACGTGAGTGGCGCGTGTTAATTGGAACGAAAAGGGAGCAGGCCGGACCCTCGCGATCGGACCGGAGTAGATTTGCGAGATCGACTTTCAGAAGCTGGCTTCTAACGTACCGTAGTAGTACGCCGCTGCTGGAGGCGAAAAAATGTAAATTGGGCATACTGCCCCACGAAATTATATATGGTAATAAAATCGAATAAACTCTCATTTTTTCATGTTTTCAACAAACATTTCAACAAAACAAACCATTCTCAGTAACCCAATCACCAATCTCAGTAAATCTCAGTAAGCATCATTTACAAAATTCGATGTTATATCATTGGCATACTGCCCCACGAGATTATATATGGTAATAAAATCGAATAAACTTTAAACTTTTCGATATTCCACAAACGTTTCGACAAAAACAAACCATTCACAGTAACCACACAAAACAAAACGTTTAATCTCAGTAAGCCTCAGTAACAACAATCGATGTTATATCATAATCTCGATTAATTATATTTAATCGAAGTAACATCCTTTTTATCCGCCGTGTCTCCCATCAATTTTAAACGTAATCGAATTTTACCCGATCCAAAAAATGACGACTGTTTTTAAATTTACCATATCGATCTGTAAATGACAACCATAATACCCGAAGATGTTAAACAAATTCTTCAAGATATGCCTTTAATTCCAGATGAGCAACAATTAAGCGAATTGATTGAGAAAACCGCTAATAGCGTTGGTTTAGATGTTAACAAACTTCCAAGTAAATATAAAACAAATTTTATGAAAGGCTTCGTATCTACCATGGAAACTTTGAACAGACACCAATACTCACAAATATTAGAAAATCGACATGATGTCAACCATACACGCTGTAAATTACGTAGGAAATTGATTATGAAAAATGCAATGGACAAAAAATGAGTTTCAAACATTCCTTGTTATCTAAACTGTTATTGTTGTGGGTTCATTACTTATTCTTACTGATTCTCTCTTTTTTATCGCTCTGCGCTTCACAAACTTCTTAAAGCCCTTTATATCATCATCTGTTAATATTGCCCGGTCTGTGTATACTTTTATATCATACCCTTGCAATCCAGTTATGACTGTTTGGTAGTTATAACCCCACAGTCTATGCAATTCCTTGTAGGTCTTTTTATCAAGACCCCCATTATACTCATCATAAGCGCAGTTAAACTCCTTCTCATTCCCGAGAATATTGAAAAATACTACGAACTCAACATTTCGACGAATCGTAGTAGAAATTGAGCATAAACGTTGAGTATTAATAATTACTGTAATCGAATAATGACGGGCTGTAGTGATCAATTTAGATAACACAGCCGAATTATGCATATCTAAATTGGAACCGATCATATCATCAAGTATAATAACAAGATTGTTGCGTTTTTCATTATTTTCGATTCGTTTCTTTTGCATGCTAATGAGTTTCACTACTACATTATCGTCCCATTCCTCATAGATATTATCAGGATGCGTTATATCTCTGAATTGACCTGTAAACGCAGTAGAACTAAATACTACAATCTGATCGATCTTATCCCTCAGTTCATAAAGTAGATATTTGCAGTAGGTTGTCTTACCAGAATTGCTGCGCCCACATAATAAAAACCGAGTGCTTAATTTAACTGTTCTTGCAGGCTCAAACTCCGGGATGTCATTCAAATCAATATCCATTCCTGTGTTATCCATTACAGTAATAAGATAAAAAACAAAATAAATTACTCAGCGCATGCAAGGCATGCTTGTCATGCCGACCCTACTAATTTTGAGCTTTCTACTATAACGAAAGAAAAAGAACTTTAGAAGTTCGAGACTTTCAGGGTAGAGATGTTGTAGCCATTGAGGACCATAACATTGTGTCGTAGGGCATAGATATCAACCTGAACAGGAGCAGCATCAGTGCATCCCGAAACAGTGAGATCCATGTAACTGGAACTGCTGTTGAAGAAATCCTGGTAACCCATAACACTGTTCCGAAGCGAATCTTTTCCAGATTTGGAAAGAACGATTCCGTAAATATTTCCATTCTCGAATCCATAAGTAGTATTGCCAACAGTAACACCCTTGTAATGAGAAGGAATGTGATTGATAGCCGAGAGGAAACCAGAAATGGGTTTGTTGGAGATATCCAGGGAGCGATTGTTGTGGAAGATCTGGAACTGATCGATCTTAACATCCGAAACATGACCACAGAAATCAGAGTGAGTGTAGGTGTTAAGTTTGTTCACCTCTCGAACTGTCATGAGAATCGAATGAACCAGACCAGAAACATTAGCGAGTGTCACCTCAACCGATTCACCAGCATCAGCGGTTTTGAGCGCTCGTGTCTTCTTGTGGATGACCTCTGTGATCGGAATGCGAATGCCACCTTGTTCATTTGCCATTTTCAAAAGTGTCTCAGCCTCAGCCGAAGCGATGTTTACAAATTGACAGATTAGGGAGCAATCCGCAAATGTAACAGATCCACCAGCAGGAACTTTGACTATCCCAGCATCACGGAAATCAACCTCGATTGTTGGCATATCCGCCAGTGTGCATAGTGGGAAGTAAGCATCATCCCAGAAAGCAGCGGGAATTTTCACAATGTATTCCATAGCCTCATCTGTGCTTTCACGATCAAGTTCTTTGAAGTAACCAAGAGAAGCATACATGCTGCTCATGGTAGCATGATCATTATCAATCAGAGCGTTAACAGTTATCCAGTCACCAGGGATGATATACTTGAAACCACCATGAACAAAGCGGACCTCATTAATAAAGGAAGAACCACCATTGGGGAGGGTGCAGGCTACACCACCACCAGTGGCAATCTTGAAATAGAGCGAAACACCAGCAAGGAGTTGCTTGCGAGGTAGATCAAAGTAAGCGGTATTCTTAAAGCCAAAAGTATTGCCTCGGGGACGAACTTGCTCGAGGAATGGTTTGTACTTGGGGTTGGTTCCGATTTGGAGACCAGGGATAGATAAATTTGATCGGAACCGGGAGTTACGAGGAGTTCCTTAAGGGTAGTTCCAGTGAGTGCCATCTCTTATGTTTAAAATACCAAAAGAAATTTTTAAAATGCTTTATTAAACAGAATGACGCGTCATTACCTTAATATTGATTCCAGGGACCGAGATGATGGAACCCCAACGAACTTTACTTACAAAATTCCCCATGCAATCCAAAATGTGAGAGCCTGCAGAGTGACTAACTTTGAGATGTTCAATAACATTTACAATCTTAGCGAGAATGGAAGTTTGATTACAGGAACCTATGATGCTGGAGATGTAATTAAAACTAAGAATAACACTATTTCAAAAGGGACATATACTTCGGATAGTTTGGTGAATCTTCTAAATGCCAAACTAGCTTCACAAGTGTATGGTGCAGCAGGAACTACCTATACTCGCCATTTCTACGTTACATATGATCCTGTCACCATGTTTCTAAGGTTTATGTGCGATGCAACATTTACCCTCACCTTTGGAAGTCGGATCTTAGCAAACTTCCTTGGATTTCCAGAGCGCAGACCTGACAGTTCAGAAAATGGTTACGCTTCTGCCCTGCTGGATTCACCTGTAAAACTCGGAACTAATACTTATAATTACTACATTGACAGCGTTATACCGCTTGATCTTCTGTTCAACTCTTACATCCTTCTACATGTCGATCCACTCAAAGGCAATTATGTTAGCAAGAATACCAGTGATGATAAAGCCCTCGCAAAAATCGAGATTGATCAAACGGTAGGCAGTCTCTTAAAATATGATTCATCGAATAATTCCATGATCCTGCATGAGCAAAACGGTTTGGTGGAAGTTGAAACGCTAAAAGTTCGTCTCACATACTGGAATGGTGTTGAAACGGATATTACCACTGACTGGTCGATGACGCTTGAACTCATTACGGAAGATGATAAAGATCTGACCAAGAAAGCATTGAAGAATGTCATTAAAGAGTTGGAGGGACTCTACTTGCCGTTCTCACGGTCATAGGAAATACTGTAGAATAAATTTGTCTCAATATTACAAATGGCAACTCGAAAGACCCAACCAAAGAATTTCTTAGCCAAACCAGTTGAGCAAGCGGAACCAGAACGGAAACAGTTTAAGAAATCAAAAGGAACCGCTGCATATGGAACTGGTGATCTCGATAAAAATGTTCACCAGACCATGAATGCTCACACAATTGCGCTTACTTCAAACTCAAATGATGATAATGCCCTGGTTGACCAAGTCCCACTGAACCGCATGCCTGGAGCCAAACGAGGAATCAAGAAAGGACAGTTCAAATCATCGACAAAGGACAAGGTTGCCTCATCATCAACACTGCTGAAACTGCTTGATGGTGGTGAGCGACTCTACTCAACCTATTCCGAGAAAGACCATCGCAACCGCTATTTTATTCGTTCAACCACTGGTGGACTGAAATCTGTGACATACCAGTATGCTAAGAGTCTTGTTGATGGCATTGCAGTAGAGACCAAAAACGAAAACAAGATCAAGGAACAGCCAATCACAAAGGAAAAGGTTGAGAAGAAACCAGAAGTAACCCATGAAGTCATCCCTGAACCTGTTCATGTCGTGAAAGAATCACCAGCCGAATTGATTGCAAAGACCATCGATTATCAAGAGTCCAACAAAACGGATTTGCCGGTCCTCAATAAATCGATCCTCCGGGTTGCCACTTCGCAGGCTGATCCAGTCAACTCGATTCCAAATGCTGCCCCAATGGTCTCAGGGTTTGCCAAGCTCGGTATTAAACCTGGTTATCGCCGTTAAGGGACGGCTCACGCATCATTTCCGAATTAAAAAAATCTTGAACATTGTTAGCGCTACGTAACCATTCTTATCCCGTAGGCTCAAAACTTCTTCATTTTTATGGAGGCGTTGTAGAGCGAAGTGAATTATCCACAGATATCACTTTAATCACCCGTTCTACCGGGTTCAGTGGTAGAAACTTGCATCCGACAAGTGAACCTTTTTGGGTATCGGTGGCTTTATCATTTTTCCAGCATCTTCTTTCGTACTGGATGCAATGCGATTGGGACCAAAAATTGATTGGGTTCTCACAAAGAATATATACACGACATAAAAACTACTTAAAGATTTCTTAACTTATATTAAGAGAGTAGAAAGGACAAGAATGACGATCACAGAAGCCCAAAAGAAAGCAACTTACCGCTACCGTAAAACAGAAAAGGGTATGTTAGCGCTTGCTAGGATTAATGAGAAACGCAATGCAAAATGGAGCGAACTCTATAACAATGATGAAGAATTCAGACAAGCTCACATAATGACTTCATGCAAGGCTCAATATGTAAATAACACCATTCTCTATGTAAAGTATCTATTTGACGTTCCTCATACCAACCGTGGACGTCCATCAAAGTATGTTAATGCTTGTTAATCGTTTTTCTCAGCGCGATTGCTCTGAGAACCCGCGGAAACCGCGCTGGAAGCAAAACTATAAATCTTTCTGTTATTTTTAGAGTTCGATGATCGAGCCAACCCTTTGTTATTTTTATGAATGCCCTCGACTGAATTAATTTTGTTGGAGACTTTTGGTTTTGCCGGTAAAATTTGACGCGAGTATAAAATGACTTAAGGAAATAAAATATAGAGTATATATAAAAGTGAAAATGCCTCGCGCAGTAAGTATTCAGAATGCTAGAAAGAGACAAGGAATGTTAGCAAAGCTTGGTTACCTTCTTGGTGCTGGAATCATAAATGAAGAGCAATTTAACGCATTGGGTTACTTTGCATTTATTAAGAGACTTCGATCTGCTGGTCTGAAGGACATAAGCGATACAATTGATGGTATTATTGCCAGGGGTGAAGGGAGACTGAATGAGCAGGATGAAATCGAGAGATTCGGTAACATTGAGGCTATTGAAGGTGGAAATAAGAAGACCAAAGCAGAGCGGGTCGCTGAAAAACGAAACAAGAGAGCTGAAAGAAAGCAGCAGAAGAAGCAGAAGAAAGCGGGTAGAACCGCTAAGAATGTTGAGAAGCAGAAGGTTAGAGAAAGAATAGCAAAGGAGGCGAAGAAACAGAGAGAGGATGAGAAGAAACAACGAGAGGAGGCAGAGGTAATGCAGGCTATGAATAATCTCGTGAGTGAAGTTACTTGGAGGAACCAGACCAAAGATAACATCGCTTCTGCCCATGAGTTTATTGATAGGGTTGTTCGTTGGGATCCCTTCTACAATCGTTTTCGAGATGCTCTTCGTAACAGACGAGGTATTAAGTATAACCTCTACAGCATGGCGAGATATGTGAAAGTGGCAACTGGAGAAATAAGAACCATGCAATGGACCACCCCGTTCTACCTTATTGTCAATGATCAAGAGATTGTTGATACTGTTGATGAATCAATTGATGCATTGCAGGAGGTTCTTACTTCACCTGATAGTTGGAAGCTAGAAAACATCTTAACAGTTCGCTTGCAGATTCTCACATATCAGCCACTTGCTGGTAGCTCCTATATTGACCTCCCACCAGGAATCAAAAAGCGTAAAGCAGTGATCAATCCACAGAACAAAGATAATAAATGCTTTGCATGGGCGGTATCTATTGGACTGCATCAACATGAGCTATCTCATAAACACCGATATGATGTTAAACGCTACAAGAAGTATGAGAATGAGTTCAATTGGAATAAGTTTGAGTTCCCATTCAAGAATGATCCTCGTCAGTACGAACGAGCATCAAAAATGATTGGTCGACCAATCAATGTGTATATGGTCGATCGATCACATATTGTTCCTGTACATATCTGCAAGGACCCTTCCAAGCAACATCTAACAATTGACATTCTTCTGTGGACTGTCAACGAGAAAACCCACTATGGTTACATTTCTAGCATGTCAAGATTGATATCAAATTCACACCATGGAACTCGTCACTTCTGTAAAGCTTGTTTGAGAGGGTTCACCAGTGAAACGGTATTGGAGACCCACATTAAACACAACAAGTGTTACGATCGACCAAATGCAACAGTTGACACAATGCCACCAAGCGGATCTAAGACCAAGTGGGACCCAAAGAGATATGTTGACAAGACTGTATGGCATCCAATGTTTGTTGTTGCTGACTTTGAATGTATATTGCAAAAGGTGGATGAGACACGAGGTGAAAACACTGCAGTCTACCAGAAGCACATTCCCAGTGGATACAAGATAATGGTGATCCACAACAATGAGATTATTAAACAGGTATTGTATCGAAAGGAGAACCCAGAGAACGATGATGATGTTACACAGCACTTTATGGAGACACTGAAAACGATTGAATCCGATTTACTTGAGAAGCTAAGACATGTTGCCCCAATGGTTATGGAACAATGGCACAAAGAGGATTATAGAGATTCTGTTGCTTGCTACATCTGCGGAGATGAGTTTGGATCTACTGTAACCGATGATAATGGTAACACATATCAAGTTAAAAAGGTTAGAGACCACGACCACGTTACAGGAGATTACATTGGAGCAGCTTGCAATACTTGCAATCTGAAACGAAAGATCAATCCAAAGATCCCAGTTGTGTTCCACAATCTAAAAGGTTACGATGGACACTATATTCTGAAGGCTTTGAATTTCAATGAACCTGGCAAGGAAATGCGTTGCATTGCCCAGAATTTTGAGAAGTTCATAGCATTCGATATGGGACCATACAAGTTCATGGACTCTTTGAATTTCATGGCTTCGAGCCTTGATGGTCTGGTAAAGAATCTCAGTAAGAATAATTTCAAATTCACCAATGAGTGGTGTGATTCTGTAAATTATTCACAGGAACAGCGAGAGCTACTGATGCAAAAGGGACACTTCCCTTACGATTACCTGGATAGCTTCGAGAAACTCAGTGAGACCCAATTACCTCCCAAAGAAGCTTTCTACTCGAAACTCAATGATACTGAATTGAGTGATTCCGACTACAAGCATTGCCAGATGGTATGGGATGCTTTCAACTGCAAGACTCTCGGAGATTATCACGATATCTATCTTGCTACTGATGTTGCTCTGCTTGCTGACGTTTTCAATACATTCCGCAATGTTTGCTACAGTAATTATAAGATCGATCCAATTCATTTCATTTCAGCTCCTCACCTGTCTTGGTTCGCAATGTTGAAATATACAGGTGTGGAGTTGGAGCAATTGAGCGACCCTGAAATGTATCGATTCTTTGAGCTTGGAATTCGTGGAGGTGTTTGCATGGTTCCCAATCGTTATGCAGAGGCTAATAACCCCTACATGAAGTCTTATGATCCATCAAAGTCAACAAAGTATATCACAACTTGGGATGCCAACAATCTGTATGGGAAAGCGATGAGTTTCAAGCTACCCAGAGGTGGATTTGAGTGGATTGATGACATCGAGAATTTTGATTACATGGGCTTTGATGTGGAAGGTGATAGAGGCGCAACTTTGGAGGTTAACTTTGAATATCCAGAACACCTACATGATCTTCACAGTGATTTACCCCTTGCTCCCGAATCTCTTATAATCACCAAGTCTATGATATCACCAACACAACTTGAAATGATTGGTGATGAAAAACTACCCCAGACTCGTAAGTTGGTTCCCAATCTGATGGACAAGACCAATTACATCCTACACATCAAAAACTTGCAGTACTACATCTCAAAAGGATTGAAGGTAACAAAGGTTCATCGTGGGATTATGTATGATCAATCCGAGTGGTTGAGACCATACATTGATTTCAATACCGTACTGCGGACGCAAGCTCGTAACGATTTTGAGAAAGACTTCTACAAACTCATGAATAACTCAGTTTTCGGAAAGACCATGGAGAACGTTCGCAAGCGAAGTAACATAAAGCTTTGCAACGATCCGAGGGTGCAGCTCAAACACAACAGCAATCCGTTGTTGAAGACAGTGAAGATTATCAATGAGAATCTTACTGCTTTAGAGTTCTATAAGGGTTCTATAATGTTGGATAAACCCATTTATGTTGGTCAGGCTATCTTGGATCTGTCCAAACTAATCATGTATCGTTTCCATTACGATTACATCATGGTGAAGTATGGACCTGGATCAGCCAAGCTCCTCATGACTGATACAGATTCCCTGTATTATCTGATTGAGACTGATGATATCTACAAAGACATGATTGAGGATTCTCATTGGTTTGATCAGTCTGATTACAACAAATCCCACATCTGTTACAACCCTAAAAATAAAAAGGTTCCAGGTTTGTTCAAGGATGATTGTGGTGATTATCTCGTCACAAGGTTTGCAGGCTACAAACCAAAAGCATACTCCTACGAGAAGGAGTTGAATGTTAAGGCTCTTGGTCTTGAAGTTGCTGGTGATACAAAGACTGTGAAGAAGTTGAAGGGAGTTCAGAGGAATGTTGTTCAGAATAAATTGGAGTTCCAACAGTTCTACAACACTGTCATGAACCCCCAGGTTCAGCAAGAATCTGTAACAGTTAGAGGCTTCCGATCAAAGAACCACGAGGTAACAACGCAGGAAATGAAGAAAAGGGCATTTAATGCGCTCGACACTAAGCGGTATCTTTGTGAGGATCTCTATACGACTCTTGCGATTGGACACTATAAAACAAAAACGACACTATTATAAGGATGGATCAGGTTTTGAGTTACACCAAGTATCGACAGAAATTGATTAAAGAAGGTGTCACATTTGATGAGGAAGAACTAAGAAAGCGTTTTAAAAATCAAGAGATTGAGCAGATCTTTAAAAAGCCCAGAAAGCAAAAGTCTTTCTTGCGGATCGTTGCTCCACCCAATTCCTTTCAGGTTGATGTGATTTATTTCAAAAGCTACAAGACAGCAACACATGGAGTGGATAGGATGATGGGATTTGTCGATATATTGAGTCGGAAAGCATTTGTATACCCTTTCAAGCCAAAGGATTCGAAAATCGATATTTTCAACAGGTTCAAAGTTGAGGCAGGCAAGGTTAGTGCTATCTCAGGAGACAATGAGTTCTCTGCTGAGATTTATAGGAAATGGTGTGAGGAAAACAATGTAACTCTTTACACTGATGTAGCTAAGAATGACCACATCACAGTAGGTGATAAACTTGGTATTATTGATAGGTTTACCAGAACTTTCAAGCAATATTTGAGAAAAGCAATAGTTTCGAGTGGGAACCCCAAATGGACAGATTATTACAAGGAAGTTCTTTCAACTTATAACAACAGCCCACACACATCACTTAAGAATGATCCTCCCAATGCAGTTTACGGGAATAACGAGAAAGAATCGTTTATATATTTGCGTGATGCATTGCATAATAAGCGTGTTAAAGAAGGTAGCCCAACAGTAAAGGAGGGAGATTATGTTCGAGCTGTAACTGAAAAGAAGACTTTCGATAAAGAAGGAGCAAGATACAGCAAACAGGTGTATAAAGTAGCAGGCAAGGTAGGTAATCGATTCAGTTTGTTGGAAGAGAATGAGGGAGAGAGTCCAAAAGAAGTGAAACGAAACTTTAAACTGAACGAGTTGCAAAAAGTAGATAAGGCAGCAATTGTTAAGATTCCCACACAGAAGCGTGTGGAGCGAGTGAAAAAAACAACAAAGGTGAATAGATTAGTAGCAAAAGAGGGTATCAAGCCCAATAGGAGCAAAGTAGTTAGGAAGAGGTATAATTTAAGAAGCGGTTTGACTAGGCGTTAGGTTGTAAGGTATGAGCCATCTTTCGATTCAACAATTTTCGTGATAGGTCTAAACACTTTGAAAATTTCTTTATTATGGATTCCTTTAACATACCAACCCTTATTAATGGGATCCCATCTGAGACCATAAGATTTCGCTAATTGGATATCTTTGAAAGCAACTTGACAATACATTTTAACATTAATGTATTTGATTTCGTCTTCGGTTAGTTTTCGGAATTCTTTGAAGATCTCACTGTTTTCATCTTCAACAAACCATAGCTTCTTTTCAAAATCCCATTTTGCGCCTTTTGATTTCACGGATTCACGATCATCATATCGAGAGAAAATGTAAAAGCGTTGTTGTGGCTTGGTTTCCATTTTTATTCAGATTATCAGATTATTTTTATATGAAACAATCAATGAGGAATAATCGAGATTATGATATAACATCGATTGTTGTTACTGAGGCTTACTGAGATTAAACGTTTTGTTTTGTGTGGTTACTGTGAATGGTTTGTTTTTGTCGAAACGTTTGTGGAATATCGAAAAGTTTAAAGTTTATTCGATTTTATTACCATATATAATCTCGTGGGGCAGTATGCCAATGATATAACATCGAATTTTGTAAATGATGCTTACTGAGATTTACTGAGATTGGTGATTGGGTTACTGAGAATGGTTTGTTTTGTTGAAATGTTTGTTGAAAACATGAAAAAATGAGAGTTTATTCGATTTTATTACCATATATAATTTCGTGGGGCAGTATGCCCAATTTACATTTTTTGAGGCGTGCGGTGGCTTTGCATGAATGCGCCCCGCGGCGCCGCGCCGATATCATAATTAACCACGACCGGCCGCGGGAATTCGAATTCGAATGAAGTGGGCCGATCCGTCCGCGTTCCTCGTCGGCAGCGCCGTGCTCGGCGGCGTCGTCGTCTTCATCGCGCTCGTCGACAAGCCCATCCGCAACAGCTTCTTCTTCACAAACGTGCTCCGCCTTCTTCCCTAGCCGGCACGCACGCGCGGGCCGGGAGAGAGCTCGAGAGTCGCCTCTGCGGTCTCTCTGACTCTGCACGGGATTTCGAAGATAATGGTGGCGACGGTGGCGGGAATCGTCGTCTCGCCTCTCGTCTCGCGGCTGATCGACCTCGGCGGCGACTTTGGCAGCAATTTCTGGCCGGTCGCCGAGAGCGTTTCTCGGTTTCTCGTTAACAGTGAGATATTCAGACGATCAATGCGCAAGATGAATTTCTGAAGTATACGCGCAGTGCAGCTCATCGCCACGGCGGTTCGGCTGCCGCACGATTATGTGGCGAGCACGCTTGAATTTTAATTTCGCACCTCACCTTGAAAGTTTTTGCTCTAACCACTGTAGTTCCCATATATACTCATACTTGCAGAACAGATGACGCATTGGAGCTCCCTCGCCATTGTCCGTGCGGTCTTATCTAAGCTTCGTATTCAGATGTAAAGTTAATTAGATTAGATTAAATCTTAGCTCCTTCTTCGAGATCAAATTGAAAGGGGGCAGATGATGCTGGTCGTGATGCCCTTCATGTGGGTCGCGTCGTCCTTCCTCCTCTACGGTTCGAATCTGCTGGAATCGCTTCGTACTTAAGATCGGAGAATTGCTTTGATTACTTTGTGCTTACGGTCGTCGTGACGACGGCCGGCCGCCGGCGCCAGCGATCCTGGACGTGGGGGTCTGGGGGGCGCTGCTGATCGGGGGCGCGGTGACGCCGACGGACCCCGTGCTCGCCTCGACGCTCATGAGCGGCGACCTCGCCGAGAAGCACCTCCCCGTGAGCCATAGATCTCGAGCTCCTCGAAATCGAAGACTGGGATCTAGATCCTGGCGCCCGAGTTCGAAGATCGAGATCTGGGCGCCCGGCGGAAGTGTATCTAGAACTGGATCTCGACGCCGAGCAGGGCCTCAGAATAGAAATTTGAGCTGGCTCTTCATAAGATGAGCCAGCTCCGTATACGTTTCCAGCTGCTTCCGGATTCAACTCAAGATCCGGATCGGGCGCTGGGCAGAAGTCCCTCAGGAATCTGATCCAGGCGGAGTCCGGGATCAACGACGGGCTTGCGTACCCCTTCGTCTGGCTCCCCCTCGCCGTCCTCCTGCACGAGGACAAGGGCTACGCGGCGGGGACCCTCTGGTTCGCCCACGTCATCCTGTACGAGGTCCGAACTCTAGATCGAAAAGCGTATTGTAATATATAAATTAAACAGCGATAGCACCAACAGCTCAATAGCACGAACAGCCTTTTGCAAAAACATTATCGATAGCACGAACAGCGTCGACGCTAGCGCTAGCGCAATCAGAGCATATATAACTGATCTTTCAATCGTCTTGGTCTCGTTCTAGATCTCTCCCTCTCCCTCTCGCCGAGCTCGAGCCGGGGCGCGGGCAGGTCTGCGTGGGGGCGCTGCTGGGCGCGGCTCTGGGGGCGGCGCTGGGCTTCGCCGTCCGCTGCGCCTCCCGCCGCCAGCTCGTCCTCGAGGACGCCTTGTGCCCCTCTGCTTTCCTTATCCGGCCCTCTTACGTATACAATATAATATAATATAGTGCCTCGCGACCTAATAGAATAAGTCACGAGATAGGCTTAATCTCGAGCTCATCATTCATCACGACCGCTCTAATTCAAGTACCGCCCCTCACTAAGAAGGATCTTAAGGACCATAAACAATGAAACCTGAAGGACCGCTCTAAACCTCACGATTATATATCCAATCACCATAAAATTAGCGGGCAGCACTGCGGCATGTCGATGTACGTGACGGCGGGCTTATATAATTAATTATAAGGACCATATGTATAAAAAATCAAACCTTAAGGACCGCTCTAAACCTTAAGGACCTCAAGGACCGACGTACTTAAGGTCGGGGGCCGGGCAGCATGTCGATGTACGTGGCGGCGGGGCTGTGGGTCTACGGCGTCGCCGGCCTCGTCGGCGTCAACGACTTCCTCGCCGTGCGTCCGCCCCCCCCCCCCCCCCCCCCATCCCTTCCCCCTCCCCCCTTGTGCGCAGCGCCCCGCCGACAACAAACGATCGGCTTTGAATTAGTTCATCGGCGATCACTGAATTAGATCATCGGCGATCCAATAACATTAATGAAACGACTGGCCTCGAATTGATTCTCGGCGATCCGATTGATGGTCGCCGTGGTCGCCGATCGAATGATCGATTACTATTTCGAGTTATTTTGCGATCATTGAGCTCAGCGTCATTTCGATTCGCTTTCTCCTCCTCGGGCGTTGACTCTTTAATTTCTTAGCGTTCGATTATCGACTTTAGCTTCGAGTTCCCCCTATATAAAATATATATGTATAGTTATAATCTTGCGGGGTCGGCCCCCGGGCCAGGTCTTCGCGGCGGGCCTGGCAATCTCCTGGCTCCAGGGGCCCCACGGTACGCGCGAGTATGCATTTGACCGCATGATCCGGCATGATTCGTGACGGGCCGGGGGCATATATGCATGCGCAGACCGGCGGGCTCTAGTGAGCGTCGTCGCGGCCGCTGACGCGGTCCGGCCCCATCCCTCGCGCCCCAGTCTTAGATATAGATCTAAAGTATTTAAAGATTCATCTCCTTAAAATTCCTATACGTCTAATTGTATAGGCTAAATTTACTGGCGACCCTCCAACTGATGCGGCAAAATCTCTTGCATTAGCACACAACACAACTACAATGAGTTTCACATCGCCCAATAAATCTCTCCGACTAGATACTATCGAGGACCGTCGTATGCTGTGCTTTAGAAAGTACAAAATGAACGAAAGGTTTGAAGGTTTCGTGTCTAGATATCTAGCTAAGGAGGTTTCTAACTAATACTAATGATGTGGAAGCTAGCTGTATCGATTTCTAAACCAACCTAAACTCCCGGCTACGAGGTCCTATCTCTACAAAAGACTCCCAATCATGGTATGTCCGCCGCCAGCGCTGCCCAAGGGCCTCGCCGCGCCGTGTGCCAGGCTCCTCGCCAGCCCCAGTAGATTGGGCTACTGGCCGCCTCCTGCCGTCGCCTCCGCCGCCTCCATTTGTTGGTGTTGCGTCCTCCGGCCCCGCCCCCAGACCGCAATCCCCCAGTGTCTCCCTCTAGCGCGGGCGCGCCCTCTGTGTGCCCACGCCCCAAGCATACCTGTTCGTATGGTCGTATACTTGCATGGCCGCTGAAGCCCGGACCCAGCCGTAGTCGTCTGGCGGGCAGCTCAGGTGTGAGAGGGCTAGGGTTTCCCCGCCTTGGTGGCGGGACTCGAGGGCACCGCACTCCCTGCAGCGTTCCCGCTGCCGGGGCTCCGGATCCGCGCGCTTCCTGCGAGCGTTGCCAGCCGTATCGTCAGGCGGCGCGTCGGCCTCGCGCCCGCGCGCCTCAGTGCGCTTCGCCTTGGCGCGACGTTCTTTCATGACCTTCGTGATCCCGCACGCCTTCTCCCACTCCGCGTACGCCTGGCATCTGGCGGCCCACGTTTTATGGGCCTGCTCGCCTATGGCCGTCGTCAGCTTGCGCACGACCTGGGCAGCTTTCTTGGCGTCCGTGACGGTCTCGCGAATCATATCGGTGAGGCCCGCCGGGGCAGCCCCCGTAGCACGCACATCTGCGCCTGCCGTTCAGCTGCCGTGAGCGTCGGGTCGTTTACTCTCGTGACCTTCAGGGAGCTGGAGAGCGCGTGTGGCACTGACCGCTTCTGCGCGCCTTCGAGGGCCTCGCTGACCGTCGCTGCGATGCGTGCTTCCGCAGCGGTGCGCGCCTCCGTCGCCACCGCGCTGGGGCAGGTGAGGACGTGCTCCAGCGTCTCCTCGGGCCCAGTCACAAGCTGGGGCCGGCCGTCGCCATCGATTTCCCGTGTGCTGCAGAGCGCACAGAGTCCTGCCGGGTTCACTTCGCTGTAGAGCTCGGGCGCGTCTCGCTTGCGGACGAGGGCCGTCGCCACCGTACCCAAAACGAGTTTCATGTGCGTACCCCGGAAGCAGTTGCTCTCTCGGCTCACTCCGACTCGGCGGGCCCCATAGCCATCTGATCGTATACTGCGCCGTGATCCACTGGCAGCCGTAGCCACTCCCCGGCCTTGAGCTGGTTCGCCCACGCGAAGTGCGTGTGGTGCGCGTGAAGCACAGCGGCGTGCCGCCGAGGGTCGCCTTCGACTCGCCTGACTATCCCGGTCGGTCCCTCGATCGTCAGCACTGCCGGCATGCTGAACTCGGGCGGCAGGAAGATGTTCTCGTCCAGTTCCTCCTGTTCCAGGTGCGCGCCTTGATCGGCCGCTCTGTCGGCGGCGTCGTTTAGCTCGTGCATATCCTCGTCGCTGTGCGCCTTGACCTTGATAACCGCAGCCGGCCGCTGCCGATCCCGTCCCATCACCAGGGCGCGGAACTTGGACCACGCGTACAGCTCAGCGCTGCACGTGTTCCGGATGTAGTCTCGCATGTGCATATCGTGCGCATTCAGCACGAACTTATCGAACCACGTGCAGACGTTCTGACTGTCCGTGTGCAGGCGCACCCCCTGCGCCGCGAGCACGTCGGCGACGATCGCAGCCTGGAGCTCAGCCTTGTTGTTCTCTTGAAGCCCGCGCAGCCTGCCAACGTACGTGCCTGCCCATTCCGGGTGGTTCGCCACGGTCCCGTCCGGGAACTCAGCCGGGCTCACGACGCCGAGGCCCGCGTGCGCCCCTTCCGTTTGACCCTTCTTCAGGCTCCCGTCCGTCCATATCCACTGCTCGAGTTTCCCCGGGCGACGGCCGAGCTTCGCGAGTTCCGCCTCTTCGATCTGCTCCCAATTTGCCAGCATGTGCTGCCAGTAAACGGTGAGGGTGACCCCTTCCTGCGCCGCCCGGGAGTCCCAGTGGCGCGGCGCTCCGCCCGCGTAGTAGAGTTCGCTCTGCTCTGCTGAATCTGACACAGGTTGTGCCTCGTCCCGCGGCTCGGCGCCCGGCGTCGCCGCCGCAGCCACTTCCAGCGCGGCCTGCAGCTCAGCCTCGGCCTCCGGGCTCAGCTGTTCGCGGAGGAAGCGCTCGTCACCATCCTGTACGGCTTTCACGCGGGCCTGGAGAAGCAGCGCCCTGCGTTTCTCGTCGTCTTGCGTGCGCAGGCCCGGGTCGTAGTACTCCAAGGTCGGTCGCAGGGCGACCTGCTTGCGCCCGCGCTTCGACTTCGTCTCCTGACCCGCCGCTACCGCCGGCGTCTCCTCCGTCGGTTCGCCTTCCAAGGCGAGGAGGGTATCCTCCTCCTCCCACCAGCCCTTCCCGTGCGTCCACGAGCCGTCGCACTGACTCATTTCGGGGCAGCGCGATGGAGCATTGCGCGTGCACCGGTCGTCATGGTGCCAGTACTGCTTCCCTGTCCCCTGCACCGCCGTGTACGTGCTCGTCCGCCCCTCTATTTCGGGGTGCCGGCAGTGACCGTCGCACCGGCAGTAGAGTCCCTCTTTCTCCGCGTCGGGGTCCGCGCCCTTTGGCACCGGCACCCAGTGCTCCAGCAGGTACTCCGACGCTAATATGCTGCCCGTCTCGGATTTGAACGTAACGACTCGCCCCACGTGGGGCTCGGCAGATTCATCGTGCAGTTGCTCCGCCTCAAATACGGCTACGAACGCGTCCTTTGCCCACTTCACCTTCCGGGCCCCGCCAGGAGCGAGGCCATGGCTGACGCGCGCTCTCCTGCCCGCCGCATCGGGTGCCGCAGCTGCTTCCCATCAACCGCGAGCGCGTTCGCTACCTCACGCCACCACGCAGGCTCGCTCTTCTGCAGCGTCCCCTTGGGCGCGCCCATGTACAGGTCCTGCCAGGTTCGCAGGGTCTCGCCGTCCGCTGCCGTCACCGCGTCCATGGTCGTCACGCCCGCCCCGTACAGGGCAGGGGCCGCGACGCTGAAGACGGATCTTGGGATGTGCATTGCCACGACGTAGCGCCGGTCGAGGCGCTCCGGGTCAGGCCAAGGCTCCGCCCGGGCAAGGTGCGGAACGCCGCATAGCGCGCGTGATTCGACATCAGCCGGTACTTACGGCGCTGCATTTGCGGCATGATCGCCGCCAGGGAGTTCCCGCGGGCGAGTTCGCTGGAGATGGGCGCGTTTAGGAACTCGGTCGGGAGCAGAGGCACCCCAAGCTTCTCCTGCAGTGCGCGCACCCGGTGCCGTACCCCCGAGCCAGCAGCGAGCCCTCGGGCGCGCAGAGCCGGATCTGAGCCTCTGTGATTTGCGCCTCCGCTTGCAGGTGGGCTGTTCGTTTGAGGCTGTACCCCCCGTGGCTCCAGATTGCGTAATTCGTCGTCGAGGCGGCGAGGTTCCCGTGGTGCTTGACGACCCTCATCCAAATACGATCGAGTTCCTGGCACTGACTCTCGCTCAGGGTCATGAGCTTCAGGCCGTACGAGATGCGGGCCTGCACTACGGCCTCGACAAGGTAGCAGGCCTCGTTCGCGGTGAGCTTCTTGCGTTCTATCAGCGCGACTGCGCCCCGCGCCTGATCGCAGATGTACTGCCACTGACGATCCCAGTTCAGGTTTGCGCTCATGTATACCCCGAGGAGCTTGAAGTGCTCTTGGGGCTGGCGGACAAGTCCGACGGGGGTACCGTTGATCTTCGGCGGGGAGGCTGCTTCTCCTTCTTCTTCGCGGCGGGGTGGGCCCCAGGTTTGCTCTCAACTTCGCGACGTGCGTTGTTCCACGTGAAGATCGTCTTCTTCGCGTTGACCTCGATATCGTGCAGGCGGAAGAACTCGCCGGCCACGTCGGCCTGGCCTGTAGCCCCCGCATGCTTCCGCTCATCCACTTCGTGTCATCGGCGTACGCCACGCCGCTGACGCGGCCCGGCCCTCGCGTTCCGCAGCATCGGTCTCCCTCGGGTTCCCCATCACGTACGCCGTGCCCGGCTCCTCCCAGCTCTCGGGGTGGGCATAGTGCTCTATCGTCTTTGCCGTCTTCTTTCCGTGCTGGCGCTCGTGCTGATCCAGGCGCTCTTGCGCGCAGAGGAGGGCATCGTAGAAGATCAGCCAGTGCAGCGGCGACTCGACACCGCCCTGCGGCAGCCCGCACTCGAGCTCGAACTCGTCGGAGAGGCCGTGACCGGAGATTGCCCGCGCCCTGCGGCGCCGGAATATGTTCCTGTGGAGCTCGATGTACCCCTCGGGTACGTTCAGCCTCCGCATCGAGAGCTCCATGCTCTCCCACGAGACGGAGTCGTACGCTCGCCTGATATCCTGCAGCAGGATGTACAGGGGCTTCTTGAACTCCTTCGCGTCCTCGAGGACTGCGTTAAAGACGTGGAGGGCGTCGTCCGTCGAGCAACCAGGTCTGAAGCCGTAGTTGGCCCCTTTCAGGAGCCCGTTCTGATGGATTGTCCGGGACAGGCGCGCGTTCAGGAGGCCAGTGGTCAGCTTCAAGGCCACCTCCTGCAGGGTGATCGGTCGCAGGTTATTTTCGATATCCCCGTCCCACTCCCGGCTCTTAGTAATGCCGAGAATGTTGCCCTGACACACGGCATCCGGCAGGTCCCGGAGGCGGATCGCTTCAGCCACCAGCGAGAGCAGCAGCTTCCGGCCCCAGTGTACGGGCTCCTCTTCCGTGGCCTCCTCGGCGCTCTCGTCGGCTGGGCTCGGCCCTCCGGCGCTGGGCCACCGGCCTCGTCGCCCTTACCGTCTTTGGGCTTCGGCTTGGGCACCGGCGCCCATAGGAACTTTACCATAGCATACGAGAAGTTCGACGGCCCGGCTGCCGTGTTTCTTAGCGTTTTAATGTAGTCGCCGAGCTCGCCTTCGCTCGGCACCGACATGTCGTTTCGGAATAGTTCAGGATCCGCGTATGCTTTTGGCTCGTATTCCAACCTCCAGAAGTCGAGCAGTTCTTTCCCCATGCTATCCTTCAGCGCGCTTTCCGGTATTGTCTCTGGGGTGCAGCCCACGCGTGGGCGTCGGCGCCGGCACCATTTCCGCCAGTGCTCTTTTAGGAGTCGTTTCACTTCCTCAGGCTCCGTGTAGATTTCATACGTTTTTCCGTCCTTGGACACACGCGTGATGTGCATGATCGGGCGGTTTCGCGGCTTTTCTAGCACCGCGGCTATATAGGATCCGAGCTGGCGGCCGTCCATGAACTTGTCTAGCCTCTCTTTTAATGCCCTCTCGACGTCCTCCGCCTGGAGCGCCCGGCGGATTTTCTGCAGGTCGTGCCGCGTCCGGTTTCGCCATACTTTCAGCTCCCGGAAGAAGGTCGCCCAGTCTTCTTTGAGCTGCCGCCGGTGCACCTCGGCCCAGTCCTCTTCCTGATCAGCCGGGGGGGTACCTGGGGACCGGGTACGGCTGGGACCGGCGCGGGGCTACCGCTGCGCGAGCCTTGTGAGCTGTGCGAGCTCGAGTGCGCATGTGGGGATCCGGGCGGCGGTGAGCCTTGCTCAGCCCTTGCTTGGCGCCGTTCAGCCGGACGGAGCGGGAAGGGTCGGAGGCCTTCCCTGGCGGTCACGTAGTGCAGCAGCTTCTCGATCGCCTGGACCGTCAGCTCCGACGGGATCCCGCCTGGTTCCTTCCTCCAAGCAGCGAGAATGCGGGCGACTCTGGCGTCGGCCTTCGCCTGCCACGGCAGGTTGCGCGGCTTGGTCGGCTTCCCCCCTCGGCCCCTCATGCATAGATGTTCCTTTGCCACCTCCTGAACAAGGCTCGCGCACGCAGCGTGGATGCGGCTCAGTCGTTCGAGACGCTCTTCCGGCGTGCCCTCGCCGACGGCGTCAAGGTCCGCCCCGACAGCTTCGCCGAGCTGCCTGTTTAGCTCTCTTTTCAGCTCATCTTTCTCGTTTTGTGTGCGCTTCAGGCCGTCCGGGTCAAATACTGGTGGCCCGGGTTTCGGTTCTGGCTTCGGTCCCACCGGCGCTGTCATGCCCGCCTCCTTCAGGTCGAAGTCCGCGAACGCTGGATAGTGGTCCGAGTCGTGCGGCGCATCGACCCACGCGGGGCACGTGTGCGCGCTGAGGAGCACGTGATCCAGTGATTCCGAGACCAGCACTGCATCGATGCGCGCCGCGTGCCAGAGCGCATCTTTTGGTAGGTCAGCCGGCGTTTCCTCCTCTGCTTCGCGTTCCGCGTCCTCTGACTCGTCTACGCCGTCTGACGGCACAGGTGCCGCCGCCGCCCCGACCGACGCCCCTTGGCCCTTGCTTCCGTGCGGGGTGCGGTGCGTGATCTCGCGTGCTCCGCAGAGAGTTCCGTCATCATGTTTCGCCGCGTGGGACATCCCGGCGTCGCGCAGGTCCCACGAGTCGATCATCGTGTGCCACCACTTCCGTTCGGCTTTGTGGCTCTGGGCCAGGGCGCCGTTTCGGATGCGCGAGCTCGACGGGACCGGGACCGAGTTCCAGTCTCCCAGGAGCAGCAGGTGCGCGTTTTCACGCTCGTAGAAGTCGTCGTACATCTTCGTCAGTTCTTCGACGACCTTCTCCTGATCCTGGCGATGCGCAGCTTTGCTCTCGGACGCGGGCATGTACACGCTCGCCACGAAGAGCTGGAGGTTCCCTTTGAAGCGGAGCTCGAATCCGATCAGCCGGCCCTGGACCTCGTACTTCGTCGTGAGGTGCTTGACCCATTGCGGCGCGACCCAGAGAGCGGCGCCGCTCCCTCGCGTTCCGTCTCCTGATTTTAGCGTGTACAGGAGCTTTCCGTGCGTTATCGCGCCTTCCGGCTGGAGCGGGTCCTCCCCTCTCGACCTCAGGGCGGCGGCCATCTGGGGCCTTGTCATCGACAGCTCCTGCACGCCCGCTACATCGACGTCCCAGCGGCAGCAGAATTCTTCTAGCTGCTGCAGCTTGTAGGCGCTGGACCCTCTCGTGTTGAAGGTCATGGTCCTCAGCACCCCGTCCGGTTTCTGCTTCCTGATAGCCGGCTCGTCCCCTATGAAGTCGCCACCTTCGGGGAACAGTCTGGGGGAAAGACATTCTCCAGACGGAGCGTCGCAGCCGCCGCGGGTCCCGCGCCCCGGCCTTCTTGTTCAGCTGCAGCTTGGTTGCATTTTGTTTCTTTTGGCCCGTCGGCTTGCTGCCGGACGCCTTTGTAGGTGGGGCTGCTTTTGCCGCGGCGGGGGCCGCGGCCGCAGATTTAGTTTTCTTTTTCATTTAGTAACATTAGATGCGTGGACTTTTTGCATCCCAGTGCCCCCGCGGATGTGCACGGGAAAGCTATGACCTGCGGGGCAGATACCGGTGGTGCGGTTGACAAGGCCTGAGCGGGGAGGTTACAGGCAAGCTTAAGCCTGCTAGAAGTGAAGGGATTCTCATTGTCAGAGCACAGAGCACAGAGGGAGCACAAAGGGCGGTGGCTAGCGATGCTCATGATCAAATCTAGACGCCGGCTAGCGCTGCGGCAACGGCCGCTTGCTGGGGGCACGCGCATATGCAGCCGGGCGGAGCGCGGGCCAGCGACGAGGTCAAAAGGGCTTCCTCGGACAAGTCTTCGACTTGCAGGTCGTACTGGCTATGGTCTGATAGCGACGCATGCGCAGCTGGGCTGCTCTGCGCAACGAAGACGTGAACGTCAACGTGCAATCTCGAGGGCAGCAGGGATTCGTCGGCAGCACTTCTTTCAGAGACTAAGGCGGCATCCGGGCGCGGCGTGGTCGCCGGCAGGAACTGGCATGGATCGTTTGCACTGCGGGCACGACTGAGTCGCCGGAGCTTGACCCGGGGCCGGGAAAAGCTCGATCGGCGAAGAGACATTCCGAATCACGACTCGAAAGTCGGAGATCAAATTCCGTGGGCGCCCGGCGGGCCACCGAGCAACAAGCGAAATCCCGGCGGGCCGAACGGACGTACGCGGCGGCGGCGGGGGATCTAAGTCTATGTTTTAGAGGGTCTGGGCATGTGCACGCCGCCGCGAGGGAGCTTGCGCAGGCAGCGGGGGCACGAGAACTATTCAAATTTCGGGAACCTGGCGCGCGCCAGAGGGCTTCCCCTGACTGAGAACAACTTCTATTCCATGGATTTGGTGGCGAAAGGTCCGATTTTAGAGCGAAACGCGAGAGGACGGCCGGCATACCTCCATCTCCGGAATTCCGTTGATGTCGATACCACCGGGCGCGCCAGGGGCTACCGAATGCTTCTACGCTAGCTGTTGTATACGCATGGACCTCACACCCGGGCAATTCCGCTTCGCTCCATAGCCCCCGATTCCATGCGTTTAAAGTGATTACCTCTAGTAATTGCTAAGAATTTTCACCTCACACGTCTACCCCGCCGATCCAGCAACGTCTACCGGCCCACTCCCTAGGTGGAAGCCAAGCAATATCTGACGACTATACAAGGCAGAGGAGACAACAAGAATAGGCGAAGAGGAGCGCTGCCCCCATGAGCGCGGTCTGCAGAGCAACGTGGCAGAATAGTCTAGACGATATTAATGTGTACAATGAAGCTATCAGAGGAAACACGTTTAGCTTAATTTTAGGCGAAAATGAAGTGTACATCGAAGCTAACAGAGGAAACACGTTTAGGTTAATTTTAGGCGATATAGATGAGTACGATGAAGCTAACAGAGGAAGCACGTTTAGGTTAATTTTAGGCGAAATGATGAGAACATTGAAGCAACCAGAGGAAAAGCGTTTAGCTCTATCTAGGCGATATGAATGAGTACATTGAAGCACTTTGTGCCCAAAGAGCGCTCTGGTGCGGCCTCATCCACTTAATCTGGCTGCTTTTCCGAAACTGGAGTCTTCTCCTTTCTGAAACTTGATAGCAAGGACTTTCTTCTTTTCATTGGCTTCGGGATATCTGGGGGAGGCCACGACAATCTTCGGCCTTCAGCATCAAGCCAAGGTACAGGTGAATCAGTTCGAGTAAATGGAGAATTGGACCTAGAAGTCCTGGGTGTGTTGATAGGCGAAGCCTGAGCTTCTGGGGTGCGAGAGCCCTCAGTGTCCGATATTTCGAGGTTAATGGTCGTCTCGCAGCAACTACAATTCAATTTGCTGGTGACGTTGAGATGGAACATATCCATGAATTTTCGAAGCAAATCCATCTATTAATGGAAAAATATAAAAAAACAAAGGAATGCGGCTATGGAGCCGTATCGCTGCCGAATATAGGAAAATACCTGTTTGTACCAACATATTCTGCATATGTGTTCTGTTTAGCAATAGCATCGGTTCTTTCAGCATAAAGGATGCATTTGTAGATACCAAACCTGGTTGCTCTCACCAAGAACTGGTAGTCTTCAAGGCCGAAATTTACACCATGATAAGCGATCCCGAAATTATCATAAGGAGTTATTACCACCGTAATATTGGGTGTCCCACCTTCTACTTGACAGAGTGCATAAATATCTGGTGGAATATCGACTACTACCTTATAATGATCACCAATTTCAACCAGAGAATCAACTACTGATGTTTGCTCATTAACAACGATTGGAAAGATCTTTATAATATACGGTGCATTCATACCGGGGACATACGTCCGAATCCGCGTCAGATTGTCGATCGGGTTTGGCGTGTCGTTTACGAAGAGAGGAGCTCCAATAGCTCCGCCAACACGAAGACCATCACCAATATATGCGCCGCCATTTCGGCAGTTAATAGCTCCCAAACGAGATTCGAAAGAATAAGTCGAAAGAGGGGCGCCATAACTATCTGGATCGCCATAATTTGCGCTAAAATTTGCATTTGTGACAAGAAGTTTCGTTGTCTTAACTATACCATTATTTTTATCACACCGGAGTTCCTGCAATCTAAGTTTATGTGTAGATCCAAAGGTATTCATGGTTGGTTGAACCTCTGTTGATTGTAGACCTTCCACATCGTCAAAAGTAGCGTGTTGTAAAACGTGGGTAGCTGGGGCGGCGAGTGAGAGCTGAGCTGTAAGGATGCGTTCAATTTCAGCCATTTTACATTAAAGTAATATAAATTTTACGGAGTAGGATCGTCAATAACATCTGGCTCCTGGTAAAATCCGGTTGTAAAGATATCAGCAACATTCACACCACGAAGTGCCGAAACAGCTGCTATATCTGTTCTGAGTCCCATAATCATAGTATTGTAAACTCCTACATCAGTGACAAACAGATCATAAGTAAATGTCAAATTGTTATATACACAATATCCCCGACCGAAATGATTTGATGCTTGAACAAAGAAAAGGTAATTGTGACCTGGTTGATTGTTGTTTGCTCTGCACATCGAAAGCATTGCTGTGGGAAGAGGAATATTCCTTCTCACACGATCAGTTCCTGTAATGGAAACCAACTCTGAATTTTCAAGAGTGACAGATGATGCAACATAGAAGTGAAGAAAAGGTTGCTGTGCAACTGGTGTATAGAACCGAATTCGTTGTGGATTTTCAACATTTTGTTCAAGGGAATCCGGGACATCATTGTATGCAATCGAAGAAGAGAGTTGACCTGAAATTCTGCAGCCACCGCCAATAAAAGCTCCTCCTGATCTCACAGTAACAGCAGCAGAATTCTTATCGAAGTCAAGGGCTTTCAGATCAACACCATAAGCATCAGGGCCACCATTAGTTGGTTGGAAGAAGTTGGCATTAGATACGAGTAGTCGAGTTGTTTTAACCACACCTGAGTTCTTGTCAGCTCGAAGTTCTTTTACTCGAATCATTGAGTTTTTGTCAAAAGAGTTACCATTCGAATTAGGTCGTTCAGTGGATTCCAGACCGCGAACCTCATCATTGACTTCGTGTTGGCGAAAATGATTTGCAGGGGATCCAAGTGAATAGATAGGTAACTGAACCCGATTATATTCGCCCATTGCTTATTTTACTAAGAAGGAAAGAAAAAAAAGTCGGCAGACAAGCCAAACTACCATCAAGCCAAAGTGATTAGATTCGCTCCAAGGGCTTGGTAAGCAACAGAAAGAGCTTGAATATTGGCTGTCATTGCTTTGATATTGCTATCGCACTCAGAGTATTTAGCAACAGGATCACCATAAGCCGATTGCGCAAGGACATTAACCAAGAGGTTTTTATATTCATGAACAACTGGGGACAGTTTGTTAGTTTGTTGTATCGTTTTTTCGACAGTTTGTAGTGCTGCTACAAGTTTGATAGTATCGAATGCAAGAGCGACAGGCTCAGAAGTAGTGGAAGGAGATCCACCGAGTGGATACGTCGCCATTTATTATACTGAGACATTTTTATTACGGCAGTTAAGCAGCCTGACCGCAGGCGAGCTAGCTTGTCTAGCGACTGCGCCATTGGTCTATTTGATCTTGTAAACTCTTGCATTTCTGGGATAATTCTTTAACGGCTTCTATGAGAACAGGAACCAATGCTGTGTATTCAATTGCTAACAACCCATCCTTTCCTTTTCCAACAACTTCTGGTATCACTTTCTCCACATCTTGTGCTATTAGTCCTAAACAGGTTCTACCATTTTGGGTATCTTTTTTCTTGTAAGACACCCCTTCTAATCTTTCAATTGCTGGCAACGCCCCTGTTAGCTTCTTAATATCTGTTTTGTATCTCCTATCACTTGCAAGGTATTGTGTCCTTACCCAAAATGTCCCTACATTATCCAACGAAGCCATATCCCAATCATTTGCATCTCTCCACACACAAACATATGTTCCATGTCCTCTTATATATGTTGTTCCATCACTGGAAAAATAGAAACGGGAATAGCCTTCTGTTGATGCTAACCATGTGTTATGCGACCATACTGCTGTTCCTGGTTTACTGAACACATTATCCCAACTGATCATCCCATTTGCTGGTGCTGTTCTTCCTACTTCTTTTGTCCATCCAATCATCCCAATGTGACATCTCCCCTTTCTTGCAATAAATCGAATATGTGAGAAATTCGCACAAAAGAAGGATGTCCATGTTAACCCATCATGCCAATTTGAATCGGCTACATTTGAAATATTCTGATAGGTATTTACTCGCATTATGTGATTCCATCTATTGTTTCGATAACCTCCAATATCGAAATATCTGCAATTTGTCCAACAGAAATATTGGACATGACATGTTCGCATTCCACTGGGAACTTCCATTTGCATGTAGTCACCACTTGTGGTATCATTTTCGATGTTACTATAAAATCCTTCTACTGGATTGTCTGTTGTAGGTTTCCAACCTGTTCCCCAAGATCCTATAAAATAAACAGTCGCACTATTCCATCCTGAAACCACATCAAAACTGGTAATATTTCCGATTGAATTAGTGACATCTGTTAACGACAGATAAGATGTAGGAATAGTAGGTTTACTATAAACTTTATTCCAATGAATAAAACCGGTGTGTCCACCATATGAACTACTATTAGCTCGATCGTGTGTAAAACCTATTCCCATAATGTGAACTCTTCCAACTTTGGGATAAATACGAATGTGAGTAAATCGACCGGCAAGGAAGATTGGGACATTATTAATTCCATTGTGGTAACCGTCGCTATTGCCGTCATGTGGCTGATAGTTATTAACTCTCGTAATAAATACAGTTGTTGCATTACTACGGACTCCCCAAATTTCAAAATAACGGCAATTATACCATGGTAAATGTGTAAGGAATGCTGTCCCATTTACTAATGCTGCTGGGATTGTGTATTGAATCCAAGTAGTTGTAGGAACTGCTGTATCATCGGATTCACTGTTATATGCATAACTTCCATAATTATATCCTGGATCCCAAGAGTTTCCATATCCAACTATCCAAGTTCCGCTCGATAACTGATAAGCGCCACCTGCTACTGTGTCATCAAAAGCATAACATTTCGGAACGTCATAACCATTTCTTTTTAGTGTTGCAACATCTATGGTTGTTGCATTTATAGTAGTTGCTGTAATTGATGCTGCGCTTACACTTGTAGTGACATTTAAACCTCTTCCTATCCATAAATTACCATTATTATATGATTTTAATAATGCTAAATCGGAGCCATTGCGAAACTCCACACATACATTTTCAGAGTTTCCATATCCTCGTATATATGTGCAATCATTATTACCGAACCAAAATCTTTCTATATTGTCTGTTGATTTTAACCATGTGTTAGTTGTCCATTTTGCTGTTGCTGGAAGGTCTGCGGCTGAGTAAAATGACGGTTTGCTAAATATATTATCCCAAGAGATCATGCCCAATTCATTATCTGTTGCTCTCTGTCTGCTCCACCCAAAAACACCTGTGAGATGAATGCGACCTTTTCGACCTTGAATATATATCTTTGTGTAAAATTCGCAATTGATAGAAGTGAACAAAATAGTATTATTGGTTCCATCATTATTAACTGATTGGATTCCTTGATAATCATTAACTCGTTTTAAGAAATGTTGATATCCATTCACAGTTTGCCCGTAAATATCAAAGTATCTACCATTATACCACGGCATGTGCTGGATGTAAAACGATTTCATACCTTCTGGAACTGTCCAACGCATAAAACAAGCGCTACAATCTTCATCATTTTGTGGTGTTGTATAACATCCTGTTTGTCCGGTTCTTGGTGTCCATCCTAAGTTCCAATTATTTGCGCTCCTGTCTGTCGAAACCACATCTAATTGGTCGAAATCGTAACCTTTTGGTATTGTGGTTTCACCAATTTGTAGAGTGGTAGCATTCACAGTTCCTGTAATAGTTCCACCTGTTAGAGGTAGATAATTAGCAAGAGCTGACGTTAATTCGGTATCTGTAACAAAATCTGTAACAGCTAATTGTAATTCTGTATTTGTAACATAATCTTTGTTTTCTAAATAATCATCTGTAACAACACCGGAAATGGTGGTATTGTGTAAGTTTTTCGCCGCCATTCTCTGATTGACTTCTAAGGCGCCACCTGATGTTGTTTTTATCCACGCCATCTCACATTTCCCGTGATCATCTGTGGGTTGTCCCACAACAGGAAGGTAGTTTACAACTTTCTCCCTTGTGAAAACTATCTTAGGTCTTGCTCCATCATATGCGCTTTGATCTGTTACATTTACTTGTATCGCTGCTGAAAAATCCGCTACTTGTCCTGTTTCACCCGGGTGATAATTCGTGACATAGATACTGGGGAAAGTATCATTAATTCCTACATTAAAATCGCCACTATACACTCCATTTACGATTGGATCCCTGGGTAATCTTACTGCAAGAGTTCCCACCATCGGTGTGCCGTCTTGACCTGTAAATGAACCATTGAGACTAACATAATGATCATTCAAAATAGCCTTTCAGGTGTATTACTCGATTGGTAAAGTGTGACTCCATTAAAAACGTTTCCGATTGCATTCAATTGGGCAAAAACTGGCTGTTCGTCTATTTCGTCCCAATTGTGCCTATGTGCAAAATCTGAGATATCCACTTTTGTGTGGGTATGTGCAAAATCTGTAATATCTGCTTTTAGGTGAGTATGTGCAAAGTCTGTAATATCTGCTTTAAGGTGGGTGTGTTCAAAATCTGTGATATCTGCTTTTGTGTGAGCATGTGCAAAGTCTGTAATATCTGCTTTTAGATGAGTATGGGCAAAGTCTGAGATATCTGCTTTTGTGTGAGTATGGGCGAAATCTGTAATATCCGCTTTGACGTGTTCATGTGCGAAATCCGTAATATCGGCTTTGACGTGTTCATGTGCGAAATCTGTTATTTGATCTTTTGTGTGAGTGTGGGCAAAATCTGTAATATCGGCTTTGACATGAGTATGTGCAAAATCCGTAATATCTGCTTTAACATGTTCATGGTCTGAGGGTGGGAATTTTTCGGGTGCGTCAGGGATATTATCCCATCTAAAATAATCTTCTGTTACGACTCTTGAAATATTTTCGTTATGAATGTTTTTCGCTGAGGCTCTCTGATTGATTTCTAAAAGACCCTCAGGAACTCCACCATTATAATTTGTTTTAATCCATGCTACCTCACATTGTTTATAATCATCGCGATCTCCTAAAAGTGTTTCTGCTGCGAGTTGCTCACGGCTAAATATTAATTTTGGTCTTGATCCGTCTAAATCGCTTACATTAGTCACATTAATTTGTATTGTTGCATCTTTGTTATCATAGTTTGCTGGATCAGATGGTAGAGAAATAAATCCTGCTGTCATCGGGACATCATCGGGGTAGTAGTTTGTTAAGTAGATTCCTGGTTTTGTATTTTTAATTTCAATTCCACCACCAAGTGGTAATATTACATCCCTTGTGGGTGGTCTAATATACAATTCACCGTCCATTGTGGTGCCTGCATCGATTCCCTGACGATTCACATAATAATCGTTTAATTGTAATCTTTCTGGTGTGTTTATATTTTGGTAGAGACTCACACCATTGTTAATATCTCCTAATAATACATTTCCTGCTGATGCAAAAGTGGGCTGCTCTCGTATTTCGCTCCAAATATGTAAATGGTCTTCTGGCGGAAACTCAGGTGGAATTCCATCGATATCGCCCCAATCATGCCTGTGATCTTCAGGTGGATATTTCTCAGGTTTACCCAAGATCTCATCCCAATCATGGTTGTGATCCTCTGGTGGATATCTCGCTGGTTTGTTGTTGATCTGTTCCCAATCTGGAAAGAACTCAAAAAGCTCCGGTTGTAATCCATCTGGTAAAAACTCCTCATGGGGTTCATAAGGTTGCTCATAATCCACAACTGGTGGTTCGAGACCATCTGCTAAATATTCCTCATGGGGTTCATAATTCTGTTCATACTGATACTCTTGTGGATCTAAACCATCGGGTAAATACTCTTCCTCATTTGGGTCGAATTGATCATACTCATACTCTTGCGGGTCGAAACCGTCAGGTAAAAACTCTTCCTCATCTGGGACAAATTGGTAATCATCAAGCTCTAATATATCGATTTCAGGAGGTAAATACTGTTCATCTATTTGTTTTTTCGGTTCGAAGATAGGTTTATTGCGAACTTGCTCCCAACTGACAATATGTTGACCGAAAGGAACTGTCTCATCAGCAACTCGCTCTCGACCAGGTCCATCCGGGATTGGCGGCTTTGGTAACCCTGGAAGAGGTGGTATAGGGACAATAGGTCCGAAGTAGTAGTTGAAAATGTTGATAACCTGCTCTTCAGTGCTAACCTTCTTACCATCCTGATAAATATTAGTTCCATGAATATTTCTCCACTGCCTGGTGCGAAGCCCTAGGTCATATCTATCATGCAATGCCGGGAGCAGGTGCCTGTCAGCCTCAATCAAGATAGAGCCGAAGGTGCATCCAGGAATATCGAACCTGGTGGCTGGCTCGGTATCGATTTGATTTACATCAAACCCGAAAAGAAGATTTGCTTCTCGTGCATCGGTATATAGTAGATCCCAGGGGAACGGCTGAATTTGTGATGCAAGCACTGATATTGCAGCATCTTCGCCAAGGAGAATTCGCCCAGTGATTTGAGCCGCAGTTTTGTTTGCGACATCATTTGATTCATCAATTAGACGTAGAGCTGATGTATGGACCCCTCTATCATTTTGGAGCCTAAATATCAATCTACCAGAATCATACTTGGAGACTGTGCCTGAGGAGGCAATTCGCAGGTGTCGTGGCAACGCCCTGGACCCAATAATTTCAGCAACAAAGTTCTCAGTGGGACCAAGACAGAATCTCTGTGCAATATCTGGGGCACCAACGTGAGAGTTCCGCAGAATTAATGCAGCTGGTCGACTAAACTCGGTCCTGTGGATGTCACGATCAGCATTGAAGTCTGCCAAGATGCTTCCAAAAACGCGAATATTAATGAGTCGATCATCAACGAAATCTGGAGATCTACGAAGTGGCACTGGCTTCTTCAAGATGTAGGACATTTTTATATAAGCCCCCTTTTAAAAATGAAGGTCATTCTCTCACTATCAGGTGGAGGTGCTCGTGGCATAGTCATTGCCCGAATTCTACAGCGGATTGAGGCGATTACTGGGAAAGCAATACCACAGCTGTTTGATTTCTTTGCAGGCACCTCAACAGGGGCAATAATAGCGGCCGGATTGGCGATCCCATCAACTCCAGGCTCTGTTCTTGCTTACCGATATTCTGCAGGTGATATCTTGAGTCTATATCAAACGAACCTACCTGTAATATTTGCAAATCCGAGATCACTCACAAGCTTGCTCTCAGGAAGCCGCTATGATGCAAACCCTCTAGAGTCGGTGCTCACAGACGTTGCCCTAGACTACACAATTGCAGAATCGACCAAAGACATATTAATTACAGCGTTTGATACAGTTCGGATGCAGCCCGTAGTTTTCACCAAAGATGGGCCATACTCGAGCACGCTGATTCGTGATGCAGTTAGAGCATCTTCTGCAGCGCCAACATTCTTCCACCGAAGGTTCTAGGAGACAAAAACCTTGTTGACGGGCAATTGCCTGTTTGAATAATCCCTCAGTTGCTGCACTCAGCCACGCCAGTAAAATTTACGATGCAGAAGATCCAATTGTTCTTGTGAGCATTAGCTGTGGTGAAGTCCAAGCCAGTGAGCAATTGACTGCAGGCTTTTCGAATTCGGAGACGTCAGGCTGGGGCGCACTGGGCTGGATCCTATCCCTCTCAGGCAGCCCAATCATTTCTATGCTAATGGCTGGTAGCGAGCTGGAATCGCACTTTCAAATGCAGGAACTGCTTCCAGTTGATGCGGATAGGAATCTAACAAGATACTGGCGTTTAAGTGTTCCACTACCAGCTGCAGTCATGAGCAAGCTTGACGATGCCTCCCATCGAATATTTCTTATTTGATTTCCACGACTGATTTATGGCTGAAACAAACCGAAATAAATGCTAAAATAAATGCACTCTGCAGCTTTCTACTGGCGAACTACGACCTACTGAACGATGAGAGACTAATCATATCGTCTACTTTAACAGTTGAGCCGCCATTTGATGTCAACTGGTTTATAATTCCAGATGCAAACATTACAAGCAACGACTTTGAGGAATTGCACCCACCTTCTCATGTGCGACCCAACTCAACAGGGTTCCAAGGTGGCACTCTACCTAATCCCTGGATTAAAGTCGAATTTCCAAAGCCTTTTGAGCTACATCAAATCATTATGTATGGGCCAGCCTTTGCTGCCGGAGTCCTATTTAATTTCAGCATTCTGACCAACTTAGGATATGTCCAAGATGGGAGGCTTTTTGAAAATACGGTCCTAGCAAATGTGCTTGCTGCAAACCCATCTATGACAGGCTTCGATCTAATGCATAGTGACTCGCATTTGTTCACCCCACAGGTATATAACTATGTGCAAATTATAACAAACGAATTTATAAATGTGAATGCATTCCGGCTTGATTTCCGGGGACGTTACATTAATTAGGCGGCGGCATGAATGCCCAGGAAATCAGAGAGAGTCCAAGACGTGTTGGAATAGTTCTGCCAGATTTATCTTTCTCCCAAAATGGTGCTCCATTACGCCTCCCAGTCGCCTCTTAATGTAATTCTCTCTTCGCTGATACCAAGTTGGGCGCAGCCGAGGCAGCTTGTCTGCCGACTGTTTCTGGTTGCGAGCTCCTTTTTGATTCCGTCAGGACCAAATCGGCGGTAAGCTTGCAGAAAACCTAGGTTTGTTTGGGCGCAGCCGAGGCAGCTTGTCTGCCGACTGTGCTTGGCTTATCTCCAATCGCAACAAGTGATACTTTTTTGTCCCGCATCAACGGTAAGTACTTTTCAATCTGAGCTATGGGCATCAACTGCGACATTTTTTATATATTGTGCCAAGAAATAAAACGGGGCGGAGGCACAGCCGAGACTGCTTGTCTGTCGACTTTTCAAATCAGTTTGAACTGGAGCTCCCCAGACCATGGCAATCCATTCAGTAATACATCATCACCATCTCTGTCTACAATGCGCAGTCGCAAGGAAGTCAGCACAAGACGCTCTTCGATGGGATCCATTCGCTTTGATGATCCTGATTTATATAAACGAATTTGCCAACGTCCTGACTCATTTGAATTCGAGCAAGCCGTAGTTGCACATTGTTTTGGCCCCACGGCGAAGCTTTGAAGCAAATGGTCGAAGCTCTTCACAGACTAGGAATAGATACTGGTCGCTGTTCATGTCAATTATCTTTGGAAATTCGACAGCATAACCAAGTGGCTCACTCCGCATTCTTTCGGTGAAGTCCACGCCATATTCAGGGTGTGAAGGTGTTACTGGAATGCCAGCAACTTCGAGATATCGCTCAGCTGCAGTTACTGATCTTTGTCCTCCTTCAATCACGATAGGAGACAGCTGGAGGGGCTCATTTCGGTTCAGCCCTAGCAGATTCGATAGAGCTTTGAACTGGCAGGTCACTGTGCAGGAACGGTTGCAATAAGCAGACATTTTCAGTGTCTCTGGGTCCCGAAACAATTTGAAATATGCTATTACGATTCCCCCCAGTTCAAACTTAAACGATAGGCCAAAGTTGTAAAGATCTGTTTCGCCCATATTTGCAGTAGTAATTATACCAGGCTCAAAAACTGCCAGATTTTCCGTCCAAATGTTGGGGAAGGTGATCGAAAGATACTCATCTCTAATGCTCGTGTAAAGGCTGTTTGCGAACTCACACTGGGTAAGTCGAACAGCAACTGGATTGATTATAGGTTCATTTATTTCTAGCACAAAGTTTGCCTCTGAATCGATTGGCCTTCTGTCTCTACTGTCAAAGCTGAGCCTGACGCAGCGTCGATGCTTGTCTTCGACCATTTTTATTCTCTAACTGATATAAAAAAGATGCCGACGGACTACGTCTGCATTGCAAGCCACCAAGCGGATGAGCTGACATCCACCTCAAAATTTAAAGTAAGACTGCCTAAAGTTTATCAGGATGTAAAAGCTGTGCGCTTGGTATCAGCTGAGATCCCCAACACAATGAGCACAGTTGATGCACTCGATCCAGCAGAGGATTTAGTGTTTGACACGTATATATATTGGTGCAAATATGATCCTGCAAATGAGGGACCCGACCCACCTCAGCCAGGTTTTGGAGCCTGGAATAACATTACAATTCCATCTGGAAATTACGACGTCACCTCGCTTGTGACAAAGATAAACGAAAGGTTGACGGGGACTGGTATCACGTGCACGTATAATTCAGCAGTTAAATCAATAGGGTTCACAGCTAGCTTCGAGTTCTTTATTGCTCTGATGTTGGCACCGAACCTGGGTGGGCGGAAATCAGAAACTACCAGGCTGTTGCTAGGGCTCAGCGAACTGCAAAGCTGCTAGGCTTGCGATCAATTCTACCGATTCGGTCAAAGACATTATCTATAAATACTGAATATATAGCAGGCGCTTATGAGCCTGATGTCACTCCCGATGATCATGTGCTACTTCGCATTCCTGAAATTGGTGACCTTGTCAGTATGCCCAATACTTCAATTCCTGGCTTTTTCTCAAAGCTCAGCATTCCCAGCGCCCTCCGTCCAGGCGAAACAGCCTACTATGATTCAACTGAAGCAACTCCTTTGTATAAGTATGTTTATTCAAAGCTGGACCTGTACTCTGTGACTATTGAGATATACGATTTTATGCAGCGAATCGCTGATTTAAATGGAGCTCCTGTGTCATTTATTCTCGAAATTCGTTATGGTCCTGACGAACCCAATGGTGATGTTGTTTACGAACTTGCAAAACTTCAGCTACAGAAAAGATCGAAGACATATCCTTGGATCAATTCGTCAAACTGAGCTAAGCGGCAGAATTATTTTCTTTCACAGCAATTATATATTCGATGGATGTCACTCAAAATTTGCAGCGGCTCGGCCTCAAAGAGCTCCTGACAACTCCGCAGGAAGCGAAGGACTTCTTTATGAACAATGAGCTTATGTTGGGTCTAACGAGCCAAACCAAGCCTGTTCGTGTTGTTGTCAACCCAAGCAATGACTATGGAGACTGCTTCGGTAAACGAGTCACCTACTTCCTTCCCAGATACAACTTCCTTCAGGGGCTCGAACTCCAGTTTACCCTGCCCGAGTTGACAGCATTTACTGGTGACACTGACCTGGTTCGCACTGGTTATTTGCGATCGGTTGGTGCTCTCGTAAAGCGAATCGAAATCAAATATGCTTCCTACAGCTACATTGTCCCCGAGGACTGGCTTGTTCACAGCGCTCTGATTTTCAATGATGATGCTCAGCTTAAAAAGAAGTACCGATCCGGTGGCTGGCTCCATGGAACACCACCTCAGGGGAGCAATCGCACTGGAGGTATTTTCAGTGTAAAAATCCCCTGTCCCTGGGAGGGTTCTGTGCTTCCGATTGGTGCTCTATCTGGCGAGGTTTCCGTCGAGGTTTGGTTCCGTGATCGTGCCAGGGCTTCGTCGAAACCAGCTATGGTGGTAGGTTTGTAACAGAATATGCCATAGGCGGTGATGCTTCTAAAGAAGATGGACTTGGGAGCGTGGAGCTGCTGCTGCATCCCCTGCAAACATCGGCCAGAATATAACTCCCAATGTTCTCAGTGTCACCCCTGCCAATCGGAGCTTTCGAATCCAAAGATTATTGCTCATTGCATCAACGTTGATGAGGCCACTTTTGCCCAGGTGATTGAGAAAGTCAAAACGTCTGGAATCGCAATTCCCGCTACCGATGTCGGCTGGGTTGATGCTGATTCAATTACTTATGCAGGTGCTGGTGCGCCAACCCGGATTAATCTGTCTCAAATCAGTGGACTTTGCTACGGCCTGTTCGTTAGCATTCGCAAGCAGCCAAACATGAACCAAACTGATGGAAAACACAGTGTCCTCAAAACCGAGGCTAATGCTCGCGATATCACTATTTCCTGCGAATTGAATGGACAGCGGCTTTATTCAAATGAGCCTGTCCCTCTCTTGCAAGGTGCCGAACTCATCGCTGATGTCTTCAAGTGCTCCAATCTCGACGCACCTTTGAATAGGTACGTGCTGACTGGATTGCCATTTTGCATTAGTGGGGATAAATCGATTCGAAATGCTGCTCAAACTGGTTTCGTAGATCTGACGAACTCCAGCAGCTGCTTCCTGAATATCATGAACCCTGCTGCTTACGATGCTAACAACAAGATTTACGTCCAGGTTCGAGCTCTCCTTCACACTGTACTAATTGTTGATGCTGCGGGTCTCGTAAGGTGAACCTCTAATTTCACCGACTATCTTTTTGATGGATGGGTCAGACGAGCTCGCACAGTTCCAGCCTAGCGATATGAGGGTACCATTCAAAGCCCTATTTATATCGAAGTCCAATAGCGGCAAGTCTTTCTATTGCACAAAGCATTTACTTAGACTGTTATATCCAAAGATTAATCGAGTCGTTGTGTTTACCGCACCAAATTCAACGGCGAGTATTCTGCAATAACTAAAGAGCTTTACGACGATTTTCAGCCCGCCATTGTTGCAGAAATCATTGATTCACAGCGCAATTTGATTGAAAACAAAAAGAAAGCGCCGCAGATATTGCTTGTATTGGACGATCTTGTTGCTGCCTCTGAAACTGTTGATCTGCGAAATAGCAAGACTGTAAATCGACTTTTTACGCAGGGCCGTCATTTTAATATCAACGATTCTTATGACCCAAAAACAGCATTGAGTCAATCTATAAGATCGAACTCGACTATTGTTTTTTCTTCAGTTATTCAAATCACACCGAACTGGAGGCAATTTATAGAGAGTTTTCACACCTTCCAAAGGATGAGTTCTTAGCCTTGTTGAAACTGGGCGCACGATTATCAGTGCTAGTCCTGGATGGAACAATATGATACTGCCTGGTACGTTGAAAGCTGTGAAGATAAGAGTTTTCGTTTCTCTAAATGGCTAAGACAAGAAGAAGAGTCTAAAAAAGAAGAGTCTTCGCCTGTTCATCCAAAAAGAAGCGTTTTAAATCTTATCTTAAGAAAGAAGATGGCAAAAGGATTCCTAAGAAGGGATATCGTGAAAGACGCAAGGTTAATGTTGTTGAACCACTAGTTGAAAGTGGGTCGACTGAAGGCGCAGCTGTTGCTAATCCTAGCGGGGAACTAGCTAGTGACCCCAAACTAAATGCACCCGTAGCGAAAACAATTGCGTCCGCAGCAGCTAACGCAAGTGCGGTTGACGACCGACAAAGCCAGGCTAAAACTGTAAACGAAATGCAGTCTGATATTGATGATGATGCTGCTAGAATTATCCAAGCCATGGCATCTGAACCACGTTATTCAGGGCCAAAAATCAAGACAGCAACAGTATCAAAGAGTCAGATCGAGGAACTAACAGCTAAATTGCGAGATCTCGAGGCTCGATCAGCTAATATCGAATCGTATGTAAAAGACAAGCAAGAAAGAGCTAAGATCCGCGAGATGTTGCGAAGCGAGATTTTTAAGCACAGACCTGTTGACGTACCGGATTTGCGGTATCTGAAAAATGAAAAAATAAAGGCTTCACAAGTTCTCGATTCTGCCGAAGTAAAGCCAGCAACTCCCAACGTTTCTGAACCAAATTCTACTGGGTCGCAACTGAAGGGTGCTCTTGGTGGGAGACGGATTCGTCTGTGAAATTTAGACGCAGGAATGGACGGTCCTCAGCTGAAGTATGTTCTAGAGCGTAAGCATCGCGGGCTCTCGCTGCTGCCTCAGCAGTAGTAAAGTATCCGATGTGCTTTTTGCGACCATTTATCCGATATTCCGCCTTCCATTTACCACATCTCTGATCGAAGTAAACACCAATGAATCCTGATGTGTTATTTCGGAACTGTCCTCGGTTCAGCTGTTGCTGCCGCTTTGTTGCCAGTCGAAGATTTTCGCGGCGGTTATCAAGCTTGTTCAGATTTATATGATCAACAGTTAATCCGTTCTCTAATACGCCGCTGATGTAGTTGTGCAAGAACACGGTTTTTCCATTGATTAGGGTTCGAGCATATCCATACATCAAACACCAGCGGAATCCAAGCACTCGCACAGCATCTTCTGTGAAACAAGGGCGTAGGCGATAATTACTCGACGATGATTGCGGATTCCACCAAGCGCGAAGGATAGCAACAGCTCCTTCAGAGACATCTGGAATTGTCTCCATATCTCTTCTTTACAATCTGAGATTGCGATCTCTTTAAGACAAGTCCAAAATCGGGCAAATCTGTAAGATCTTCTACAGTTGGTTTCCTCTCTCGCTCTACATATTCAAGCATCCCGTTTACTGTTGACAGATCGTTCGATTGACATATTTCAAAGCACGCTGCAATTGCCTCTTATCGTACTCACGCAGATGTTCCCAAGACATTAGCCATTCGGCATATTTCGGATCGGTTAAAACAACCTTCAAATGAGTCTCACCGCGGTACTTTCCAAATCGAATTGTTTCCTGCGGCCATTCTTTGAATTATATCTCGGATTTTATGTTCGAAAATTTAACGCAACACAAACCTGCGATTTATGCCATAAAAGATTTCGCACCTTGTTTGTGACGAGAAAATCAAAGAAATGGATGTTGAATCATCAACTAAACAGCGTGGTCGCAAACCAATTGTTGTCACCCCTGAAATCGCTGCTGCACGAAAAGCAAAGCGTGCTGAGAGCCATCGCCGTCGTTACAACGAAGATCCAAGAATTTCGCAGACGACACATAGAAGCCAGCTCGAGGTACCAGCAGAACAACAGCGAGAATCATTTAGAGGCCAATCGCCGCTATCGCAGTCGAATTTACGAAAAGTTAGCGCTTCTAGAGTCCCTCCAACAATGTGTTTGTTATAGCCGTTTGACTAGCCTTCGGTCTTTGTTCTCTCTAATATTCCACCAGGATTTAACTTGACAGTTCCAGCTGTCGCAAGTTGCTTTTTGAAGGCGAAGCAGCTTCTTATTTTTTTCAATGTCCACTCGATCTAAGTTCTCTCGCATCAGATTTAGCTCCTTCTTTCGTCGTTGCATTGCTCTCTGTGCTGCATTTCCCGCACGACGTTCCTCTGAATCTACTGGGACCTTTAAAAGTTGCTGGTAGTTCACCGCTTTGTTGTAGCCCGAAAGCGTAATTTGAGCAGCGGTCCAAAGCCACCTATCTCCATAATCGTATAGATTTTTTGAATACGTCGGCTTTGAAGATTTGTCGAAACGTTTTTTCTCTAGCTGCACCCGCACGCGATCGCCTACTTTAAATTCGTCCTCCTTCAGGTAGTGTTGCTGCTCGTACACTTCTCTCTGGTAGTCGTTGCGTGCAATAGTTTCCTTCGGATTCTCTGCTGCAGCGTTTGGCGATGTACCAATTGACCTATGCTCTGACGAATTATAATTACGCACAAATGCGGGCAGCTTGTCGATGTACCTATCCGTGTCATATGCCTCCATATACCGTGCAAAATTCGCTTCAAAGTTCCATTAAATCTCTCTATTTTGCCGTTGGCTTGCGGTCGATGCGCTTCCACAGCATTGTGCTTTAATTCCCTCAGCTTCTAACAAACTACCAGCTGAAGCTTTAAACTCCTGATCTGTCTGAATAATATCCGGCTTGGCTGGAAACTATCTATGAGTTTCCGTAGTGTTGAAAGGAGTGTACTTCGCTCTTGTTCTTCATTGGAATGCTGTAGGCTTTCCGAGTCACTACGTCCACTGCGTTCATTATAAAGTGAATGCCGCGGTTTGTTTTGGCGTATGGAGTCACGTCGATTAGATCTACTTCGTAGTATATTTCTCTGCTTTGTCGTATGTTATACTTGTGAATGGTTTCTCTTTCTGCGGCCTCGCAAATCTTTGCGCTGTCGATAATTTCTCCAGCACTGCTCTTACTCTGGCAACTGGTATTTTCAACTTCTTGGCAATACGTGTGGCCGACTGAAGCCCTATTTCTGGATCATAGTATACCTCCTGAATTCGGGCTGATTACTCATGGGGAACCGTGCTGTAATAGTCATCCGAAATTATCTTTCGCTTTGTGTATTCCGTCTTATTTAATACTCTGCTGAAGGAATCTGGATGATGAACTAAAGCCAATCCCTGCTCGCGTTGCTTTCCATTCGGTTTGAAGACACGAGAGCAAGTTTAGACTCAATTGTGCACTCTGGCTGATACCGGCTCTCGAGCAATCTGCTTGAACGCTTCCAAAGCGACCCGTGATTCGAGGTGCCCCTTCCTCATCTCCGGATCACTCGAAAAGCCAGTTCTCTTCTATCCAGCTCTTCGGTATTCCTTTCTTACGCGCACATGCACGTCAGACTCCCCATTTTGCCTTCACAAAACGACAGCAGTAAACCTTGGGTCCAACGAAATACGCCTCCACGATGTGCCCTCTGGATAGTAATCTATTAGTTTTCCCAGCTCGTTCTCGCATATCGCCCTGTTTGCCTCCTCTTCTGACATCCCCTCCACAGAGTAAGGCCGCTTCATGCAATCAGTCACCAGCTCTGCAAATTTCTGTGCACCACAAGCGAGTCTGTGTCTGTGTAAAACGGCATGGCTTCGAGTCTTTTATAAGAGTTCATCTTTACTAGGAACCTGTCCATTATCTCGCGACTGTAGGACAGAATAAATGCTCCAATAAACAGGGCTTCGACACACAAGCATCACGTTTGCTCTCAGGTACTTCATATGTCGCATACATCCGTGTTTCACTCTCAATTTCGATGTCTGTAATCGTAGACGTCCGCTGTAGCTCCTTAAATCGGCGGTAATTAGAAACTAGCTCCGTTGTTTCAATCACGGGGTCGCTGGGCAAATTTCCCGTAAAGACCATTTAATTGAATCTTTGCTGTTGCGTACTGAGCTGTTTCCCTTCCTTGAACGTGCTTTCATACAGTATAACTTCTCGATGTAATCTTTAAACATTCTCTCCTTTCCCTCAAATAAATACACCTCATGAACCTCTGTTATTTCAACCCCAAGCGCTATCGCCCTGTAGATATCAACCGATGTATACATCTCGCGCTCGATCGGTTTCAGCGTTCGACCAGCCCAAATTCGACTCGTGACGAGGTAGCGGAGAAAGCACAAGGTCCTGAGGAATTTTCGCACTGATGTTCGCAATGAACAGTTGCTCCATTTTTCGACTTAGCATGAACTTTTCTAAAACGTTCTAATGCCTCCGGTTCATTGATTAGCTTAAATTTACTGTAGGAAACTGGTTAAAGTACATCGCGGTCGGATATAGAGAGACCACATCCAGATCTACCAAGTAATCATCTGGACCCTTGAGACAAACTTGCGTTTGAATGGTAAACAGCGACCTCCGTAAATTGCTCTGCGAAAAATCTGATCTTCGGTGTATTTTGGAATTGCAGCTCTGTCTTCATCAGCTGCGGTAATTCACATTTATTCCAAATAGCTCAAAGCTCGTACTCGAATATTTCATGTATAGCTCCGTCATTGATCGCACGTCGGCTCTAAGATATTCTCCCCATTCCTCCTTGTGTGTCTCAACGTCTGCCCACGTCTTGATCTTGCGATGGTCAAAGTCTCCTTTGATTGTCGTGCAGCCGTAGTCCTTTCCAGCCTGTTTTAGTGAACCTTGAATATGTAGGCATGGGTCAAAACTCGTCAACTCTCCTCCTGCTGACGTCTTCCATTTCATACTCTTAATCTTGCCCGAGGAGCGCATGACGTTCACCTGGCTGTCTGGCCGATTCTCAATCAGCCATCGGTATATGAATATCAGATCAAAACCCGCACCGTTGTAAAATACTACTGTGGTCTTCTCTGCCCAAGCATCCAGCCATTGCATGAATTATTTAATGTTTCAGGACCGTAAAACATCTTGGTTCCTACAATTTCGCCCTTGCAATTATGTCTGTGTCAACAGCATAAGGAACGTGGGTCTTGCCATCACAAGGAAATGTTTCAAAGTCAGCCCTATCACGCTATCCATCGCTGTAAATTCACTCTCCTTTTCGCAAGGGTAATCTTTCTTCCAATAACACCTTTGTTTCTGATGGCGCAACGCATTTGTTTGTGTGATCTTCAATTGGATTGTAGGCGCAACGACATCTAGCACAAAACTGACAGGTTAGCTTGTGTCTTTCCAGTTCGAACTGCATTTTCCCGCAGGCACTGCACTTCTCCATTCAGTCGTTCTTTTATCCTTAATCAGGTAGCAGTGCACATCGACTATACAAAGGTGAGCACGTTTTTCAAATCCTAGATCGGTCGCAAAAAGCAGCTTAAACTTTCCTTGCGAAAACTCAAAAACGCTGGTGTCTATTCTGTAAAAAGCGCTCAGCTTTAATCGTTGGCACATCAACTGATATCATTCCTCGCCGCAGTCCTAGCTGTGTTCTAATCCCTCCGTAGTCCAGTCTCTGAAGTTGCTTGTAAATTCGATCAAGGCTTATTCTTCCAGGGTTTAGCTTCACATATTCAAAACACTCAAGCACACAGTTGTCTTCTGGTGAAATCGGACAGTAGATCTTATTCATGGTCAGGGCTTTGCCATTGAATGGGAGTTTGGTACGTTTCCAAGTGCGCCTGCAGCGTTCTCTGCAATGAGCACCTCTATTTTCACTACTGGCCAAGGTCGTTGTCTTCATATGGCTGCTGCGCTAGCATCCATTGTTCCATCTTTTCAGCCAGATTTGACAAGAGCGACTGCATTGTGCCCTCTTCGATTGTTGCTAGTTGAGTGCGATACATGCGAAAGTTATCGAAATGAAACCGAATTAGGACGCTTGATCCTATTTTCTCTGGAATTCGCAGCTCTCTCAGAAACTCAATCGTGATCTCTTTAACCCGCTCAGGTATTGGAGTCGGATCAATATCCAAAATATCCTTGGTAAATAACAACCCCGGATATGCATAGTGAGTATAATTTAACACGGTATCACCTCGACCTGTCTCGCGAAATAAATTCGAGATCCCATACTCTACAATTTCATCAAACTCTCGCGTGGCTTCAATTCGAGCATTGCGTTCGTTCTCAAAATGACTTGTTATCCATGACTGGTACAAAGGGCGCTGCGGCCGGTTCGTCTGTCTAAGTCTAAGCAATGTTGAAAGATTAGCTCGAAGATTTTGTGTGTGGGTTCCCCTCTGTGGGTCTGCTAGTCGCATCAGTGTGTTCAAATATGTTCCGTTAATGTACCTAAGATTGTGTAGCTCCTGCGCTAGACTCCGAATTTCAGCTCTCAGATTGTTCCTGTCCATTATGAATAGGTCTCTACAATATTGGATGGCCGAAAACTTTTTGGCATTTAATCGCAGACAATCTCTGAT